>JAEBUO010000060.1:0-218587 GCA_023014395.1 Amanita rimosa
AGACTCTGTTTGTTGCTGTAGACTTGGACGCTGAACAACGTTGTGGACATTGACCGTAACAAATAATGTTTAGGTATGACCTCTTCCAAGGTCCGGGTGATCTTATTCTCAGCAGTGATTCTGGTAGCCATAGATTCGTAGGCCCTGATCCATTCCAAATCTACATCTTCCCTTTGTACCGCCAACAACCGATCCCCCTCATCCCAATGCACACTGCCTACTTCTTGCTCCTCCTCAGTGTCTTCGTCCTCGGGCTCCTGAGCTTTCGAATCTGGATAGCATGTGCCTGGACAATGACTGAATTGGAGTATGTTCTTACTCCAATCAACATCAGGATTATGAAATTTTAACCAGTCGTGTCCTAGAAACAGGTCCATCTTTCCAAGGTTCAAGACACCGAATTCCCAAGTCTCTTCGTGCGTGTTGATTTTCACCTTCAACTGCACCATTTCTGATAAACGCCCATCAATGTTTTCTGAACCATTGGCATTGTATACAGGAATCGGGTGGGGGAGTTTTCTTGTGTTGAGGTTATTTCGCTTCACGAAATTCATATTAACGCACGAACCCATACACCCCAAGTCCAGCAAAGCCAATATCATAACGTATTGTCCCGTTGTGACATCAGTAACCGTCATGGGTACGTTTAGTTGCCTTTTCCCAGTTCCTATCACCTGCTTAGGTTTATTCCTTAAGTGGTTCAAGTACCAGGCCACTTGTACTTCTGTCATGCTATTTAGATCCTGTACCAGACCTTCTGTTACCTCCCCCATCCTGGAGTCATGACTCCAGGATCAAAGAGTTTGAAGGGCTTGGGCCATGGGTCATTCCCATAAGCGCCTCACCATCCATGGAGTCTGCCAGGGCATCAAGTGATCTTTTCCCATTGTAACGGGCTCATTCCTTATTTTTTGTGTTCTTAGTTCGTAATCAATGCAATTTAACTTAGTAGATTGAACTGCATGACTATTATTATATCAGGAACCCCCTGGCGTGACGCCTAGGAGCCCCAACAGAGAACTGAGGAGAGGAGAGGAAGGGAGGGATGAAACCCAAGAGAACTCGACTGACGACTCTGGGTGCTGAATTGCACTCCTTATATACTACAACAGGTGGTCTGTGCACTACCCTAAGCCCTACTCTAAATATAGTATGGTATGAGTAAGACGACTGCGCATGTAGTAATGGTAATGAGTCATCAGCGCCGGGCTCCGGTATCTTGTCTACGGCTCTATCTAAGCGCCAAGCGATAGGTGCCTGCTTAGTCAGCATATGTTTATATAATATGAAGAAAATAAATAATAAAATGGAAATGACTTAGTGAAAAAGGTCGAAGCTTTTCAGTCAGTCATGACAGTACCCCCTTTTTAGGATTTGGCTTCCAGACAAATTCAAACTTCTTCTTCATCCTTCAGCGCATTGCACTCTATCACGGATGAGTCCTCTATTTCCTTGATGATGGGGGAGAGTGGGCGTGAAGGTGGGGTGAGATCTTTAATTGTTTCAGTGCGAGGCGCTATATCATGTGATTGACGTAGGCACATGTTGCATTGACATGGCCCTTCCACATCTCCTGGCTCTGTAAGGGTATTCAAACCCTTTCTTCCTTTCCATTTTTGCCAGTTTTGTTCCCATTTTGCAGCTGGTGCTACTGCATTAACATCGATTTTGGACACTACTTTGTCCGAGGGTTGTGTGAAGTTTTCGTAAGGTCTGAAAGTTAACTCGTTAAAGGTTACTTTGTCAAGCCTTCTGATTGCTCCGGGGTTTTTATTGTAAAAATGTTTTATCCTTTTTTTGCGTTTTGTAGGTTTTCTAATGGTTCCCAAGAGTTGTGTTTGGCGGTGTATCCTTTCCACCTAACCAAATAATATATTTTTATTCCTCTTTAGCCTTACATCTATTATTTCTTCTACTTCATATTCCCTTTCACTGTCTATTTCAATTGGCGGTGGAGGCTGTGCCTTTTGCCCTTTCATTGGTCGTTTCCATAGGCGGATTCGTGAGACATTCACCACCGAATGAATCTGTTGTGAGAAGGGTAGATCTAGTTCCACTGCATTTGGTGACACTATTTTCTTGATTGGGTATGGCCCAATCCATCTTTCCACCAATTTCCTAGTTGGTCGGCCTGTTAACCTTAAGTCTTTGGTTGACAGCCATACTTTGTCTCCAACTTTGTATTCTGGTGCGTCTGACCTGTGTCTGTCCACGTACAGCTTCATATCACCTTGTGATTTTAGCAAGGCTGCCTGGGTTTCCTCATGGATTTCTTTCATTTTCTGAGCGAAATCCAATGCTGCCGGGTGACTCCCTTCCCTTCTGGGCTCGATTCCCATCCTGGGGTGTTTGCCATAGTTGACAAAGAAGGGGGTCTGTTTGGTGGACACCTGAATTTTGTTATTGTAGCTAAATTTGGCAATGGCCAACCATCCAGACCAATCTTCTTGCCTATAGTCTACAAAGATTCTCAGGAACTGTTCTAGGTCCTGATTCATCCTTGTTTGTCCATCAGTTTGCGGATGGAACACAGTGGATAAGTCCATTGAAATCCCCAGCATTTGATTTAGCTCCTTCATCATTTGTGCTGCAAATTGCGGACCTCTATCTGAGATGATTGATTCAGGGAGTCCATGTAGTTTCCAAATGTGATCCCTGAATAGACTTGCCAGCCCTTGTGCTGACGTTTCTTCTGATGTGGGTATAAAGTGCGCCATTTTGGACATTCTATCACAAACTACCAAAATTGCATTGTGGCCATGTGACTCTGGTAATTTTGTGATGAAATCGGTGGAGATGTGTGTCCACGGCCTTGCTGGTGCTGAGTTTGGCATGAATTTTCCAGCAGGAGGCTCTGGGAAATTCTTATTCTGCTGGCACTTGTCACATCCACTAACATATTTTTTAATAAATCTGGTGATTCCAGGCCACCAGTAGTTTCTTGTGATGAGTTCAATCGTCTTCCATTGTCCTCCATGTCCAGCAATGGGCGTGTCGTGGTGTAGGCAGACTATCTCCATCCGCAGTTTCTCATCCTTAGGTACATAGACTTTTCCTTGCCAGAGGATAAGTCCCTGTTCCATCTCCCATTCTTGAGTGTTTAGTGTTTTAACGCTGGCCTTTTTCATTGCTTCTACTGCCTTTACTACTCTTCATCACGTGCTTCAGAGTGTCAAATTTTGTTTAATAATTCTTTTTCTGAGCTATGAATGAACACGTGCCCATGACGTAGTGCGGCAATTCTGAAAAAGTCCGGTTTGAGGAGCATGACATCTTTGTTGTCATCATCCACCCCCTTTTTATGGTCTGGCCTCCTGGACAGAGAATCGGCCTTTCCCATAGTAACACCAGCCTTATGGTGCAATACAAAATTAAATCAACTAAGGTACAAAGCCCATCTGGCCTGTCTGCGATTCAATTTCTTTGCACTCATAAAGTACTCGAGGTTCTTGTGATCAGTCCATATCTTGAACTGTTCACATGCTCCTTCCAAGTAATGACGCCATGTTTCCAGACAATGCATGATACCTAGCATTTCTTTATCATGGACATCATAGTTGCGCTCAGTATCATTGAGCGACTTCGATAGATAGGCCACAGGCCTCCATTTGTCATCTTTGCAGAGCATAGATAAGACGCCACCCGTAGCGTAATCTGATGCATCTGACTCCACCTTGAGCTTCTTATCTGAATCTGGAGCAACTAGTAAGGGTTGCTCCATGAATATTCTTTTCAGGCTTTGGAAAGACTTTTCTTGGACCTCTGTCCATTCCCATGTTTTTTCTTTTCTGACCAGATCATGTAGTGGCCATGCAATTTTAGCAAAGTCCTGTACAAAGCGCCTATAGTAGTTGGCTAGGCCTAAGAACCTTTGTATGTCCTTGACACAAGAAGGGGTGGGCCAACTAATAATAGCTTCGACCTTCTTTGTATCCATCTGGATTCCTTTAGGTCCAAGGATTACCCCTAGGAATTCGACCTCTTCTACACACCACACACATTTCTCTGGTTTTACGTATAGATCGTTCTCCTCCAATTGTTGCAAGACTTGTTGCACAATTGCGTCATGCTCTTCTTTTGTTTTAGTGAAGATGAGTATGTCATCAATGTACACAATGACTTTTCCTGCGTTGATCATATCGTGGACAATGTCATTCATCATTGCTTGGAAGGTGGCCAGCGAGTTGGTCAGCCCAAAAAACATTACTACTGGTTCGAAAGAACCTTCAGGGGTAGTGAATGCAGCTTTCCATTCATCACCTTCCTTGATCTGTACATTATCATAACCCCACCTAAGATCTAGCTTAGTGAAGTATTTGGCACTGCCTGCTTGATCTACAAGCTCCGATATAAGTGGTAGTGGGTAGTTATTTTTAACTGTCCACTCATTCAGGTATTGGTAGTCCTGAACTATCCGCTTCTTTCCATCTTTCTTGCTTACGAAGAAAACAGGTGACGTTTGTGGTGATTTTGAGGGTCGGATATACCCTTTTGCCAACTGATCATCCACAAAGTTCCGTACTTCTTGAAGCTCATCTGGGGATAAGGGGTAGACCTTCCCTTTCCAGGGCTGATAGCCAGGTTTGGTATCAATTGCGTGATCCCAAGGTTTCCTAGCTGGCATGCGCTCTGATGCTCCTTTCTCGAAGATTTTAAGGTATTGATGGTATTGTTCAGGTACCATCTCTTTTGCTGTGAGTTTTTCCAACTCTCGTGCATGTCTTATTGACCCGGCCTTTGATCCAGCGGGTGATGGAAACACTGGTAAGAATGGGTATTTATCCCCATACTTGTATTGACCCGGGTGTTTCATTTGTTCCATGTACGTGAGATGCTTCTCACTTTCCTCTTTTTCTTTGAGCCAATGCGCAAAGTCTAATTCCTTCTCCTGTTCCCACAGATATTCCAGAACACGCCAGTGTTCTGCTGATTGGACCTTCTGCTCCCACTTCTTGGTCCACTCCCTCTGCCTATGTCCACAGCTCCGTGGACAACATGTCAATTTGACTTGACCGGTCTCCCAATTGATTTCAGGGTTGTGTTTTTGTAACCATGTGGATCCAATGATCACGTTGGTCTTTCCCAGCTCGCATATCTCGAAGGTGGCTCATTCCTTGTGCCCTTGATAAGATAAGAGGAGATTGACCTCATGGGTGATCATTCCTCCTTCATTATTTGTTCCGTCTACATTCCGAACTTGAATGGGACGTTCTAAGGGTATCAATTTGAAGCCCATCTTTTTTGCATATGCAGCATGCATGAATAACCCGGTTGCCCCTGAATCGAGCAATGCGGTTTGTTGGGTTTGTTCATGCGTGTCCAACCTTTCCAACCTGATCTCCATCAGGATCTCGTCCTTCCATCCTATTGACCTAACTAAAAATTCTTTTTCTCCCTTTTTCAACATCCTTTTTGGACAAGCAGTTTCAGCGCTATGTGCTATATCACGCTGCTTTCCCTTTGAGTCCTTTTTTTGTCCCTTTGTAGATACTTGTACTACTGTACATATTTGGTAACAAGGAATTAAGCACAGGTTGTACCACCCTGCCACGCTCCTTGGGAGTGACACTTTCAGTGCTGTGCGCTATATCACGGTGTTTCACCTGGGAGTTCGCCTCTTGCGGGAACGTCTCAGAAGTCCTTGAGACTCCCAAGATCATCCTTGCATCAACCCGGTCAGCGCTAGGTGCTATATCAAGGGGCTGTGCACTATCTAATTTATCTAGTACAGCGTATCTATTATGAGAGTCCAGTATGGGACCTACTGACTCTCTTCCTCTTTTAAATTCTCTTCTCCCTTCTTGAAGTACTCCTTCATTTCGTCAAACGTCATGGTGCAAATATCTAGTCCTGATCTGCAGTTCCTGGAAATGTGTCCGATCTTGCCGCATTTGTAACAACGGAGAGGCGGCCTTTGATTTTGATCAACGTCCATTGCATTAGGGTCCAGCCGATTTGTCGTACTACTTGAACTCGCGGAGGCTCCAGCTCCCAATCGTCCCTGGTTCGCTGATCCCGATCCGAATCTCCATCGGGGTTTGGGCTGGCCAGGGGCTACTGGCTTTGCCATATCTGGGCTCCTTCACTTCTATTGGCGGAGTTACTGGTCCACGAGGAGTAATACTTCTCCTCAGCTTTTGCCTGTCTCCACTGGCAATCCAATCTCACTACTTTCTGATACCATCCTTCTATGGTCTCAGGTACTTCGTCAGCCTCCATTATCCTTTTACGGAGTCCGGTATTCAAACTTTGTTTGAACTCTTCGATAAGAGCTCTCCCCAGGTACCCGGTGCCCCGTGATACCTTTTTAAACTTTTGCACGTGTTCCTCACATGTACTGGACCCTTGCATCATGGTCCGCATCTCCGAGATTTTTGATGACTGCTCATCAGTGTCACCGAAATCCCTTCTGATCTGCCTAAACAATTGTTCCGCTGTTTGCAGAATTCCTTCTTCATCGTTGGCCATCTGCTCCAACAGATTGTCCTTCCAATCTGCAGCAAAGCCTTCCGTCATGTATGAGATGATCAACAAGATCCGTTCCTCCTCATCGGATTCCGGCATCTTCAATTGAATGTACAACCTGCATGTGTTTATGAAATTTGTTACTTTGGACATCTTTCCGGAAAAGACCGGAGGTTTGGCTACATCTATTCTAGATGTTCCACCATTACCAGTCCCGGGAATATTGAATACCGTCCCTGGTGGTATGTTAACAATATTGGTGGGGGGAGGAGGGTGTTCTGCTGCCGCCGCAGTGGCTTGTGCAGCATTTGCTTGCAGCTGTGTCAGCTGATTTTGGAGGGCTTGGATGGTTGCGGCTTGCGCATTGAGGAGGTTCAGCAATTCTGCTGACATCATTTCTTGGGGCGCCGCCATACTGTGATAGTTTGGCAGTGGCGATGTAGGTGATGGTGTAAGCGGGGGTGGAGGTGCTGAAAACGGTGGTGCGGGTTCTCCGATAAAATCGGCGTCGGAGTTGAATAGTAGGTTTGGGTTTAATGTGGCTGGATTAGGTACTAGGATGGGAAATGGTGCTGCTTCCCACTGGTGTGGTTCCTCTGTGATAGAGTTTGTAGATTGTGATGATGATGAGGAAGTAGATTCTCCTTCTGATGAACTAAAACCCGCGTCATTTGGATCAAGATCGCCTGTGACGGCGTCCCAAAAAGTATCGTTATTGTTTGTATCTCCTATCTTGTACATAAAGGTGAGGGAGGTTTTGGCCTGTCACCTACTTGGGAACGTAGATATGGAAACGTGCACTCAGGGTCTACAACCACCCCTGCAGTGCTACAATTTACAATACTGACTACTGGTTTATTTTAATTTGAAAGGTTTATCTAATCAGGGTCCAAACGGTTGTCCTGATACCACTACACCGTACAGGTGTGGGTCTTTCTCAAGAGTGCGTGACCAAGCGGCTACTCTCAAGGGGTATGGAAAAAGGGTAAATATGCAAACTAAATGTATAGCCTTCAGAGGCCTAGACCAGGGCAATTTAATGCACTAGGGGGCTGGTGAGGCTGGTCCCTAGATATGTATCACGTATCGTGTGATAAGTCCGGCACTGGTATCCTGTGCACAGGTGACCCTATCTACCGGGTTAGGTACTTCGGTTTGCGTAGACCGGGAACGTAATGCCAAGTTAGTTGAGGGCCATGAGGCAGGGCCACTGGTGCGCAGTTTTATAGGTTCTGGCAACTAATTCCACAATTTTAACATCAGCGTACGACGGTGTGTATCCCCCAGTTCTCGTCCACTTAACTGTTAGGACTAATCCTTACACAATCACAAGCTTCAGAGGAGAAATAGAATTGAGATAAAGCCTATAGACACAATAGTCTGTGACCTACAAGGAGGAAACAATCTAGAGTCTTAAGGACTCCTACCTACAGACGCACTCCTTATATACCTGAGCCATTGGTCTGTGCGCACAGTCTGCGCAGCCGCTAAGGCTATGCACGCGCAGCAACAAGACCCAGACCCATCTCCCAGACCTGTTCGGATTCACCCAGACTCCCAGTCTCTTCCCGCGAATGCCGTTTCTCCCAGTATCCCCTAATAGCCCTGATCATATAGCCACCCTGGGTTATATAATCCTCCTGCCATATCTGGATAGGGGTCCCACGCCGTATGCTTGCATCTTGTTATACGTCCGTAGGCCTCTGAATAAAATAGAGAAAAATACAGAAAAAAGTCCATATCGTAACATGACCTCCTCCTCAAGACTTCACGTCCCGGGAAGTCATGCGTTGGTCGTAAATCGTTTCAGCGCCGAGCGCTATATCATGCGATGGTTTGCCTTAGGGGAATCAAGCGTGGGTTTAACTGGCCCACCGCGCTCAAGGTCTCTTGAGAACGCCCCTTCCGTGTCGGGTTCAGCGTAGATGAGTTTGCGGTCGCCTTTCCACCGTTGCCAATTCCGTTTTAATTTGTCGAGGTAGTCACGCTCGAATTTGCCATCTTCCCAACCGAACAACCATTTGGGAGCCTTTGTATCCGTGTAATTGTGCCAATTTTTAAACCGTAAGTCTGTGATTGCCAATCGTTGAGGAGCACTTGGATTTTGTCTGTGGAACTTCTGAACCTCTTTCTTAGCATTAGCAAGGTTCTCTGCAGGTTCCCATGTAGATTCTTCCACTGGGTAGTTTTTCCACTTGACCAAATATTCTAGTCTGCCACCGTTCCGCCCGCTGACTCTGCTGTCCATGACCTCTTCAACTTTGTACTCATCATCTTCAGATTCCTCCACCATCTGTGCCTCTTTGCATTTGGCAATTTTTTCGATTTGATTGGGGAATTCTGGAGCAGTGTAAGGTTTTAAGAGTACTTCGTTAAAGATGTTGTAGATTTTCCATGCTGCAGGAATCTTTAACCAGTATGCCGATGTGCCAACTTTCTCCACCACTTCCAAGGGACCCACAAACTTGCCATCTAGCTTCTTAGTTGCTCGAAGCATTGGCAAATTTTTGGTACTAAGGTACACCTTGTCACCGGGTTGGTAATTTTGTGCTGGTGTTTTGTGAGCATCCCACCGCTTTTTCATTGTATCAGCGGTTTTCTCCAGTGCGGTTTTAGCTTTGGCGTGGACATCCTCAATTTCTTTAACTAGTTCCTCCATTACCACGGTTTTTGGTTGATACAATGGGTTCATCCCCTTGTTGGGATGTCTTCCATAGTTCATGAAGAACAGTGAAAATCCCATAGACGAATGTACTCGGTCATTATGGCAAAATTGGGCTACTGCGAGCCAATCACTCCAATTGTCCTGTCGATGGTTGACAAACATTGTCAGGAATTCCTTGACTTCCTGATTGACGCGCTCCGTTTGTCCATTGGTTTGCGGGTGATAAGCCGTGGATCTATTAGCTTGTATTCCCAAAATCCCATATAGGTTGTCCATGAACTTGGAGACAAACTGCGGTCCTCGATCACTGATGACCTTCCTTGGCAAGCCATGTTCTCTGAAGACATTATCCCGGAATAAGACTGCTACCCCTTGCGACGTAATGGACGACGTTGTTGGGAGGAAATAAGCCTTTTTTGTGAACCGATCTACTACGACCATGATCATGTCATTTCCTTTTGAGTCCGGTAATGGTCCAATTAGGTCTACTGAGATCACCTCCCATGGCGCATTGGGAATTTCAGTTGGATTTAGCAGTGCTGCCCTTGGCTGTTGATCTGGCTTTGCTTTCTGACATGTTTCACATCCTCGTATAAAGCGCTCAATGTCCTTTCGCATTTGCGGCCACCAGAAGTTGCGAGTCAGACTTTCCACGGTTTTGACCACCCCTGAATGTCCCCAGGAATGATGAATTTGAATCAAATCGCCCCTGATTCGCGCATCTGCTGGGACATAAATCCGACCCTTCCATTCAACTAGTCCTTTCTCAACTTTAAAATCCGGGTCCTGCTGCTCGATACCTTGCCAAACCTGAGTTTCCCATTGCCGAGCCGAGACCTTTTGAATCTCCTTAATGATGTCTTCGATTGCCCGATCATCATCATAGACCCTTACGAACAAATGATCCTTCAGGAGTATCACCCCTTCATTGTCATTGTGTCCCTTTTCATGTCCTGCTCTTCTCGACAATAAATCCGCTTTTGAATTGGATTTCCCGGACTGATGTTTGATGACAAAGTTGAACTCCTGTAAGTCGGTGACCCATCGCGCTTGTTGCCTGTTCAGGTTTTGTGGTTTTCGGAAATACGTGAGGTTCTGATGATCCGTTAAAACCTCAATCTGTTCCTTTGCACCTTTCAGGTAATGAGACCATTCATAAAACGCATGCATGACTGCCAGGATTTCTTTGTCATAGATCTCATAGTTCTGTTCAGCTTCATTTAATGACTTTGAGATAAACGCCACAGGTCGCCATGTGCCATCCTTGCTTTGTTGGGACAAAATTCCGCCAATTGCAAAATCAGATGCATCTACTTTGACACAGAATTGACCGTCATCATCGGGAATTTTGAGGACTACCTCCCTCGCCACAAGGTCTTTCAGTCCCTGAAAGGCCAATGTCTGCTGGTCTGTCCATTGCCACTCAACCTTTCCAGTAAGACCCGTTAAAGGCTTCGCCATTTTAGCAAAACCTTGGACAAAGCACCAATAGAAGTTAATAAAGCCCAAGAACTGCTGAAGTTCTCACTTGCACGTAGGAACAGGCCAATCAACCACCGCCTGAACTTTGCCTTTTTCCATCTGGATTGAGTCCTGACTGATGACTAGTCCCAAGAAGTCGATCTGAGGCTGATCGAACCAACATTTCTCTGGTTTCAATGATAACTTGTGATTTTCCAGTTTCGCTAAGATGCGGTTAACATGCATCGTGTGTGCGTCCTGTGATTGGGAAAACACCAGAATGTCATCCATATAAATGACGACCCATCCTTCTGCAATTTCCTGCTGGAAGATGTCATTCATCATTATTTGAAATGTTGCCGGGGAGTTACAAAGACCAAAAAACATGACCAGAGGTTCAAACAGGCCTCGGTGAGTTTTGAAAGCTGCTTTCCATTCATCACCCTCTTTGATCCTAATATTATTGTAGCCCCATCAAATGTCCATTTTTGAGAAAACCTTGGCTTTGGATAGTCGATCAATTAATTCGCTGATCAAGGGTAACGGATACCGATTCTTTCTCATGATATCATTCAATTTCCTGTAGTCCTGTACTGGTCTTAATTTTCCATCCTTCTTTTTAACAAAGAAGAATGGTGATGCTTGTTCAGAGGTGCTTGGTCTGATCCGTCCAGATTTCAAATTTTCTTCCAAAAATTCATCCAACTGTTCCCGTTCTTCTTTGTTCAACGGGTACACTTTACAATCAGTTGGCTGTCCTCCTGGAATGAACTCGATTGCATGGTCCCAAGGCTGCCTTGGTGGTAACTCGTCAAATGTTTCTTTCTCAAATACCTTTCGATATTTGAGATAGTGCCCGGGTACCGTTTCTTCTAAGGATCACTTCTTACTGGCCAGGGCTTCCTTTGCTGCAATATCAGTGGAGAGTGGCCGTAACTTCAATTCTTCCAATCCTATGTGTACCGCAAGCAGACGTTCCCCATCTTCTAAGGATTCGGTTTCTTCTACCTCCTCCTCAGGTTCGCTCACACTGGATTGACTCCAACACGTTCCCAGACATCGGCTAAAAGTCACTTCCTGCTTTTTCCAATTCATGCTTGGATTGTGCAATTGTAACCAGTCATGACCCAAGAACAGGTCTGTTTTTCCTAGTCGGGCAATGCAGCAGTCCATGACTTCCTCATGGTCTCCAATCCGCAATTTGAATTGAACCATATATTCAATATTACCCATGGTATTACGAGTTCCGTCTGCGTTATAAACTGGTACTGGCCATAACAGGCATCGTTTGTTCATCTGGTGTTTTTCCACAAATTCGTCGTTAATGCACAATCCTGTGCACCCTGAGTCCACCAATGCTATAACAGGGATTGTGGATCCTGTGTCCATAGTAGTTATGATTCCTTTCAGGTTCATTTCTTGTTTTCCTGAAGCTTTCACGATTTGTTGTCATAGCTGCACTAAATTCCACATTGCTTCCGACTCTGATTGCTGGTTTAATTCCTTCAGCAATTGCGGTGTTACTTCAGATAAGCGTTTCTCATGAACCCATCCTTTTAGACAGTCTATAGCAATTGGTTCACTTTGCTGCCATATCCTTCTCATTACCCACGCAGGGGTCCATTGCTTTATTCTGGGTTTGGCGCTCACACCTAAGTTTCGAATTCGATGAATATGAGAAGAATATTCATATAATAATGCTTGTATATTTACACAAGAGTCATTGTCCATTTTCGAAACTCTATCAGCCAGCAGCGCTGAGCGCTCGCCTACTGGCTTTCGCCAAAACCCTTTTCCTTTCCGAGTTCTTTCCATTGCTCCTCGGTGAGCTCTTCTATTTTAACCTCTCTCGCTCTCCACTTCCCCTTATCCTTCCACCTCGGTTTTCTTGGTTCCGGGCATTCTCATGCAAAGTGTCCTTCTTTGCCGCAATTGTAACAACTCCCGGTAACTGGTTTCCTACTTTTATCCACATCCATAGCGTTCGGGTCTTTAGATGTTGTCAGTGTACTGTACTGGAACTGGTTCGGTTTGCTATCCTTGGCAACCATTTTTTCCTTGTAACCGCCTTTCTGTCTATCCGGCCTGTACGCTTCCGTTGCCTTTTGATATGCTCGGGCAAGCTCTATTGCCCGATCCTGAATTTGCTTCAGGGTTGCATCATCCCCTAGATTTCCGTGCCTAATCAAATCTCGTCCTAATGCAGGGTTGATGTTTTGCTTAAACAGCGCAATCAGCACCCTGTGGTCCCAGCCAACCAATGGTAGTAGTGCATTGAATCTAACCACGTGATCCTCGATCATCGTGTTTCCTTGTTTTAATGCCAAGATTGCATCAGTTGCTTTTTCTCGTGTCTCAGTTGACATGAAAAATTCATGCATCTGCGTTGCAAAGTCTTCCCACGAAGTGAAAGGGAATTGATTCCGCAGCGGCCTTCAGATTTCATGGTCGTTCACTATGACGCCTTGGTTGAGCGATGCCCAAGACAGATTGGTTGGCCATCCGGAGTTAACCACTTCATTTTGATATTCTTGGTCTGCATCCTGGACTGCTTTGAGCTTAACTCCTGCCCAGTCTCCTGCCTGGTTATCCTTTCCTTTCCTGATCTGGTATAAGCAGATGGAGATCTTTCGATCTAATTGAGTTTCTCGGGCCAGTGTGAAGTACGTCCTCATCTGTCTCAACCATCCATCTACCATATGAGGATCTCCTTCATAGTAATCAGGCATTTCGGCTTTAGTGAGGGGTGCAGGTGGTGGTATTGGGTTAGCGCGTCAGTACTCATTGACTATCCCGGCCACTACTTGTCCGATAGCTGTGATGGTTTCTTCCCGCTGCATTTGCTGCCTCTGAATTACATCCTCCTGAGCAGCGATCTGCGCCGCTGATGCTCCTTGAGGGGCAGGCAACTCCGTTTCCTCTGCCCAAACAGTTCTCCAACCGGTCATGGCATTGTACATATTAGTGAGCATGTCGGCAGTGAACCGGAAGGCCCCGAGCCGCTTGTGTCCTGAGCCAGACCTATTCATCAGGTCTAGATGCGCCCATCCGTCATACCCATTCATCTGTTTGTCAATGTGGTAACAGTGTTCTAGGCCATGGGTTCGACGAATCGAGATTCTAATCCGTTCATTCCGTAAATTGGGGTCCCAAGACACTACCTCATGAATCTGTGGGTATGCAGGCCAGTTATACTCGTCCCAATACTGTGTTTTAATCAGGAACAGATAACAGAATCCAGGAATGTCGGGGTGGAGCATATGTCTGTCGTAACGGGGTTTTGGATACGGGTAGGGAGTAGAGACATCTTTTTTAATCTCCCTTCTCCAATTATCAATTTCCCGTTTTTGTGCTTCCGTGTTGGATGAGCTGGGTGCATTGAGATCCTCTTTCATCCAGTCCAATCTGCTCCCTGAGTCCGAGTCAACGCTTTGCTCGGTCCGAATGCGCTAATAACAGCTTGAGAGTATGATTTTTTGACCGTGACCTGTCCGAGTTCCGGTAAAGATCGGACCGATGGATTTTTGGAGATTCCTTGTACAAACGAGGATATGGTTGCAGGAGATTTGGATCTTGGTTTCTTTGATTTCCCTTGTCCTCCAAATCTAGCTCGTTTGTTAAATTTACCGTGCCGCTCCAAGCGTTCCAGATCTTTCCAGGTGTAGATCTCATCCTTCTTGAGACTCAATTCCGCCCATTCCAGTACATGGAATTTGTCCGGCTTCACATTATCTTGTAACCCGAAAACTGCAGTGTAATCCCTGAGTTTGGGCTCCCAAGAGAGAATTCTCTCCAGCGTGGGCCACTCCGGCCAATGGAATTGGTTATGGAACTCCTTTTTGAACAAATACAGGTAACAATATCCATCCACCTTCCATGGTGCCGCTTTGGGAATGGCCGTTGTATAGGATCCAGGTAACACTGGTTTCTCCTTTGAGATTCCTTGGACCCACCGCTGTGTGAACTCAGTGTCCTCTCCTAATTTAGACAGGAAGTAGTCATGATCTGGTGGCGTGAAAATTTCATCCTCCCCATACTGGGATATGCAGGGCGGAGTATAATTCCTTGGCATTCTCCATTGGATATATGCGGAAAGATATGGATCATATCTTTCTCCTCGGAGACGTTCCTCATTTTGGAGTCGTCGTTCATTCCTCATGACTTGCCCTGCATTTATGATATTCCCGTTTAAGGCATGCATCAGCCTATTCCGTTCTTTGGTTGTCAGCACGAGCCCGTCATGTTTCAGTGTATAGACATTGGAACTGATCAATAGTAATTCAATATTTGAAGGCGTGTTGAATAGTGCCTCCCTGACCGGCGATCCGGGCTCTAGCTGATTCAGGACATCTTCCAGGGTTTTTCGTTCCTTGGCAATTTGCTGCTCCAGCTCCCTGAACCGGCGCTTCTGCAACAGTTGTTTGTGGTGTATTTTTAGTAATTCTTGCCACGCGTCCTCTTGTTCCCTGATGGCCGCCTCTTCAGCACGCCATGCCTCTAATCTGTCTTGACGCCTTTGTTCCTTTTCAAGATGTCTTTGCTCCTTAACCCAGAGCCTCCATGCTCGCACGTGAGCATTGCGTTGCCGGTTGTCGGTCTGGACTTGTATCGATTTGGGTGATTTGTCTGCTGTGCACCCCTGCGCCCATTCGATCGAGAAAGCTTTCCCGATTTGAACAAGGGTCATACCGGCCCTTGGTAATACGAAGTTGAATAGCCCAGCCATTCCTATTGTGTTTTTGATCTTGTTAGATCCGTGATTCCAATGATGCCTCAAGTAGAGGGATGTCGCCTCTTCTTCCGTAAACGTACTTCCTAATACGTCCACTGTCTGATGCGGTCAATAACGCACCCGCACTCAGATCTTCAATTTGATTCCACCAAGTGACCCAAATGTGTGGTGCCCGGGTTTTCACTGAGATGTCCTCGTGCTCAGATCAATAGATTTGATACGTAATTGGTATTCTCAGACTGTATCTCCTTGATACACGACACACAAATGGATTGTCTTCGAGGGTTCCGCCCCCTTTTCCGCAATACTAGTGCTGGTGCCTGCAAGACCCTGCCCAGTCGACTACAGCGCGCTCCAAGCTCTCGTCTAGTACTGTTTGGTTGCCTTATAACGATAAGATGAGGCTATCTGCTGTCGATGTTGGTGTCACCTAGACTCCTCGAGGCTGTCTGTAGACATGTGCTGTAATGTGTACAGAGTCAGACGGTTTACTGAAAACTAGACTCTCCTTGTCACTGTCCATGACGACGAGCAAGGCTTGCTCCGCACTATGACCAATGACGAAGGGTGTGATGTAGAAGACTCTAGATTATGTTAGGACTAATCCTTACACAATCACAAGCTTCAGAGGAGAAATAGAATTGAGACGAAGCCTATAGACACAATAGTCTGTGACCTACAAGGAGGAAACAATCTAGAGTCTTAAGGACTCCTACCTACAGACGCACTCCTTATATACCTGAGCCGTTGGTCTGTGCGCACAGTCTGCGCAGCCGCTAAGGCTATGCACGCGACCCAGACCCATCTCCCAGACCTGTCCGGATTCACCCAGACTCCCAGTCTCTTCCCGCGAATGCTGTTTCTCCCAGTATCCCCTAATAGCCCTGATCGTATAGCCACCCTGGGTTATATAATCCTCCTGCCATATCTGGATAGGGGTCCCGCACTGTATGCTTGCGTCTTGTTATACGTCCGTAGGCCTCTGAATAAAATAGAGAAAAATACAGAAAAAAGTCCATATCGTAACATTAACCCTGTGGTCCGGGTATATCAAGCGTTGGGGCTGCTAGAGGAGTAGTCGAGTTCTACTATCAGGAACCCCCCGGTGTGACACCTAGGAGCCCCAACAGAGAACTGAGGAGAGGAGAGGAAGGGAGGGATGAAACCCGAGAGAACTCGACTGACGACTCTGGGTGCTGAATTGCACTCCTTATATACTACAACAGGTGGTCTGTGCACTACCCTAAGCCCTACTCTAAATATAGTACAGTATGAGTAAGATGACTGCGCATGTAGTAATGGTAATGAGTCATCAGCGCCGGGCTCCGGTATCTTATCTACGGCTCTATCTAAGCACCAAGTGATAGGCGCCTGCTTAGTCAGCATATGTTTATATAATATGAAGAAAATAAATAATAAATGGAAATGACTTAGTGAAAAAGGTCGAAGCTTTTCAGTCAGTCATGACATATTACACATTGTGGAACTAAAACTACAGGCCTTCTGGTCAGAATGGTTTCCAGTTGGCTGCTTCAAAAACCCAAGGCCTCACTAATGGCCTTCTTGTCATCTTCAGTGGCATTGTCAAGCCACTCCTTCCATCCTATCTCCCGTACATGGGTTTTTCCATTCCAGTTTTTTGGACTTTTGCATTCTCTGCTAATATGTCCCGTCTTCCCACAGTTATAGCACACAATTGTGCTCTTCTTCCTATCTACGTCCATGGCATTGGGGTCCCTGGTGCTTGACGTCGTAGCGGTTGCTGGTGGTGGGCCTTGCGTTGCTCCACTAGTCCGAGTCACAGGCATTGGTGAAACCCTATTGTGGGTACCCTGTGTCCTTGTTGTCGATGCCGGGGGTTGGTGCAACCCTTGCCCTGGATTCACATTATAAAACTTCTTGGCATCCCACCAAGCCTTGTTTAATTCCATTGCCTTTGTGTACCACTTTCCCAAATCCCCTGCAGTGGTCCCATCTCCCGGCGCTCCTGTCTCCATGATCCTCAACCCGAGTTGAGGATGTAGTCCTCTCCTGAATTGTGCAATGAGCGCAATCTTGTTGTAGCCCATGAGTTGGGCTAATCCTCTAAAGTCAACAATGTAATCTTCTACATTGTGCTTTCCCTGTTGTAACCCCTGGATTTTGCGAATTGCATCATCCCAGGTTTCCGTCATGAGGAAGAATTTGCGTGCTTCCGTGTCAAATTCCTGCCAGCTTGTGAAAGGTGGCTTGTGGATAAACGCTGTTTGCTCAATGCTCTCCACTCCGTCTAACAATGACATTATTCCATGTTGTTCTTGTGCTAAAGTGGTTCCTGTTCTCCAGGTTCCTAGCGCCCTCCGCTCTTCTCGTTCCAACGCATTCTCCAATATCTGTTGGAGTTTGATGCCTGCCCAATTCCCTGCTCGATTGGCTGAGCCACCTCGAATGCGCTGAAGTGACATTGTCACCTGTCGCGAGACCGTCCTCTGCTTGGTCAAATGGAAATAGATTGCCATGCTTTGCAGCCAGTTGGCAATTAATTCTGGTTGCCCTTTGTAGTAGTCGGGCATGTCCAATTTGACTGTTGGGGCAGTCTCTTCCCTGGGTGGTCTAAATAGCGTCTCTGCTACTGTACCAATTCCTTCTGCAAATGGTCGGATGCGGTTTCTGCAATTGTTCTCTGATTGCCCCTCCCAGGTTGCATTTTCTGCCATAGTTCCAAATACCGCTATGTATGCGGTGACCAGCATGAGGACTGCTGACATAAAAGCATCGATGACCGTGAATCCCACTCAACGATGGTCCGGTCCAAACCACCTCCACACTTCACGCACTGGGGAGCCCCACTCCTCGTCTTTCTCTATGTGGTAGATTTGGCATCTTTGATCATAGGACACTGACACCTGAATGTCCAGGTTTCGCATGTCTTTTTCATAGAGGGATATCTCTACCCATGAAGGATTTGCCTTCCATGCGAAACTCGACCAGTACTGTGGCTTGAACAGCCATAGGTAACAGTATCCTGGTGTCTCTGGCAATACATCCAGACGTCCTCGTTGTGGGAGTGCATATCCGTCCCACTGCCACACATGATTGACCCAGTCTTCCACATTGATCTCATATTGGGGATCATCGTCCAACCACCTGATGCTGAACTCGTGTTCTCCCCACACCCACTCTACTGGTGACCTTCTTTGAATATTGACGTTGGTTACGTCCTGCAGTATCCTTCGAGGGTACACCACTCGTTCCTCCGATTCCATGCCTAAGCACACTGTCCTCCATCCTGGGCCCACACTCCAGTGGGTCAGCTCGTCGATATCCTTCCATGTGTATGTGTCAATGTCATCAACCTCCTCAGGTTGAGCTAGCACCACATGAAAGATCCCTTGCTCTGGTCCATCTTGCAATTTGAACCATGTTGTCTCATCCCGCATTTCAATTTCCCAAGTGGAAATGTCGTACAGCATGGGGTATTTGGGCCATTCGAACTTGTCCCAAAATTCCCTTTTGAACAACTGCAGGTAGCACCACCCGCCAATCATATGCTTCGGGATTTTAACTGACATCCTCGCGGTTCGCTTTGTCTTTGCAAAATCTGCCTTGGTTTTTGCTGGACCAGGGAAGATCGTCTCTACTGTCTCCCTCCACTCTCTCGTGCGAGTGCGCTGTTCCTTCAGCGACTCCTCCCCCATTTCCTGCAGGAACATGGTCATACTGAGTCCGACAGATCTGTCAAGGACTCCTTCTCCTTCGTACTCGTTTGGCATTGGTGGTGGCACCATATTATGCAGCTTTGTGATCCACAACGGATCATACCGTTGAACTCGCAGATAGTGCACTGAGTTCTTTATGTTCCCATTGAGAGCATGAACCAATCTGTTCATGGCCTTTTGTGATAAATGCCAATGATGGCCCACCAATACCAAATCACGTTGCATGCAATCAAATGCACGCTTGACATAACTG
Organism: Amanita rimosa; assembly: GCA_023014395.1. Lineage (NCBI taxonomy): Eukaryota > Fungi > Basidiomycota > Agaricomycetes > Agaricales > Amanitaceae > Amanita > Amanita rimosa. The sequence continues at coordinate 19,275 of JAEBUO010000060.1, forward strand.
GCCAGAACCTGGAAATCTAACTCAATTTCAAACACCAGGTTCTGTTCGTCGTCAAATCCCTGTCCTCCAACTTTCTTCAAATTGATGAAAGTGGACTGGGACCACTTTGACTTCTCATTGCGGATCCACTTGTTACACTTCTGCATGTGAACCCTATTGTAGAGCGACTCCTTCTGGTTGCCCAACTCAATATGAACACCCAGCATATTCTCCAGCTGGTTGATCATCTCGTCATACTTGGCGTAGACTTGTTTGTACAACGCTACTGCTGATTTATGTTTGTTATCCCAGTTTGCTTTCGGGATAAACCTGCCAACAAGCTCGTCGGCCGTATACTTGAAATTGGGAACCGTCCTGGCCCTGCCTGTTGTTGTAACTGCCGGTGTCGAAGGTTTGACTTCCACAACCTTCCACTGCATAACCGGCCTGGTTTGATGCGCCTTCTGTGCCCTTTCCTGGACACATGGAGCTTGTGCCTTTTCCCTTTCGAGATGCACCGCCTCATCACATTCCTTGTGCTCCCTGAGTAGCGCCTCCCACACATCGGACTGTTCAGCCCGAGCCACTCTGTCAGCCTCGGCCAAGAGATGGCATGTCTCTTCAGCCTCATGCCTATGGTGCTCTGTGGCCTTGTGAATAATCCACTGACACACGTGCATGTTGTAATCAGTGGGTACTGGCTGACATGCCAGTCATGCAAGCCATCTTTGCTCATATGCTTGCCACCATGCGTAGTTGGCATTCTCTCGTGTGCACCACTCATCCTCGATACAGCTCTCGATGAGCCCTTGTAGTAAAAACTCCGTCTTACTCAGATCCCACACCGATCTGATGTAAGGAGCCTTCCTGTTTGTCCGCTGAGACACCCTAACGGGGATGTCGCCAGAGGGGTATCCACCTGTTCCCGGGGTCAATTTGGCATGATCGGCCCACACCCCCGCAGAACTCTTCGATTTAATTCCACCATGTGACACAGGGAGGTGGTGCCCAGGTCTTCGCTCTGATGTCCTTGTGCTCAGGGAACTAGCCCCGATACGTGATTGGTATTCAGAGACTGTGCATCCTTGATACACGGCACCCCCCTGTGTTGTCTTCGGGTGTTTTCCCACCCTCTTCCGCTGTACCAGCTGCCAGCCCCCCTGACATACTATCCCAGGGCGGGACAGCACTCGCACTGAGTACAGTTTTGGCGCCATAGATGCTGCAACCTGTGTAAAAGAAATAGAAACGGAATCCATACCGGATCCGCTGACTGATGCGCTCTGCTGAGCGACTTGAGGTTTGGTTGCGTCGGCGACACCTTGAGTTGATGCGCTGTTAGCGCCTAGGGCTCCCGAAGTTCGGTTCTGAACTTTGGTTCGAACCAGAACCAGCCGAACCGAACCAAAAGTTCGGTTCAGGTTCAGGTTCAGTTCTACCACATCCTGCAAACATCGGTTCGGGTTCTGGTAATGCCCGAACCGATGCTGAACCACTGAACCGACCAGAGGGTGGGAGTAGGCAGTGGGGAGGGAAGGGGTACATCCCTTCTGGTGCACTGGTGCGAGAAAAAAAATCCCACGCACCAAAACGGTCTTGCTCGCCCACCCACCATCATCGTCTCATCATGTCAGCTTTGAATACAGATGGCACATTGAAGGATGCATCCGAAATAGAGTTTTACAACTCTGAAGGAGATGAGCATCCGATTGGCTCAATGATAGCAGCTGGGGTATCAAAGAGTGAGTGGTAATCTAATATTTCACATCTTTTGCCTTATCAACAGAAATCGAACAAACTACGACGCTCCAAAGCGAAAGCGTGCAGAAACGATCACACTGGCTGGACGTGCTACCGCCCTGCGCAGGCCCCTGAAGCGTCATGGAAGCATCCGCCATGCAGGTGCATCATCAAACGAGCCCAATAGTAGCACAGAAGGTATGTGTTTTGTCAAAATTGCATTTATTACATTTAATCATACATACTATAGATTATACACCTGTTTCACAGTCAGCAGATCAAGAATCTGAGGCACAGGAGGAGTATGATGCAATACAAGAGGAGAAGGGACACGAGAACAGGGTGTGTTTCATTTTTTTTTTTTTTTGCACCAAAGGTGAGCTGTACATACCAATACAACCCTCGTTTATGCTACCCTCCACTTGGTACACCCATTCCCCACTCCCTGATACTTGTTTCAACCTCTGGTACTCACTTTCCATGTTCTTGCACCTGTTGTTTACTCAATGCCACTTCCAACTAATTTGTTTGACTCTATATACCTGTCTGATACATCTTTACTTAATATCCATGTCTATAGATTCGAAAGCATGCCCACCATGGTCATGATCAACGCACTGAGGATGTACAAGGAATATTTACAAAAGAAACAGCTCGTTTGATGCCCAGTGGGATTGCTGTTGATGGGTATTGGTGTGAAGTCTGTCGGTGAGTTTGTTATTTTAGTATATGACTTATTGTTTATTAGTCAATTATTACCTAGACATCTTAAGATTACTGTGGAAAAATGTTGGTTTACAGGGGGAATATCCTCCCTTAGGAAGCATATTGCTCGAAATTGGAGTAACCATGGAAATCAGTACCTTGGAAAATGCAAGGAGGCTGGTATTTCTCCCAATCATTTTGCCATCCCACCTGAGATTGATCTTGAAACTGGTGAAGTGTCAAGTTCTAATCAGAAAAATCAGAAAAGGTTAGATCACTTTTTTGCCAAGCCTACAGTGTCCAAGTGGTCCAAGGAAGGGCTTCTTGCCCACATTGTTGAGTTTGTTGTTTCTGAGGACCAGGTTAGTCATTTCATTTCTATCATGGATCTTCACTGAGTCATAATAGCCATTTTCAGTTATAGACAAGAAGTCTTTCAGAAATTTACTTAGGTATCAACATCCACAAATTACTGATTCTGACATTCCCCACTCTACCAAGCTCAGAGATGAAATCTTATCCCTTGCCAGTGAGACAAAGCTCAATCTTAGAGATGCCCTTCAAAAAGTCCCAGGGCAGGTCTCACTTACCTTTGATGCATGGACATCAAAGTCTTTTGACCCTTATTTGGTTGTTACTGCACACTATATTACTGCTCTCCCTGACAAATCAAATGAGTGGGAGCTAAGGGCCAGGATCTTAGCATTTACTGCTATTGAGGGTGATCATGGGGGAGCAAATGTAGCAAGCATTTTATTGAAGATAATTGAGGATTATGGGCTTTCTAGCAAGGTGGGGTGGATCACATCAGACAATGCAAGCAGCAATGATAAAGCCATGAAAATTCTCCAAAAAACCCTCAATACTGGGCAGCACCCCTGGCTTGCACAACAGAGGAGAATTAGGTATGTAATATCTTCATTTAATTTGTTTCATGTCAGATACTGAACATATTTAAGGTGTATGGAACATACACTTCATCTGGGTGCAAAAGCATTTTTGTCAGACATCTGCCCAACTCCATTTACAAAATCCAGAAGAGGTAATGATGTTGAAGAAGATGAAGATTTAGCAGAGCCAGGGGAAGATGTTGAAGACTGGATTTACATAGCGGAGGAGGAGGTGGATGATGTTGAAGAGTTTGAGCCTGGAGACCTTCTTGGGAAAGTGCTTGCCCTCATTACTCAGGTATTGTTCTGATTTTACACCCACTCACATTTCCACTTTTTACCTTGATATTAGATAAGGCTATCTCCTCAAGCAAAGGCATACTTTTCCACTGTGTGCAAGGAAGAGGGTTTGAAACCACTTGAACTGATCAAGTGGATTCGAACATGGTGGGGATCCATGTATGATTTAATTGAATGCATGGTACAGAACAAGATAGTAAGTCTACCCTTGCCTTTCTGTTTTTACTTAAGCTTACTTGAAATTGAATAGGCAGTGAATAAGTTTTGTCTTTTAGCTGATATCAGCTCCAAGGTACCCAAGCTAAAAGGTGGAAAGAGATATTCAGATTATGCTGTCAGAGAAGAGGAGTGGGCAATGTTGGAACTGATTAAAGAAGTTCTCAAGGTAATATTTATTTAATGGTATTGAATAACTCTGATGTATGTGTAGGAACCAAGAGATGCACAGTCATCCTTTTCTTCAGAAAGGCAACCAACAGTTTGGAAGGCCCTACCCACTCTTGAGGCCCTCCAAGATAGATGGGAGACTTTTTCCTCCATGGGCAAGTTTTCCAGACTCAAGATATCCATTGAGAAAGGAATTGAGAAGATGAAAAAGTACTACAGGCTACTTGACCAAAATAATGTAGCTTTTATTTGCCTTGGTCAGTTTATATTTCTACGATGATTCCAATTTACTCTAATATATGTAACAATCTCTCCAGCTTTGGATCCTAACTTCAAGCTTGAATATGTGAAGGAGGCATGGGATGATCAGTACTTTGCTGAAGGTAAAGCTGCTTTGGAAAGAGAGGTGTGTTTCCCAAATCATGATTGCCATGTTTAACTGGTATCAGTTTGATTACTATGCTGCTAAATTGGTTGCAAAAGCTCCTGCTGCTGAGTCCAGTGCTCTTGAACCAGGTAAGCATGATCTTCCAACTCAGCCAATCCTGATATATTCCATACAGCCTTTCTCACACAAAGTGGAGGTTATGGGGCTTCCATGATGTATAAAAAAATCAGGTATCGTTTGGAAAGAGAACAGAGTGAAAGGGCAGCACACCAGGAGCTAAGAAAATACCTGGAAAGTAATCTGGAGCAAACCAATGACCAGATTAAGTGGTGGGGTGTAAGTTCATACTCTAAGCAATGTGACATAATGATATCAGCTAATCCTAATCTTCATTAGTATCACTCTCAAGAATACCCTGTTTTGTCTGCCATGGCTTGTGATTATCTTGCCATTCAGGGGTCTTCAACTGCATCAGAACGATCATTTTCTAAAGCAGGCCTGACAGTGACCCACATAAGAAATAGCTTGTCTGCTGAAAGTATCCAGGCATTGCAACTTTTGAAGAATGCATATTCAACAGGTGATCTTGATACTAATGTAGAGGCCAAGAAATGGGAACCAAAGGACTGGGCACCCAGCAAGGTGGATTAGTAAATAAAATATTTGCTTGCCATATACTTTCTGTTCTTTAATTTGCTCTAATCTTATAATATGTTCATAGTTCAGTTAGTTTTGAATACCTTGCTACAATGTCACTACCTGGGTGCTGCTCCATGATTAGTTTCCTTTCCCAGCCACACTCATTTTTGCCTTTGTTCTCAAGTACTTTCTGCCTCACTGCTCTATATGCTTTTATACTGAATCCCAAGGTGCAGGATGACTGTAGGAGATGGAGATATATTCCAATCTTTAATTACACTTGATATTTCCTAAATTTGGATTTTTCCCACGGTTCAGTCAGTTCAGGCAAGCTCTAGGTGGTCCAGGTTCAGGTTCAGCAAAAGATAGCCCCAAACTGAACTAAACTGAACTTTGGGAGCCCTAGGTGGTTGGCTGAGGGCAAGGGCAAGTAGACATGAGGACCCATGCAAGTTCTCACAGTGAGTAATGTTGTTGGCATAGTAGTAAATTTGTAACAAGTGAAGAAAAAGCATGCCTAGGGTTCATGGGGTTGTGAGAGGGTGGATATCATTGGGTTTTTCCTGTGAGTTCAGTATGGTATCAATTCATCATGGGATATAACTTTGCTAGATGGTGTGACAACCATCAAAGTGCATGGATATTTTGCACAGCTGGTGCCATGAGGATACTGAGTTATTAAAATACCTATAGCATTGAGAGAAAACTTCAGATTGCCAGAAATGGTTATGGTTCTCTATCAGAGCAGACTTCTTTCCCAATATCACAGTTGTGACAGTGTAACATTTCTTGTTATCCTTTTGATACTTGCACTTTATTGATTGATCATATACACATAGGTCTGGATCTCATTGGTACACTGTAGTAGTTATAAAGGGAGATCCCCCATGACAATATATTTCCATGCTTACTTTACAAGGATGAGACTACATGTAGCAAGGTTTGATCTGTTGCTGATGTAGTGTCACATATGCCACTGCTACCCACTACTGCACCACTACCACACCACCAATGTCTGCCTTACTGCTCCCTATGCATTTATGCTAAATTGAAGAAGTGCAGGACTGTTGTTTAAGAATGCAGATGTGTTCCAATATGCAATTACACCTCATATTTACTAAATATATAGTTTTCCCACGGTTCAGTCGGTTCGAACCGAACTGAACTCGAACTGAACTCGAACTTATCGGTTCAGGTTCGGTTCAGGCAAGCTCTAGATGGCCCAGGTTCAGGTTCGGCCAAAAATTGCCCTGAACCGAACTGAACCGAACTTTGGGAGCCCTATTAGCGCCTGAGGTCTGAATTGCCTGTAACGCTGGCATAGCAGTCACTGTCGCAGTCGGTAGTCGATACATCATGCGAGGTAGTCTTGTAAGGCTCTTGATTATGTTACAAGGTTGGTAGACCAAGTTGCACAACCAGAGGAACAAGGAGAAAGAAAGAAAGAACTCTGTAGTGCTGTCTACAACAGTGACTATCAAGAGCCTGGGGGTTCTCAGGCTCTAACTACTACTATATACCCCTTGCCTCATGGCCCCCTCATGTCCGCCTCCCCTTATCCTCATGCCCCACTGATGTAAGCTAGGGCGCTACCATGGGCGCCTGTCCATCACGCATGTCACCCATTGTGACATGAAACCATCGAGTTGTAACACACAGCTGATCATATTGCTGTATATTGTTGCAAATACCAAGTGCTGTTCATGCTCAGGCAAGATGTGGATCTGTTCATATGCATCTGAGAGGTCGATTTTTGTCCTAAATCAGGCTCTCGCTAGATCATTCCTGATCATTTCTTGGTCAGGCATTGGTGTAACATCTGCTAAGGTGTTGTCATTTTGTTGCCTTGCATCAATGATGGTTCTTATCTTTCTGTCTCGTTTAATTACAATTAAAAGAGGCACCAATGAAGGAAGACTAGTCCTTTCCCACCATCCAGCCTCTAGATAGCGATCAACCTTTGCTTTGAGCTCATCTCTGAGCGGCTCAGGGCACTTAGGTGCCCTGTGGTTTATTTGAGATTTGGATTTATTAAAGGAATCTCATAATTTATTTCCCTTAAGGGCAGTAGATCCGGTTTTTCGGGGATAAATAAATCTTGGATCTCTTCGATCTATTTTTGGTGTATTTTTAGACATTCCTCCATGGTGATGGAGGTAGTACCTTCTGTGCATGCACCAGCTAGCCTTTGAAGGTTGACATCCTCTAGTCAATGAGAATGTTTGTCAGGCTTGGATTTGCCCTTCATGTTCTCTTTAAGTTCTATGGGTTCTTTGAAGAACCCTTTTGAAGGCGGCATTGCGCTGCCTGATCCCTCCCCCACCTTACCAAGAGGAATTGAGAATTCCCCTTCTTGTACTGGGAACCATTTGTCTCCCAGCTTGAAAGAACCACTGCCCGCATAATTAAGCAGCACATTATGTTCTTTTAGGAACAGTGTTCCTAGTATGACCTGATATCTATCCAGGTTCACAATATCGAAGTAGCAATTCTGTTTCAAATCGCCTACTCTTAGCTCAGCTCTTGCTCTGTAATTTATAGCAGATCTCGAGCCTGAAGTTGCCATCTGCAACTTAACTGGTTTCTTAAGTTGGAACATGTCCAACTTATTGACAGTAGCGAAATTGGCTGATATCATATCCAGTGTGCTTCCACTGTCAAGAAGTACATGCACCTTTTGTCCATTGATGCACATGTAACCTTCTATTACACCCAAGCATCTAAAATCACACTTAGGGCCATCCTTGATGCGGTTTTGAGCCACATCCTTTGTCGATCTGAGTCAATATGTGACTTGGTCAACCGACTCTGTTACTTTAGATGATTTTGGACAATCCTCAGATTCTTCATCTAGAAGTTGCATAACCACTACCTCTAAAGTAATATCAGGTTTGGGAGAGGGTTCTATTGAATCCTCTCTCATAAGGTCCATCTCCTCCTGAGTGAAACCTTTCGATAATGACCAATCTGTTAGGTTGGTCCTATCATTTCCAGACTCATGCTATGAGTCTGTTGGTTCTTCTAATCTGGTGCAAGCGCACCAGTCCTCCAGAGATAACTCATCATTATCTCCATCATCCTCTGAGGCGTCTCCCTGTTGCACCTCATGTGCTTCTTCAGCAGAGGCATATTGCTCTTCTGCATCAGAAAGTTCTTTGGCTTCTGTGGCATTTGCAGTGCCGTCATTAAGCTCTCTGTCATTGAGAGCTTCAGCATTAGCAGATTTCTTAAATCTGCTGTTTTTCTTTGGGCAGTTGGGGCTAGTATGCCCTTTCTGCTTGCAAAAATAACACTCAATAGATTTCGAGTTGTTATTGTTGGTTTTATTAAAGGCACCCTTCTCAGGAGCCTTGTAACTTGTCTGTTTCTTAGACAAGTCTTTAGACATTGATGGTTTCCCAGACGTCTTCATTGTTGAGTGCTTTTGTCGGTTGCACTCCTCCCAAGTTTCATAGAGGTAAGCCTCCTCTATGAACTTAGCTGCTTCGAAAATAGCACTTAGACTGCTATTTTCAGGGTTGTAGCTGTGTCTCACAACCTTGGTTGAGATTTCTGGCTTCAAGGCACTGAGAAATCTCCTTGCCATGTCATATTCAGAAGGTGTCTGAATCATCTGTTGACTCAGACATTCCAAATCCTTCTTTAATTCGGTTACTGACCGTCCCTTCTGGGAGAGATGGTCAAATTTCATAGTGGCATCTTGTGAAGAGGCATCCCTAACAAAATATCTCTTGAGGGCTACCATAGAGTCCTCAAAATTCCAACTGTGATCAGTATTAGAGTTGATTGTATGTTGGTACCATTTTAGGGCTTTCCCTTTCAGGATCTGCCCTAAGAAGGTGACTCTAAATAAGTCAGCTTTGGGTTTCAGCAGTGAGTAGATGCTGAAGAAATTGAGGAGTTGCCTCTCAAATTTGAGGAACTTGTCAATGGTTTCTCCTCCTTCATATTCAGGAGGAGATAGTTTAACCCCGAGTTTACCAAGGTTAATTGGTTCAAGAGAAGAATTGCATGCCGATTCCACATCTCTTATTTCTTTATGGACCATCTCATCCATTCTTTCAGATGTCTTGTCTGAATGTGTTAGAGGATTTGCTGTTAGCAATCCTCTGCCCAAATTGCTAATGGAGAAGCTTGGTCTTGGGCCTCTCCAAGTCTCCCTTTGTCTGTGAGGAAGGTTTGTACTCTCCTCTCTAATATCTGAGACCTCCTCTCTGAACCTTGTTCATTGGGGCAGTGCAGTTATTTCTGGGCTAGAACGTTCATCATTGCTAGTCCGTTTGACAGGAACTGTGTTAGATCCTGTCAAAAATCGAGGTCTCTCAAGAGCCTCCTGAATCCAAACCAGTCTCTGGAACAGATTCATTCCGTGAAACAGAGTTTCAGGAGATACTCTGTTTTGTATTTCAACAATGACCAAGTTTCTAGCACTTGTGGTCATTCTCATTTCATAATTGAATGAATTTTCATTCGTTCCTTGCCTATTGGCAATGTCAGATGATTTTGATATCATCTCTTGCTTCTTGAGGCCAACTAGAACCTCAAGCTGTGAATTGCTTATAGGTAGACTTTTGTCCTGCCTATTATCATGAGATGGTCTCGTTTCCAGGACAGTCTCAACAGCAGGTTCTCCCTCACTGATATAGTCAAGAGCAGAGTCTTGACTAGCAGATTGGTAACCAAAGTTTCTGCTATAATTTGATCTGGCTTGCTCGTGCGAGTCAGAATGCCCTCAGTGATGTCGAGGTGAATTGCTTCGCCTCTCCAGAAGCATTGTGATATGTTCTAGGAGATTATTAGTCTCCTTCATTTTCTCTTCCAATTTCTGGAAGTTATGGGAAAGGCTCACATGGTTTCTGGCCATGAGCCTTTCTAGGTTCTTTTGCCCTTGGACCAGTTGTCCTAGGACTTCTATGGTTTTGGGCTGTGACACCACAATGGTGTGCAACCCTTGTCCCACTGTCTTGGTAGGCTGAGATATTCTGGTCAAATTAGCCAGATCCTCTCTAATAGAGTCTTTGTTGACTCTTTCAGATTCAAAATTCAAAGGAGAGATTGAATCTTCAACCTCTCGTTCATCATCAGATTTTTCTCTGATGTCCTGAAACTTGACTGCTCTTGGGTCAGGTTTTGTAGTGGTTCCAAAGCACTTGGCCAAGGTATCACTGAATAAATCATCAGTGATAGAGGTAGCAGGTACCTCTAGTTGCTTGGGAGCTGATCCAGTTCCCTTTGGTAGTACCGTCAATTCTCTGCTCAATGGCAGTCTTTGTTTCCCCATTTGGGGCTTTACATGGTCAATGTGTTGATGCGCCTTAGGTGCCATTCTCGTGGCCATTGGAAATCAATTTAAATCGATCTCAGTGCTGGTTGCTTTAACCACCGCTGAATAGGGTGGTTTCTTTGGTGACTGCACTGTTCTCAGCAGCAGTCGGGTTGGTGAGGTTCCTTTGGGAGCCTCTGTGGTTCTTCGGCTGCTTGGGGAAGGCATCAGCTGAGCCTTTGGTTGAGAAGTGCTAGCACTTCTTTTGGTGATGTGTTGATTGTCAAGAGGCTTGTAGCCTCCCGGAATGCTCAGGCTTACTGAGCAGGGCACCATCATGGGGGAACTCTCCCTTGTATTTGAAGGAGAGTTCAAGAGGTCCTCTTGCCACTTGTGTGAGGGTTTCCTCGGGGGACTGAACGACATCATCTAGTGATGTCTTGTCCAGTTGTGCACTACACTACCTATTGGTAGTGTAAAAAAGTGTAACATTGGTGTGTTTTATACTTAGTTCTTGCAGTGCACCGTACACTGAACCAAGGTATACATATTGGTGTGTAGTGCTGGTGCAAAACAAAAAGCAAAACTAATTACATAATTGTTTGATGTGCGACTAAAGGTCTGCACATCCAAACATTGCAAATATATATATATATATATATATACAAATGATGCATATAAATACACATCATCAAGAAACAAGAAATCAAAGACAAGGGCGAGGCTTTCCCTAAGATGAAGTAGAGCCCTTACATACTGCCATTTGTCACCTTTTCTAAAGTATGAGACAATAGTTTCTATTTCAAATTCTTCCTGGTTTTCAATTCAATCCAGTAATGGTCTAGGATAATTTGGTCCATGAATTTTGTTTTCTTGGAATGGTGTGAGAAGTGACACATGAAACACAGGGTGGAGCTTTGATCTTTGAAGTAATTTAAGCTTATATGTCACTGGTCCAAGTGCTTTTTCAATTGTGAAGGGTCCTTCTCTTCTAGGTGCAAACTTCCAAGGTTGATCAGTTTTAAGGTTCTTAGAATCTAACCATACTTGATCTCTTTCTTTGAAATGATGTGTTTTGCCTTTGACACATTGCATCATCATTTGTCTTGCTAATTCATGAGCTGCCAGCACTTCATCTTTTATTTGGTTAATTATTTTGTAACATTCTTCTGCTGTTAGAACATTTATTTGTGGAAATGCTGTAGGGATAGCCATTGGTTTGGTTCCAAACATGACTTCAAATGGTGCCATTTTTGTGGCTTGATGTGGGTGCTGATTGTGTGCAAATTCTGCTAAAGGGAGATGTTCTTTCCATGTGCCTAGATGATCAGAACAAAATAGCCTGAGATATGCTTCAAGTTCCTGATTTAGACTTTTTTCTGATTCTCTATCTGTTTGTGGATGAAAGGCTGTAGAATTCTGATGATCAATTCCAAATATTTTTAGGTTGCAGAACCAAATAACAGACATCCAGGATTATTTTGAGCATTGGAATATATTCATATACATGTGTGACATATTTCTAGAACCTTAAACCATGGGAAGTGGAAGCCCTGAAGTTGAAATACCATGCTATTTACTGTCTGCATGATTGATGCTTGCACTCATCCTGCATACCGTCAGGATACGCTAGTACCAAGTGATTTATTCTCTTTGTACTTCCATCCCTGTAATATCATGATATCATTAAGATCATGCAGTTGGAGATTCTACCATTGACTAGTGACACTGATAAACGAGTCAAGCTGGTCAAGTCTGATGGCAGGGTCGTCAATCCAAGTTCAACATGCGCGGCTCCCGCACAAACTCGACCGGCAGCGACACGATCCGCTTCAAAATGCCACCTTCCATAGTTGATGCCATTCTTTCCACCTCTGCGCATCCAAAAGCCCCTCATGAATCTCCCGTACCTGTTGCTTTGCCATACCCTGGATCCCCAGCGAAATCGTCAACAAAAAGGCTCAGCAGCATGGCTGGCCCAACGCCTCCTACGACGGCCAGGAAACGCCAGTCGGCGCCTCCTGTCAGTTTTCCCCGGAGGCTAGAACTGACTACCATGACAACGCTGAGCACCATAAGTACCGCAAGCAATGCAACCGTGGCCAGCAGGATGAGCAACGGGAGCCGCGCAGTGCCTCGCCGGTCGAGCATGGCAGGCTCCAAACCCACCAAGTCTTCGCCTGCAAAGCCCTCGCCAGCAAAGCCCAAAATGATCCCGGTCCCCGTGCCAACTGTTGCACCGATCACCCCACAAACTCCCAACGGCAAAGATCGAGAGCCGGAACGCGTCAGACGCGTCATGGGCCTTGCACAAATCCACGCCCATCTCCAACAAACGCCCTCCCGTCAACGCGCAACTCAGACAGGACCCGTCTTCAATCCCATGTTAACGTCGCCCTTGCCGGTGAAGATGAGCGCGATAAATGGCACGGGCACGCCTCCCAGGACTCCGCAGGTAGCAGCTGAGGCGACGCCCAAGTCGAGACGGGCCACGCCTGGGTCGACAAAGAGCAAGGCTTCTCCAAATTATGGACAAAGACAACAAGCCCAGTTCAACGGCGGGTTCGTCACCTCCCCGCTGGGTGGGGCGGTATCCGTATTTGGAGGGACTGGTCACAGAAGCAAAACGGCGTCTGGAGATGGATTCTCTCTTCCTGCCTTTGAAGAAAACGAAGACGACAACCTCCACCACTTCCACCACCACCACCAGCATCATCATCATCGTCAGGCAGACCAGGACATGTTGGATCTGGACATGGCAGAGATAGTCACTGACATTAACGATGGTCAAGTCGACGAAGACATGGACAGCGCACTGACTTCTATCATGGAACTCCACACGAAAAAGATTTTACACTACAAACGGTTATTGGAAAAAGCACATGTATCAACGGCAGCGCAGTTGCATGCGCTGCAGGCCGAGGCCAGAGTGTTGAGAGAGCGGGAGAGGGACCGCGAAAAAAATGGTTCTGGTCGCGATCTGGGAGCTACCCTCAGTTTGGATGGGAGGTGTGTTTGTGGGGGAAGAAGAAGAAAGGGTTATTGGGCCGGTTACCGTGATGACGAAGAGGACGATGAGAGTGAGGAAGACAGAGAGTTGTTGGCAAGAGCAATCAAGGGAGACGGCAAGGGCGGGTTTAGTGAGAAGGAAGTTCGAAAAGCGCTGAGAAGCTTGACCCGGGAAGATAGAATGAGATTGTAAGTTCAATGTTGTTTTATTACATGATATAGTACTGACAAATTGTAGGATTGCGATAATCCTTGATTGTGAGCATCGAAACCAATAATACGGCGCATATATCTGACCTGGGACGTAGCCTGTCTACCGGGGGACATCCCGTTACAGACTCTTCTCCTTGAAAAGTATGCTAAGTCGACATATGATATTGTCGGGAACCTTGCGCCCGACTTGACATGCAGGATACTGAAGTATCTCACTGTGAAAGAACTTCTCGGTGTTGAAATAGTGCGTTTTCTTTGAATCCTCGTGGCTCTCACCTTTTAAATTCGACGGATAGGTATCGAAAAAGTGGCAAAAAATGATTCATCATCCTGCATTATGGATGTATCATTGTTTGAGTATCACAGCAAGGGATCCGTGTCAGATCAAACCTCCTCCCACTCCTCAAGGATGGTATGATGCAATCTTTCACTCACTCGATCAACAGTGTTCTAACCACTCGCCAGGGAACCGCTCTACCGTTCCCTCCACCATCGCGAATCCAACTTCCACAACGGCCTGCCTCAAACGATCCGGTTCCTCCAAGGCCACACCAACTTTTGCACAACCCTATTACTCCGTGGAAAACGGCTCATCAGCGGAAGTTATGACGAGACTATCCGTTTCTGGGATGTTGAGACCGGCGAGTGTAAAAAGTGTCTACCAGTAAAGAAACCAGTCAGCTGCGTTGATTTCTTAACAGAGGAGGGTGAGCGAAAGCACTGTTATACTATACTGCATTCTAATGTTGAATCATGTAACAGAGGTATTTGTCGTTGGTTTTCACGACGTTGGCCGCGTGCACCTCTTTTCATCTGTTACATTTACGCCATTGCAGCAGCTGGCAGGCCATTTAAATGGTATACGCGCCGTCGCTCTGTCGTCCAAGAATCTTGTTTCGGCTGGTGCGGACAAGGCACTCGTATGCTGGGATTGGAGAGCTGGAACGAAGATTGTCAGATTTGGACAACAGACAACGATCAATATTGGAGTGCAGATCATTGCGTGTGGGAGCGGAAAGGAGGAAGAGGGCGAGAGAGTTGTGGGCGTGACGATTGATGGGATCGTCAGAGTGTTCTCGATCAGTGAGTTGCCTTGGGCCAGGCTTAGCTTGGGGGCCCGGCGCCGTGACTGATGATCGTCGAATCAGAGAGGCGAGAGATGATCTCGCAATTCAAGCTTTCCGAGTTGGGCGGAAACGATCCTGTACTGAACGCCAAGTTGTTTAATGTGGGCATGGCGCCTAACAATATGCTTCAGTGAGACTGGCTTGCCCCTGTTCGTTACATGATATGCTCATCCTCTTTTATTCAAGATGGTTTGCTGCCAAAGGCACTCAGATGACGGTGAGTATCGATAAATGCGTTATAGTTCATTCCGGAAACTAACTCCCGGTAAAGTGTGCAACAAAGTCCATCATCCTTCATCTGCAATGGCAAGAGGATGAAGGAAAGCCTTCTCCGACACCAACGTCGCCAACAGCGCCTCAGTCGCCCTTTTCACCTAGCCTAAACCTAAGCACAAACCGACCTCGCGGTTCTATCGGCAGAGTGCCTTCTGTGAGTGGGACATCAGCGATCAGCAGCAGTGTCGCAGGAAGCAACCACAGAAGTCGATTGAGTCTCAATGCAAGCGCAGGGCCTGGTGGGCGAGCCTCCATCGGCGGTGGGGGATTGCTTCAGAGCCCGAGATCCGGTACGCCTCTTACTGCGTCCACGTCGACGATGAATGGCACGAACGGCTTCCCTGTTTTATTTGGCCGCGCCGCAATTTTGACGGCGCCGCCCAAGTTGGTGGCGGTGGTGGAGACGCCGGACATGGCCGTTGGTGCGGTGGACCCAAGGAAGAGGAGGGTGGTGACTGCTACCAGGTTTAGTTCGAGGACGGGGGCTGATCGGAGGGTGAGTTTGCGTTACGCGAACGGCTTGCTACGGAGGTGCGCTGTTGCTCATTTGTGAATTGCGTTGCAGGTTTTTGTGTCGACGCACGAAGATAGGCAGCAGCATGAGATTTCGGAAGTGGAGGGAGGAGGTGCTGGAGACGAGCTGACGATCGACCAGCTTGAAGCATCGTTCTCTGTCGACATGGAAGCGAGTGTGACGCCACTTGCTGGAGCCTGGTCGGCCCTGGCAGGACCTGTTCCAGAGGATAGCGCGTCAAAAGTGAAAGGCTTGTTGGGGGCGCTGCCGGTCAGGTTTCAGGGCTTGGCGACGCCGGACAAGAATCCCATGTCGATGCAATTGAGTCATGAGGAAGTTGTTGTTGGATGTGCAGATGGGACAATATAGTGAGTTTGGGGCAATGGCATACTCTTTGTTGATGTGCTGATATCGTTTGTGTTAGCGTGATGAACTTTGTTGGGTATGGATACAAGAGGACTTGAACAGCTGTGGACGACAAGGGCCGATTGATGCGTTTTTTCTTAATGTTCTGGGCGACTATACCCGTGATATCCATTCATTCATTCATTCATTGCATTTTGCTTTGCATGTCGTCGTTTTTTCTTTCTTTCTCGGTATTCCACCGTAGTTGGATGTAAATACATTATACAAGCAGTTTCAAGGGTAAAAAATACATAAATCGAATAGTTTGGTTGTCCATTATAGTTATGAGAAACAGTACATATGTTTCAACACAAAAGTTGGTGTTATCTCCTTGCTAAGTGCCCTTGAACACTCTCTACGGCGCCGTAGCATATCCGCAATTTTAGAATCGTCTTCGTCGTGCTTGAGATATGCTTCCAATTTTGTGAGAAAAGGCCCAAGCTCGCCAGTCGACAACCGCTCTAGCGTGTCATCGTCGAACGTAACAGTATTAAAGCGAATAACCCGTAGGTAAGGCATGGATCGGAGTAGATCTTGGAATTGGGACCCAGAAAGGCAGGTGTAAGCATGGACTTCCTTCACTTTTGGTGTTCCTGATCTTTTGGAGAGTCGCACGACGGCATTTAAGATACCACAGCCGTTATCCGGTGTCCGAGCATCCAGACCCTGGACTCTGTCGCAGGTCACGTATTCCAAAGCGGGAAGCACGAGTTGATCCATGAACATCTCCACATCCCTTGCTTCGACACAAGATAAGCAAAGTGTCTGAAGATGTTGCAAGTGGACTTGAACGCGCTGGACCTCTGCGATTAATTCTGATATTGACAAGGCGCCTTCATTGACGAGAAGGATTTGACAGTGCTCTAGCACACGAGTTCGTTGCAGCACTTCCAAGGCGATAACTGGAGGTAGGAGTTGTAAGAGCACGAGCTCCCGCAAGTTCTTCCAAGGTATTACGGACTGGATGTGACTGCTGCGCAGATCTAAATCACATTTAAGCTTCAAAGAGGTGAGGGATTCGAACGCGGTATCGGGGGGAAAAGTCAACTCTTCCACGCTCGATAATGCACCATAATGGGTACTAATCAAGGTCAGCGCTTCCAGCTGTCGTAGACGATCTGGAGGGATGTGTGATTTTAACAGGAGCAATGACATAAAATCAATCCTGATATCAAGTTTACGATAGTTGAGCTCTTCGAGCAAGAGAGTGGCAAATCCTATAAATCCGCTTGATCTGATTGGTGCTAGGTAAAATGGGCCTCCGGATGTATCGTATATCTTGAAGGACAGCGCGCGACCAGCAGCGCGGTTGACCCAGCAAAACAGACCTCTGTAATTATTGAAGGTATGGCCCTGTGTCGGTTTTGGGTAATGAGCGATGGCTATGTTGCTCCAGAACGAGGACGTTTCGAGTGCGATCTTCCGCCACGCCGAGCAGACGTGGGTCAAAACCAGTAGCACGTTGTTCTTGTCTTTGGAAAGGGGAAAGACTGAGTATTCGTCGAGGCAGATAGTGAATGTGTAGCGCAGGATATCTGCTGGTAACCGCTTGTGGGGCGCAATGGCTACTTTGCATCTGTCAATCTGCGCGGTCAAATCTTCTTCCTGGCGCTGCAACTGGTTGATACGATATCTGACATCATGCAACTGGTCGTGTGCCGTCTGGAGATAGAGTTGTATCTCCTTTTTCTGTTCTTCAGAGACGAGCGTGCAGTTCTGCAGAAACCATGGTGGAGGCAGGGACGTGGCCATTTTACAATCCCACGCTGGGACATGACGAAACCTCCAACTGGGCACATCTACACGGCACTAACCCTGCCCACAGTCACCTCCCATCCTTCAATTCACGCCGTGCAATGGATTCCAGATGGTCAGCTTTGCCTCACTACGAAGACGGCCGCTTACATTTTGGTACGTTTCCCCCAATACTCTTTTTCTCCTCAATTTAACCCTTGGCCTTGGCTAGACACCGGACTTTGGGATTAACTTTGACACGGGCTCCGTCATCAAACCTTCTCTAAACGCTAATGCAGGAAGCACAATTGGGTGGTTCAGAACCGTCATTCAGCTTGACAAGGTCGATCCAATGAAATGGCCAGAACTGTCTCAGGGTATGTAGTTGAAAATGCTTTACAAGCCCACTCAGGCAATTTGCATCCAAGGCAGAATGGGGCACTTTGTCGTTGGGATCCATGGATTTGACCTTGTGGACGGCCGTGTTCTCCCCGAGTGGTTTGTCATCCGAAGCTGGGTCAGTAATTCCGGTTTTTGGTCCCAAAAGCTTACATTCAAAGCGTGATCAGATGCATCGCCGCAACGCTCAGCTCGAACATGGATCTTTGTCTGTGGTCGCCAGTTAAAAACATGCTCAAAGGCGAATGGAAGAATGTAACCCTGTTATATGCTTGGTTTCGTTTCCTTTCTGACAGCGTGAATAGACGATAAGTGTTACGCCCATTTTAATGGAGCATCTCCTGTCTTCCCAGATCCAAAACCTGGAGAACAGAACCTCGACGGTGTTGAAAGCCCAGATAACCAGTATTGCATGTCACTCCACTACCAAGTGCACGTTTGTCCTCATAGCGCGTAGGCATTGCTTGGTCACATCAGTGCCATTTTCGTTATATGCCCTCTCCAATAATAAATGGCTCTTTGTTGGTTGCCGGTAATCGAGCAGGTTCATTAGTAATGATCCGGTGAATTCTCAATTTTGCTATCGTACCATATGTCTTATTCTGCTATTAGATTTCTGCGAGATACTCAAAGCATTCAAATTATTGACATAATGGATGTATGCGACGCATGGGTGACACATATATCCATCACTTCATGGAAAACGACGGAACAGGGTCAATGTTAGTCGTTTTCCGGTTCCTTTGTGATTCTTGTTGATCGCCTTTTCAAGGCCAAGCACTTTTGGTATATGGAGCAGCAGATGGTTCAATTGGTATCATCAAACTCATACAACGACTTACTCAAAAAACGTCTTCCCCCCAATTGTTCAAATCTTTGGGATACGAGATTACCTTGTTAACCGAACAGCTATCATCACCAATATTCAAGCCACACCGTCCTGGTATTACTGGTCTTCAATGGATAAAGACACCAAGCCACGATGTACTATTTTTTTTTAGTTTCATTCGTTTCACAGTCTGATCCGATTCTGTGCAGCACATCTTGATTCATTGTACACCGGGTCTTATTCACATTTACTACCCAACCACTTCACAGCTACCTTCGGGTGCATCAATGCTTAATTGGAAGAAGCAGACATTCCGGCTGAAAACTTGTCGTACTTCCACTACGTCATCAGCTCTTCACCCACCATCTGGAATTATCTATCTTCCACTATATGACCAACTGGTCGTTGCGCTTTCCGACGGATCAATCAATGTCTTACTTGGATTGGATGCTGGCAACCCTCGTCTGACGGACGATGATCAGCTGACGTCCTCAATGTTGTCAATAAATGCGCGATCCATATTTGTAAAGATTGAGCAAGAAGTGGACAAGCATGATATGAACAAGTTAACCGGGATGACTGGATTCGACGTGAGCGATGGAGTATTCGTTTGGTCGTATGAGTATGCGTTTCACTTTTTTCGTTTGTGGCCGGTTCTGAATGTGCCATAGAGTCCATCGGCCGGGCGATTTCAGCTACAAGCACGATGCCAAGCAGAAGAGTGTGCTTGTCGTTGCAAACTTGTGGGAACCTACAATTTCCAAAGATATCTTGTTGCGGGATTTGGAGAGTGCGATTAGTTTAGGCAATGATAGTGAATGCAAAACTTTGATCCTCCGATGACCAACGGTACTGATTCTGACTGTTATAGTGTCCGGCCGTGCCCCTTTGGATATTTTGCGACCAATCTTGCTTTCTATGAGCGACAGAAAGAAGCTCGACATGATGCATGAGAAGGTCTTGGAATTTCTTAGTCAGGGGATAACTGACTTGGACTATCCCACGATGCACGGTAATTTTCAGTTGAGCCAAAGAAAATGGAAAGGGAAAGGCCGAGCGGACGCATCAATAGATTACGAGATGAACGTCAGAGAGAGTTTTGGGAAGAGCATCTCAAGCCATCTATTCGGTTGGGATGCTGCCATGATTTGGAGAGTTAAACTTGGATTGGCTGATTACATCTGGGTAAATGGCTTTTTGAACTGCTGCTACTAGCATTAATTGACTGTCCTTCTATTTGCGTTAGAAATTGTCGGACAGCACCGAAAAGAAAGCAGCGTGTGGAGTTATTGCGCAAGGCTTGTTGAATGCAATCATACACCATATCTTTGGGACGCTTGTGAAGCACGTGCTGATTGTCTCGCCGTTTCTCGAATGTGAGTGCAATCTGAGAGACACGTTGACTAACCTCTGACGCAAATGCAGCATATGACATCCATTTCGCACGTCGCCTATCTGTCATTGTGCAAACCCTGTTAGACGGCGTTCGATCACCGGATTTAGTCGCGGATGCACAACGGCTTTTAGAATCTGTTGGAGTGGCGATAGAAGAAGGGGCTGACAAGGAAACGTGTCCAGCGTGTCAGGTAGAGGTACCTTTAACGGATGTAAGGGGAGCAGTTTGTGCTAATGGACATGTCTGGAGTGCGTCCTGTTTCATTTAAGCGACTGAGTGCTAACTTTATTTGTTTGTAGCACGGTGTTCTGTGACGGCGTTAATACTGTCGACGGCGTTTGTGCGGACGTGCATGGGGTGTAAGAGGAAAGCATTCTTGCCTCCTTCTGCTGCACATTTGATCAGTGACGATGGAGTGCAGCATCTACCTCCGCTGGCAAGGGGTTGGATGGTCCAGCAACTGTTGGAAACAGTCCGGCGGTGTTTATACTGCGGGAATGGGTTTGTCTGTATTGTATAAAATATTGTATTGCTGCATGCACCTTTGTTACCTTATATGCTAACTTGAAAAGGCAAAGTACAAGTGGGCAAGCGAATAACGATCACACTATATAAAAGCCACTAGTAAGTATTGTAATTCGTTGAAAATCCTACCATGCTCTGGTACACCTTCCTACTCTTCCCCATTCTTTTCATTGGTGCTTCAGCGACGAAATACCGCATTAGCACTTTGGCGAATTACTACATTGTTAGTGATGGGACTGAGAAGGACGGCGATCTTGTTCGGCTTATAGGGTCGCCCTGTCCACCTTTCGATTCTGTGTGTGCAATCTTCTTTAATATGATCAATGGATTTTATCAGCGAAATATGATGTAGGTCCTCACGACAGAGACCGAAGTTGGTAATGCCAATTTTACGATCACCTCCATTGAGGGCAAGGCTGGTCTGTATATTAATACAAGCGGAGTTGGGTCACTTCAACCATATCCAAAAAACGTCTCTAATAAATTATGGTGTGTTTGGTAGTTGGGGAAACAACTCGTCTGGACAAAGATTTTGTTTGATGAATGGAGTGTAGACCGCACGCCCAAGGGACCACCTTACAGGTGAAGTACCCATATCATCGATTTGTTTTTGTTTTTTGAACATAGCTACTATAGAGTTTCCACCTTGACATCATCTGACAAATATTGGGTTTTTAACAGCGTCACGAGAAATGTAAGGTCCATTTTGTCTGCGGAATTTTTTTTTTTTCAAGTTGCTGACCACATCACTTTTTAAAACCAGATTGACATTGGATCTGATGCGAGTTTTGATTGGAATTTTACCGAGGTGCCAGCTTAGCTACATGTCCGGTGGCGAGATAAGATAAAGAATGATTATAATGAACGGCAATCTCCGAGATGCTTTCATTTCATTTATCTAAGCCATCGATCGCACCCACATCCAAACACGCTCAGCACTGAGTTTTACTGCGACCGTCTTCTTTACATTCTTGTCGTGTTCATTGAGTCATGTCTTGGCAAGGTGCTTTCTCTACTTCACAACAAGTTGTCAGGCAATTGACATTGGGCCTGTTACTGGACTTGTTGCAGTATACGTTGACACCAACCTCGTTGGAACTAAAAAGGTCTCCAAAGCTGCGATCGTGGGCCATCAAGGAGGTGTATGGGCAGCAAGTTCCGGTTTCAAAGTGGGTCATGTCTGCCGAACGCGAATCTTCATGTGTCTAACGGGTTCCATGGGCTAGTTGACTAAAGAAGAGGAAACCGCCATTACTGTTGCCTTCAAGAATACGGAACAAACTCAAGCATCAGGTCTGCGGCTGGCAGGTACAAAGTACTTCACGCTCTCGATTGATCAAGAGAAAATCCCAATTATCCAGTTGAAGAAAGGAGTGCGTGGGTCTCTCTGTTTTTTTTTTTATTACGTTGAATCTTACACATGGCCAAAATCAAGGCTGATGGTGCGGTGATAGTCAAGACCAAACAAGCATTCCTCGTGGCTGTTTATGGGGCACCGACACAGGCCCCTGAGACGACGACGGTGGTTGTGACACTGGCTGAGTACCTTATCGGCGTTGGGTATTAGATGTTAGATATCGCCGAGAGCCAGTTCATGTAACCATCATTTGTTTTATTAGTCGGATCAATGTGAACAGAGTAACATGTCACAGTTGGCAGAGAACTATGACTGGCAAGTACAATCATAATGCGGGCCCAACCACTAGATCCATGACAAAAGACCACGAGCTTGTCGTCCTCGTCACATACACCGGTCTCAAGGCAACCCAATACTTCTCAAAGCAATCCCAAGATGCTGTCACGCAGTTGAAGCGGGATCTCTTCGAATTAAAGTTTCCCCAGCCAAAGTCGCAGAACGTCATCTTCGTCTCTCATGGGTGCATGAAGGCATTTTGGATAGCTCCTCTTAGTAGTGTGCGTGAGGATCCTGATGACGCTTGCCATCAAAATCTTACTAACGCTCGTTTTTGAAGCATGTATATCGGTGTTTGCAGCAGGCAGTCAACGAGCCCCATTCTAAGCGATACACCCAAAAGGATCTAGAGAGATTGGAAATGTGCGTTTCCTATTCCGTTTCGTGAGTCGTGCTAATGACATGGCATCATGCTACCTCTTAGAACACAAATCCTTCTCGAAAAATAGTTGCGTTTAACTGCTCTCGTTATCTTGTTCGCAAAAGTTGACTCTCTCTCACTTTCCGGTTCCATCTTTCATCTTTGGAATAAAGCGTGTACAATCCCAACGGGCCAAGGTCAGCAGCGTGGGCGACTGCTAGCTATCCACCGATTGGTTCCGAGCCATCCTCATCTAGAGTACATGTACGACATGAAGTAGCCCGGCATCCGCAGCAGCTCACAACTCAACAATTCACAGGATAACAAAGGACCGACGCAATCGCAGAACAATGGACAACAAGGGAATGGTATGTGTCAAACCACGTCGCACGCCCTCACGTCACTTCTTCTTAGCTGTTGTCCCGTTAGCGTACACAAATGCGTCTAGCAGTGCTATAAAGCGTCCGTCAAATACGGGCATCCGTGACCCCAGCCTTGGCTCAAATAAGCGTGCTAGAATGGATGCTTTTGGAACACGTGTCAACGTACCCCTCGTTGCGACTGCATCCGTCCGTGAGTTTTGAATTGGGTGAAATTTAATTTGCGAAATGCTCATGTCGGCCCCCTCCCTCCCCAAGACTTTGGTGCAACGGCGGCAGCGGCTCAAATAGGAGGAAGAGCATGGCATTCTGGTCCGCCTCCATCTACGCTATCTACGCAAATGTTGACGCAGTGGAATCGTCAGCCAACACAGATACAAGGGACGTTGGGTAAGTAGATACTATTGCCGCTATCATCACATCTACCTTGCTTTTTTAAAAATAACAATAATAATAATAATAATAATTGTAACCAGGTCAAACGCTGAATGTTCAAATGGAGAGACCGAGTGCTGCGATTGAAACCCGAGCTCAAGAACAATTCAATCTACAGCAAACCATGGGGAACAGCTCTATTGGTCAGGCGCAGACGCACGGATTCCAATCAAACCCATGGCAAACTCAGTTCCTAGGCCAGTCGTTGCAACCGAGCCTCGATAATCAAGCTCCTCGAGGATTCTTGCGTTTAAAGACTTCAGATGATCATGGTGGAGTGGCGGCAACAACGACAACGACAACAGTATCCCAAGCACAACCAAATAGAGCGCAAATGCAGAACCATAGTGTTCTACAGGTACAGGAACCCCAAGGCATAACCGGTGGCTCAAGGGCGGCAGCGATAGATGTCAGTAATTCGGCGATTTGGGTATGTTTTTCTCTTTTTTTTTTTTCCTTTGATGTAAGACTTTTTTACTCTATCGCTGGCACTTGCGAACAGCAGCAGCAGAAACGGAGCGATCGAACATGGCCTGCAATTACCACGCCTGTTACGTCATCAAATGAGATGGATATAGATGGATCGGTTCATCAACTTGTGGGGCGGCTTGCAACCGTCCGGCGGGAACTGGAGGTTCAGCTACAACAAGAACTCAATATTTACCAGCAGATCCAGCAGATTGAGCCTGCTTCTGCTCTGTCTCTGGACAAGGCCTTCTTAATGAATCATGAGAGTCAGTTTTTTTGTTTTTTTTCAGATCACCGTAAGACATCTTAAATAACTCAACCAATTGTTTTAGGCTTGCAAGCTAAAGTGGCTGAATTGGAGAAAATGCTGAAAGAGGCTCAAGAGAAGGTGAATCTAGTTCAGGGGATGTTGGAGGAGGCGCAGCGGGGGCGCAAAAAGGTCAGCGATGAGCTGGCGGAGGAGCACAAGAGCCGCGTGGAGGCCAAAGAACGATGGAGTGATGAACGAGCCAGGTTTGCGCGAATGAACGAAGAGTTGCAGAAGGAAAAGATGCTTCGAGCGGAGGCTGAGGCGCAGCTGCAGAGTGGACGCCAGGTTCGGGCAGAGATAGACGAAGAACTGCGGAAAGAAAAGATGCTTCGATTGCAGGTTGAAGGAGATCTCCTACGTGAATGTCAGGGCCGCGCAGGGATCGATGCAGACCTTCAGCGAGAACGGAGGCTTCGAGTGGAATTGGAGGCTGAACTGGAGAACCTGAGGCAGGGTCGGGCCGAGATCGATACGGAGCCCAGGCCTGACTTTGAGATGGGAGAGCTGAAGCAAGAGGATCCTTGGGACCTACTGGAAGATGAGCGAAAGAGACGGGTGAAATTAGAGGAAACGCTGGGGGAGGAGCGGAGGCGGCGAGCAGAGGCGGAACATCTGTTGAAGGACGTTGAGCGGGAATGCCGAGCACCGTTTGTGGTGCCTGCGTTGCTGGAGGCGTTTTCAACGATTTCGCGTATCACCAGCAGGGCGCTCGAGGCCAATGCAGGCCAAATTAACCGTTAGTTGTCATTCCAATGTACATATGTATATTGGAATTGGCTTCTGCGCAGGTACATCACACTATACCAGCCATTCCCATTTTTCACTGGGGCTCACCATCACACTGTTTGCCAATTTGACTTTCTGTGATATATACATCTTTTTCTTAACTTGCTCCAGATACTGTTTCATGTACATTCCAATTATTGGAATATTCACTCATCCAGACACCATATGCATTACTGATATATTTTGGTAGTTATTTTGTCTGTACTTATTTACTTCTAGCATATGAGTTGATTCCAACATGGTAGCCATTAAATCAGGGGACAGCAGCACAGGCACTGGCTAAGTAAAGATTTAACTACTTACTCTCTTAGACTGTGTTCTGTCTTAATATACTGTTTAGTTCAGTGATAGTTGTCCAGAACACCCTCCTTATATGCATTTCAGAACCCTAGCTTACATACACTTTAGACTTCTAATTGGGTAACTATAATGCTGTGTATGCACAGCTATGACTATGTAAGTGCTGTGTGATAGCTGTACTACTACAAATGCTATAACCTTAGTGATCCTGTTTCATCTGCTTGTTTCAGGACTGCCCCTATCACTTTATTTGATGTGTCTGTTTTCAGGATAAAGGGTTGGGTTGGATCTGGCATCAATAATACTGGCATAGATGTGAATTATCACTTCAGTGCTTCAAAGGCATTGTGCTGTTCCATAATCCAGATAAACAACTCAGTTTTCTTAGTGAGGTCAGTGAGTGGTTTGGCTATAGCAGCAAAGTTTCCAATAAAGCACCTGTAGAAATTCCCAAATCCTAAGAATGATCAGACTTGATTGACCATAGTAGGGACTGGCCAATCTGCAATTCCTGCAAGTTTGATAGGGTCCATCTGGATTTGGCCCAGAGTAATGATCATTCCAAGGAATTCAACTTCCTGGGTAGTGAATTTGCACTTTTCTAGCTTCAGGAACAAAACATTATTTTGTAACCATTGCAAGACATTGTTTTAGTTGGTCCAGAGTTTCTGCACATATTAACATGTCATCCATGTAAATGATCAGCCATCATGTCTCTGAAATGTTTGTTCATCATGGTTTGGAATGTAGAAGGCAAGTTGCATAACCCAAAAAACATGACCATTGGTTCATAGAGTCCCATATTAAAGCAGCTTCCCATTCATTGCCCTATTGATCTAGATGTTGTTGTATCCCCATCAGAGATCTAGCTTGGTGAAACACTTGGCTCCTCTTGGTTTGGTCATGAGAAGGGGAAGAGGGTATGCATTTTTGATGGTTCATTCATTCAGGTAGCAATAATCCTGGCAGCATCTGAGGGCTCCACTTTCCTTTTCTGATCCAAAGAAGAATGGCAATGCTTGATGTGATGTGGATGGTCTGATATAGCCTTTTTGGAGTTGTTTGTTGATCCATTTGTCTAACAGTTCTTGTTCCTTAACCAATGAGGGACACAGTTTACTGGCCTTTGGAACAAAGCCTTCTTTGGTATGGTTGACTGGATGGAAAATGTTCTGATGCCTTTTTGTCAAAAATAGCATGCCATTGTTCATATTCTGGTGGTAATATTGTGGGCAATTTGTCTTTCTTTAACCAGTGTTCTAGTTCCTGTGATGCCAACATTTTCACTCTGATCCACTAGTCATCTCCTCCCTATTGTCAAGAATCTAGAGCTAGCTGCCAGATTGCTTTGGGTGATATGTCCTGATCCTCAATGTGTATTGACTTATCTTGCCAATTGATGATAGGGTTGTTCTCTTCTAGCCATGGTATCCCTAAGATTATTCATTGGTCCCCTAACTTGGTGATCCATGTTAGGAGAAGAAAACTTGAAGTCTGGGAGGATAAGGCCACTGCAGTACCTTGGAACAAGCATCACTGTTCTTCTTTGTTAAGAAAAAGGATGGCAAACTAAGACTAGTACAGGATTATTGAAAGTTGAATGACATCATGAGGAAAAATCAATACCTGTTACCCTTGATTGGAGAATTAATTGATCGGCTATCAAAAGCCAAAGTCTTTTCTAAAATGGATATTTGCTGGGGATATATGTTAGGAATCCATCCTAACACTATCTTCTTTTTCTTCTTTTTATCTTGCTAGTGGTCTGGGACATCTATACATGGTCTGGGATCATGGAAGGGACTATAGGAACACTTCGTGTGGGTTAGCGCATGGGAGCACTCACTAGAGGACAAGACAATGGTTGGTTGGACCAACCACCTACATATTAGGAAAGAGATCACAACCCTGGGTGGCAGTGCGTGCAGATCACATCAGCGCATCAGTACATCACCCCAATAAGGCATGGGACCAGCAGCAATGCTCAACAGCTTGATATGGCAACAGCAACTCCCTGTTGGGGATCGCAGGAGGCCTGTGAGCAGCATGCCTCATGGAATAGGGCCCAGATGGAGACTGTGGGAGTGCCAGGCTGAGGGGAAGGTTCTAGGCCATGGGTGCATATGGACCTGTCAAGGGCACACAGCATCACTAAGAATAGATGAAGTCTGGAAGCAGCACTCAAGGGTCTGGAAGCAGCACTCAAGCAGGATGAGTCACTAAGGCTGTAGAGGTGCCAGTGGGAAGGGTCACAAGGGGTCTTAGTAGAATAGTATATAAGACCAGCTGTAGGTAGTCTTGGTTCCCCAAGACTTAAGATAGTTTATCTTATGCTCATTGTATGGGCATTAGATTCTGTCTAATGTAGTCTCAATAACATTCCTTCTCTCTGTTCTTATCCTCCTCCCTTCTCTGTGAGGCTTGTGGGTTTGTGTTGAGCATGAGCTTGTAACAATTTCTTGGATTTGGAAATTTCTATCGATGCTTCATTGGAAATTTTGCCACCATTGCTAAACTGCTCACTGATCTCACTAAGAAAACTGAACCATTTAACTGGACCACTGAACGGAATGACGCCTTTGAAATTCTAAAGAAACGATTTGCATTAGATTCTGTCTAATGTAGTCTCAATACCATTCCTTCTTCTATTTCTTATCCTCCTCCTCTCTCTGTGAGGCTTGTGGGTTTGTGTTGAGTGTGAGCTCATAACAATCCAAAACCAGTCTACAAATTGTTGTCCTCAATTACATAGCAAATTTTGGTGTGATGTGTGATCATTCCCTTTGCATTGATGAAATTGTTGACTTCAGACATTTTGTCTGAAAATGCAGGTGGCTTGGCAACATCAATTTTTGATGTGCTGTTACTGGATCCAGAAATATTGAATACTGTCCCTGGTGGTATATTGACAATGTTTGCTGGGGGAGTGGCAGCATTGGCCTGTAGTTGGGTAAGCTGAGTCTGTAGGTTCTGGATGGTGGCAGCTTGCTGTTGTAGCAGATGCAGCAAGTCTGCTGATGTCATCTCCTATTGATCCACTATACTGTAATGGTTGGGTGGTGGCATAAAGGGTGAGAGTGATTGAGATAGTGATGGGGGAGGTGGTGAGAAAGGTAGTGTTGGTCCTCTGATAAAATCATGGAGTTAAAGAGTATGTTTGGGTTTAGGGTTGCAGGGATTGGGAACAGTGTTGGTTCCCACTGATGTAGTTCTTCAGTGATCAAAGGAGTAGAATCTAATGATGATGAATTGTTTAATGGAGGAGCAGTATCTGTATTGAGATCACCAAAGAATTCTTGCCAGAATGGATCTATCTTGTAGCCAAAAAGTGAGGGAGGTCTTGGCCTTGGCCTGTCACTTGCTTGGGAATGGACTCAGGGTCCACAACCCCCCTCCCCCCTGCAGTGCAAGTACAATATAGGTAATTTTATTTATAGATTTGACAAAGGGTCTATCTAAACTGGGTCCAAAAAGTTGTCCAGTTGATACTACACCATATGGGTGTGGTCCTTTCTCAGAGACATGTGATCAAGCAGTGGCTACCTCCAAGGAGTAGGGAAAAAGTGGGTACAAGTATGTGACATAATTTAAAACTATAGCCATCAGAGGCCTAGACCAGGGCAATTTAACATGCTAGGGGGCTGGTGAGGCTTGTCCCTAGATACAAGTGATGTATTGTGTCACTACTCCAGCACTGGTATCCTGTACACAGGTCACCCTATCAACCAGGTTAGTTTCTTTGGTTTGCATAGACTGGGAACATAATGCAAAGCTAGTTAAGCTCTGCACAGCCACAGAGTTTTAAAAGATTACTCATGAACTCTAATGCCACATTTTATGTTGGATGGTAAATAGTGAATCCCCCAATGCTTGCCCACTTAACTGAGGGTATGGAATCAAATGGGGCAGTGAGGCTAGTGATAATCAAGTTCTACTATCAGGACCCACTTGGTGTGACACCTCAAGGTCCCTTCTAGCAGACTATAGAGAGGAGGGAAGGAAGGAGAGGGGAGAAGTAAACCCAAGAGAACTTGACTGAGGTCTCTATTGCTTGTCTGTGCTCTAACCCTAAAGGCTGTATAACCCTATACTAGGTATAGTAGGATGACAAGTCATGTGATTGTGCATTGCTGTGCAATGAGTCAAAATGGTGAGTCATCATGGATCTCCTCCAATATCTAATCTAATCTAAGCACCTGTTGATAGATGCTGGCTTAGTCAGCAACCTTTATAATACAGAGGAGAAATAAAATAAATGAATGAATGAAAATGGAGTTTTCAGGTGTGGTCATGACACTTGGGGTAGTATTGGCCTTGTGCAAACAATTTGTGTGAGAGTGATTTTGGGTGGATCTGATTGGTATTCTGGTAACTTGTTGATCTTGAAGTCCAAGTATAAGTCCCACTTCCATATCAACTGTCATTGCATTATTTGCACAATGCAAAACAGTTTCTTAGTTATATGACCAGAAAACAGTCTCTCATATATATCACACATGTTCTCATACATAAACATTTACTAAGTTCAACAATAAAATAATTCCACTGAGTCATGCCAGGCATTCTGGAGATGCCAATTGATAGTGGAATGAGGCATCTATGGGTTACAAATGTTATGAAGGTAAATTGAATTAAGTGCATACTGTCAGTATGTACTAGTTTGATTATACAGAAATTCAAACAATTCTGCATCATCAGATGGCATAGCCTTAACAGTAACCTTATTTTTGATCTTCTCCACATAATTCTGTTTCATGAACTGATCAAGTGCATTTTTTATAGCTGTTGAAATGTGTTCTCTTTCCCAAAATGCTTGCTTAGTAATGATGAGAATTGCTTTAATTTGTCAACATGAATCAATTTATAAATGAAAGAATGGTTCACCAACTAAGGCTTGACAATGTGATAGCTGATAAGACTAAAGTCAGTATATAATTGTGGTAGAAAAGCTGGATTTTAACCATGTCAAATGTGCTTTTTACTTGTGTTTCTATCCCATATGCAGAGATTACAGCAAGCTAATGATGTGTATCATGAATATCTTAATTGGATACAAGTGAACAAACATACAAACTAAAGGTAAATTAATGTAATAGGAAGAAAATTGAGTGATATGACTCACATCCTGTTGGTCATGGAATCCAAGTCACTGGCATACAATAGCCACCATCACTTACATCCTGTTGGTCATGTGATTACATGTCAAGAGAGTCCCTGGCATGAAATGGCCACTGTTACTCACATACTGTGAATCATGGAATCAGATGTCAGGAGAGCTTCTGGCATAAAATGGTCCCTGTCACTCACCAACTACTGATGATGAGATCAGATGTCAGGACCTGGCCCTTGTCACTCACATACTGGGATAATATGTCAGAAGAGTCCATGGCATAAAATGGCCAATGTCACTCACATACTGTCAGTCATGGAATTAAATATCAGAAGATTCTCTGGAAAAAAATGATACCATTGCTCACTTTCTATTGGTCATGGGATTAGATGTCAAGAGAGTCCCTGGCATAAAATGATCACTGCTGCTCACATCCTGTTAGTCATTGAATCAGGTGTCAGGAAAGTTACCAGCATAAAATGACCACTGTCACTCACATACTATTGGTCATGAGATCAGATGTCAGGATAATTGCTGGAATAAAACAGTTGCTATGACCCACCAACTGTTACTCATGGGATCAGATGTCAAGAAAGTTCTTGGTATATAATAGGCACCCACTAACTGGATTAAATGTCAGGAGAGTCCATGGCATCAAATTGCCACTGTCACTCACATACTGTTGGCCATGGGATCAGATGTCAGGAGAGGGTCCCTGGCATGAAATGGTCATTTTTACTCACATACTGTTGGTCATGGCATTAGTTGTCAAGATAGTCCCTCACATAATATGGCCACTGTCACTTACATCCTGTTGATCATGGGGTCAGATGTCAAGAAAATACCTGGAATAGCATTATCACTGCTGCTCACATCCTGTTGGCCATGTCAGAAGAGTCACTTGTATACAATAGCCACTATCACTCACATACTGTGGGTTATGACATCAGATGTCAGGAGATTGATTCCCTGGCATAAAATGGCTACTGTCACTCACCAACTGTTGGTCATGGAATCAGGTGCCAAGAGAACATGGGGCATAAAATAATCACTCTCACTCACTCTCTGCCAGTTATGGTATCAGATGTCAGGAGGCCCTGGCATAAAATTGCTACTGCTACTCACATCCTGTTGGTCATGGGCAGATGTCAGGAGAGTCCCTGGTTGAAAATGGCCACTGTACCCACATCCTGTTGGTCATGAGATCCAATGTCAAGGTCCCTGGCATAAGAAGGCCACTCACATCCTGTTGGTCATGAGATGAGTTATTGGGAGAGTCTTTGGCCACTATCACTTACATCCTGCTGGTCATGGGGTCAGATGTCAGGAGAGTCCCTAGCACAGAACACCCACTACCACTCACCAACTGTTGGTCAGGGGATTAGATGTTAGGAGAGACCTTAGAACACAATGACCACTGTCACTCACTCTTTGCTGGTCACGGAATCAAGTGTCAGGAGAATCCCTGGTATACAAAAGCCACTCTGACTTACTCTCTGTTGGTCATGGAATCACATGTTAGGAGATTCCCTCACATACAAAAGCCATTGTCACTTACATTCTGTTGGTCATGAGATCAGATGTCAGGATGATCCCTGCCATCATTCTTTGGACTGTCACTCACTCTCTGTCAGTCACCATTTGATGAGAGTGATCATTAAGTATTGCCAGTGACACTTACAGACTGTTGATCAGCCAGGTTTAGTGATGCTTCATTATGGAAAATTGTGCTTCATAACATACTTCCTGCATATTATAAGTTTATTTAATGGAAATACTATATGTACTGCTACCCACTTTCTGTTGCATCAATCAGACTGCTTATCAAATGGATTTAAGCAAATTTTACCCACTAATGACATATTATCAATCTTGTTGGACAGCAAGATTATACTAACACCCACATCTTTCAAATTCTATTCAAAAAGATGGCATGCCTTGTAAATTTCACCATTTGCCATAAGATACTTACATCCTATACAATCCTTCAGATATACATAATGAAAAGATATGCAGATATGGTTACATTCTTATTTTCCTTTTTAATGTGTTGGTATTGTTACTTGAATGTGAAAATAGCATACCTTTTTCTGAGCATGTCATAAGATTCCTGATATACAGTAAAATGCCCCTTGCCTTACCCAAAAATATGGAAAGTGTGCCAAAACACGTGCAGGAATTTCCTTCCATACCAATTTCCTGCTCAAAACAAATCTGTAATACATTACATTATGTCCTGTAATAATTGTGGAAGGCCTCACTGTAGGGCTGTTTTAACACAGAGATCCAGGTTGTTTGCCTGGGTTGAGACAAAAAGACAATGCAAACTGGCATGATCAATGATTTCAGCTGTTTTCTCTGTCAGTTCAGGACAATCTTTTTCTGCCTTGTGTAGCTCTAGGAACATAGCTCATTGATGACAGGGTGAATGAAGGTCATTACTCACCTTCCAATTTCACAAATGCTCTTGGAGGGTGATCTGTATCCATCACTCTGGGTAGGTACACTTCCTGAAAATTTCTTTCAGCATTTTCTCTTGCTTTTTCCCATTTAACCTTGCCATGTCTCATGTCAGTAAGTTTACCCCATTCTTGTATGACTTGACCATCAAATTTGGTAAAAATTACCACCAAAGGAACTATCCTTTTATCAATGTACTGTTGTTAAGACAACTACTGACTCACCTCCAGTCCCTTTGTCAAAAAACTGATGCTCTGCATCTGCCAGGGAGCGAGGACTATCCATAGGTATGCAGTACCTGATACCATACATCAGATGAAATATAAAACATTAGACAAATACAAATGTACCAAATAGCATGCAATTGGTCTCTGAGATCAGTTGCTTTGGACTTCTTCTCAATAAATTTCCAAACATTCTCCATCTCCTCCTTTGAACCAGCCTCAAATCCCTGTGAGTCATGGAAGATGAAGTTGCTGCCAGGATATGTAATCTGGTGCTCAATATTGTGCATTCCCCTCTGAAAGTCAATGGTAGCTGAAGTATCAAAGTGAACAAGCCAACCCCACCTCCATGGATGGTGTCAAATGACTACCAAACTCTTTTCTCTGAAAAAATTGCTTTACACATGCCAGCCCCTTGGGCTTAAGTAGAGCCCCATCCTGATCATATATAACAGGCTTGGTACCCTGTGCCACATGACAAACTTTCTCAAGGATAGTGGTCTTGCCTGCATTAGCCCTTCCAATGATAAGGATACGAAAGTGAGAGCATGCATATCTATCCTTGAGCATATCCATTATCTCAGGGTCTTTGACTTTGTCAGAATTACACAATTGCTAATCCAAACATTTAAACTCACCCTCAGTGTGCACATCATGAAGATGTGCAGTCTCAGACATGACAAAGTTGAATATTGATATATTGGGACGGTATAAAACAGTATCTGGAGCCAGTTGAAAAAGACATATAGAGTGAGAGACTACAGATGTTACTTGCGATCACGGAAAGGCCGGAAAACGGTTGTGTGATGGTGAGCTCCTGATATCGAAACGATGCGCGAAGAAACAAGCGTCTGGGACTAAAACGGTGTGACGAGAATGCCAACAACCTGTTGTTGCGGGGAATGACTCTGATACGTTGGATTGCGCAGGTGGTAGATGCGTGAGATCAGGTAAAGCTGTGTGAGTTGCTGTGTCACGCTTATGGTCACGGACGATCCCCAGATTAGCGCTGCAAGAACAAGAGCCTAGCACTTGACTGCCCTCAGTCTCTCGATTTTACGCACTCCGCCGATTCGGCACTTAGTACTTATCGATTATGTGCAACTTACTGGACGAGCTCGCGCAACCGGATCATGAGCCAGATGGTCGTGTTGGAGGACTCCCTGTCCACATGGAGAGAAGCTTGGGCTTTGACGGCACGATCTATCCCGAGGAAGGGGTTTAATGCCAAGCGAGGACGTACGACGACGACACGTTTTCATATGCTTATTGACCAGCATACCTGTATCACAGAAGATACAATGAATTTAGTGCCATTTCCAAGGGAGCATCGAGATGAAATATGTATATGAGAGGCGCGTTGGACGCTATAAAACACAGCAAATGCGAAGCATCTTAGCAGTTAGAACGAGAACAGAGTCTGTCACGGTCTTCGTAAACTGGTGCGAGTGAATGCATCATCATCCATCGTCTTACCTGCCCTACTGTAGTCATGTCAAGGACTGGAGCTTTCGCCATCGTGAGGCCAGTTGAGTCGATATATTTTCCGCTGAACATAGCCCGTGACGTATCCCATCTGTGCCAATCAGCATGCTATTGCCACAGAATATTTCCTTCACATTTGCTTCAGAATGATTCCTGCCTTGCCTTGGTGCATTCATGACTGACTTTGAGATGGGAGAGTTGAGCAAGAAGATCCTGGGACCTATTGGAAAGAGACGGGCGAAATTGGAGGAGTGCGGAATGTGTGTTGAATCGTTCGTGGTGCCTGCGTTGCTGGAGATCTTTTTGACGATTTTGCGTATCACCAGCCTGAGTCGGGCGCTCGAGGCCAATACAGGCAAGACTAGTCACTTAAAATAATCATACAAAATGTATGTACAACTCATATATTTCGGAATATGTTGGTCTCCGCTCAGCGTCACCACACCATCAGCACCATACCAGCTATTCACATTCATCATGGCCCGACAAAGAGAAAAAGAACGGATACTTTGCGTTTAGGCGAAACCCACGATTTGCACGCCATGCTCCTAACACCACACCATTTTCACCATCTACAAGTTGGCCCCAGACAGAGACAAGAGAAGCGTTCCAAGATAGAAGATATGGGTACCAACTTGGACGGTCAGAGGACAGTGCCCGATGTTCAATTCAGCCGCCCAGACCTCCAACCTGTCTCGTCCTTCTTTGCTAACTTTGCTGCTGAACATTCAAGAAACGCGAGAGAAATCGCTCGCAGAGCCAGTGAAAGTATCCCAACACCTATCACTGGTATCACAGAGAATGTAAGAATATCTGTTCGTCCTTTTTGGTTCACGGTAACAAACAAATGACAACCCCCTCCCCCCTGCGTAGCAACCGTCTTCCCGTCCGCTGACACGCGTGATTAGCGCTCATGGTGTCAAGGTGCAGCAAATCGAGAACATGGTTTCGAATCTCCGCCAAAACTTGGTGATTGGCGTGCACCAGGAAAAATCTCGTTTGTCCCAAGGCCACCGCAAATCACTGATTCTATGTAAGCTCGCTTCCTGTAAAGAAGGGGTTAGACTTGGCTTTGCGATTGGTGAGTTGTTGTCTCCCATGCCCTTGACGATGGACACGATGGGTTCCTGCTTGTCTAACCCATGGACATAGTCGTGGGAGCTCAGATCCGTCTGTCCCTCCTTGAGGGTGGGGTGTACGTATGACGGATGGATCTTAAAATTAACAAGGACGTTGAGTTTGAATATGCCCCCGGCGCCTGGGATGGCTACGACGGGAATCCGTTGTTCAAGAGATGCCTGCCCAGCAAAGGCCAACAATTCCATAGTAGGTGATGATATCGATTCTGGATATTTCCCATCGGATGGGTCTCCTCCTTCTCCTTCGTTCTCGTGCAGAAAGGAAAGGCGGTTTCGGAGAGGTTGAAGTCTCGTGCGATGCTCTGCTTCTCGTCCTGATCTAAATCGAGGCTAGGGAGAAGATTGCGTTGAATACATCAAGGTGGTAGAATCTGAGCTTGAGTGTCTAAGCCAGAGGATATGCAGAATCGAAGGGCTCTTAATGAGTCAACTGGGTGGGTCACCTGGGGTCGATATAAGCTGGCTGGCATGGCGAGCACTACAATGGGCAAACATTAAGCACACGACACTGCGTACTTTTAAATACTGTATCCTCTGCTATTCCCATTACATATTGCTTTATTTTTCCAACCCATGCACCATGAGCAGTGTTGCCTTCCAGCGTCTGCAATCGAAACGCAGGTGCTTTGGCTTGGGGCACAATGGATATAAAGCGCCAGGGCTTTTCGTCCGAAGGCTGGAGGTCTGCAACCGGTATATTATGCTTGAGACATGCTTGGATTTTCTTGAGACCTGAGACATCGATAGGGTGCACGTCACGGAGAGTGATTTGAAGACAGGTCATCCGTGCTATACATATATAGAATCGAATCAACAGCATCGAAGTTGGGATCAAATGACACCAAGTGCCGAGGTTCTCCAACCGCAATCACGGCGCTGAGTTCCACGTTCAATGTGGCCAACCGGAAGGTAATCCGTGGTGCGGGACCGGGATAGATCCATTGCTCCCTGACGGAGGTGCCCAGGCGGCGTATCGGAAAGTCATAGTGGCCATCAAATCGAGACGAGAGCGCTTTGAAGGAGGTGCTTGGGATACTGGAGAACATCTATAGGTGAACACAAGCCTAGTCGATGGACAGTGAGTAGAAGGCATTGTGCGACAAGGAGAGTTCCTCGGGGTTTTGAATAAATAGGTAGGTGAGACGGCTTTTGCTTTGGTTTTTGTTGATAGAAAATGGGTAGTTGTTAACAACGATAAGTACGTAGTTGAATGGCATATGACCAGAGACCAGGCATGTAAAGAGGGCGAAGAGACCTGGGGAGTCATCGCATTTGCGAATGAAGCGCGATTGGCCAGCTCCCAACGTGGGTTGTAGAAGGCAGCGTGAATCCCCCAGACGAAGACCGCGATAGGATTTGGGATTGCCATGCGAGACGCCAGTGAAGGCCGGCAGTGCGACAGAATCAGCGAAAGGCGGCCAGGCGAGACAGAAAAAAGGCAGTATGTCGGGGCCGTCATAGTGCGTGACAAGATGGTGGGATGCCCAATGCCGTCGATGGTTATTTCTAGACTTTTTAAACGGTCCAATGAGTAATGTTTAGTGGAGTGACCTGCATGATTGGGATCCTGTGTCTCTGTCGGTATCTACGGTACCAGAGGGAGATTCTCTTTTGTTGTATACTCAGATTTGAAATTTGATGATCTATAATAATAAAAGGAGAAGGGCGTTTCTGAATCATACGGTAACCGGCCGTAAAGATAATGTGCCGATTTATTTCGAAAGCCTCTGAACCGAGAGGGTTGTACGGAAGCTTCCGGTCGCCCACAGACGGGATGGGATGGCAACGGATGGCAGCAGGGTGCTGTTTCCTAGGCATAATCAAACTTTTGGCTAGTGAAACGTCAACCGGAGGGTGTTACTACACGTTAAAACATACTCCAAGTTGGCGCACATATAAGGTGGGACAGCATCTTCCGTACTCTACTCACCGCGGCATCATCCAATATCCACCTCTGGCAAGTGGGAACGATGGTGTCCCCCTCTCACGTCCTTCTCATCC
Organism: Amanita rimosa; assembly: GCA_023014395.1. Lineage (NCBI taxonomy): Eukaryota > Fungi > Basidiomycota > Agaricomycetes > Agaricales > Amanitaceae > Amanita > Amanita rimosa. The sequence goes on from JAEBUO010000060.1 coordinate 57,145, forward strand.
TCTTGCTCCCTCTTTTTGTGAATGGAGCCCCGACCAATCCCAACGATGTCAGCCATCCTCGGGGCAGATACCAATATATATTACCGAGGACTGGTACTGGTACTGAGGTTCCACCGGGGCACGTCGCCGCTGACCATGGCGGCACACCCGAACCACAGTACGTGCCAAACGGGTTCCAATTATCTGACAACAAGTCACTGCGCCCTCATGGCAGCACCTTTCCACGACTGATCTACGCCCCCTCATGGTGGCGCCCTGACCGCCTCATAGATGTTGGCGACAATGAGAAGAACGCGTATATAGTTCCACCACACACCATGCTCCTCTTACCAGGAACGAGCAGCTGGAGACGAGCAGACAACGACCGGTATCCTGAACCCGAAAAAAAACAGATTTATCTACCCTCATCAGGTTACAAACAGTTACTGGACGATGCGGTTGCTACCACCATCTTTGGCGATAAAATTCTCATGCCCAAGATCCCCGGCACCACCACCTACGTTTACCAATCACGTGACCCCGTCATTTGTTTGCCTGCGTACGTGCCTGGAGCCCGAATCATTTATACCAAAGTGAGATACACCGCATCTCTTTTTTTTTTCCGTTTTTAAACCATGTGTAGGACCAGGTGGAAGTCGACCAATGGTGCTGGAAGAGGTATACCAATTTAGGAATGACGGAAGAAGAAACACTTAGAAAGAATATAAAACGTTGTAACTTTGTGAACTTGTGGCGTGTCGGACAGCATGATGGAGATGTCTCGGTGTTCCTTCCTGTACCTGTTTTAAGTCCTCCTTCACGCCGTCTGTAGAAGTATAAAGGGTATGTATACAGTACATGCAAGGCGATGCCATGACAAATAGACGCCGTGCAAAGTAACTTGACTTAGGAGCGATGGAGACAGTTGCCAAGGGCAGCAAGTGAAATTGAAACGCGGTATGTTATATGGTCGCTGATCTCGGTCTAAACTTTACTGTGTCAGCAATCCTAGTAGGGCGATGCACCACATATAAGAGACCAGGGACTCGGAAGGGCTCTTAGCAACTTGTGTTGGTCACTGCATCTACCACCTCTGGCAGGTATTTTCAATACTTCAAATATCGATGATGGTGTCTTCTTGTGCACAGTGAAGTCCAGACCCCTCCCCGCGATCTTGAAAGTCCACAAGACCCACACCTAGAGCCCGAGATAAAGTCGCTATTCGAATTTCGTCCATTTTCCGACAGCAAATTTCCGCGCCCTACTGGCGGCGTATCACTGCGACCAATCTTGACGCTCAAGCCCATACCTCCTGGCCAAGTCGTAGACGTCACTGTCATGGACTCGAAGAACGACGGTGGCCTACTTCCACCAGGCACCAAGTGCCGCAAACCATCACTGACGCCACCGTACACTCTACCACAAGACCACCGTTACCGCACAGTACGAGTAGACACGGTCGCTTACATACTGGGAGGATCCGTCATTCTCGTACCAAAAAGCAGCACTGGCAAAAATGCTTCTTGACCTCTTACCAGTGTCTTCTCCTCAAGGGGTCCCATCTTTGGTGAACCATGTCACCCTGCCTGGTTGCCTGTTGAAGGGCCTAGCATTGATGGTGGCTGCCAAGTAGGTGTTTACTGTTAAATCAGGGGAGAGCAGCACAGGACTAGTGACTAAGTAAGGATTTAACTAGTGCACAGACCACCTGTTGTAGTATATAAGGAGTGCAATCCAGCACCCAGAGTCCTCAGTCGAGTTCTCTTGGGTTTCATCCCTCCTCTCCTCTCCTCTCCTCAGTTCTCTGTTGGGGCTCCTAGGCGTCATGCTGGGGGGTTCCTGATAGTAGAACTTGACTACCTTCTCTAGCAGCCCCAATGCTTGTTATACCTGGACCACAGGGTTAAGTGGACGAGAACTGGGGGATCACACAGTTGTACACTGACTATAAAATTGTGGTACTGGTTGCCAGACACCGTTAAAACTGCGCACCAGTGGCCCTGCCTCATGGCCCTTGACTTACTTGGCATTACGTTCCTGGTCTACACAAACCGAAGAACCTAACCCGGTTGATAGGGTTACCTGTGCACAGGATACCAGTGCTGGGGTGATTGCACAATATGCAATCCGTATCTAGGGACAAGCCTTGCCAGCCCCCTAGCGCGTTAAATTGCCCTGGCCTAGGCCTCTGAAGGCTATAGCAGTAATCTACATACATACACCTTTTTTCCGTACCCCTTGGAGGTAGCTGGCACTTGCCCACACGCCTCTGAGAAAGGCCCACACCTGTATGGTGTAGTGGCATCAGGACAACCGTTCGGACCCTGATTAGATAGACCCTTTCAAATTAAATAAAAACCAGTAGTCAGTAAAGTATATTGTAGCACTGCAGGGGTGGTTGCAGACCCTGAGTGCACATTTCCGTACCTACGTTCCCAAGCAGGTGACAGGCCAAGACCTCCCTCACCTTTACGTACAAGATAAGAGATACAAACAATAACAATACTTTTTGGGATGCCATCACAGGCGATCTTGATCCAAACAATGCAGGCTTTAGTTCATCAGAAGGAGAATCTACATCCTCATCATCATCACACTCCACAAACTCTATCACAGAGGAACCACATCAGTGGGAAGCAGCACCATTTCCCATCTTAGTACCTAATCCAGCCACACTAAATCCTAACCTACTTTTCAACTCTGATGCCGATTTCATCGGAGAACCCGCACCACCATTTTCATCACCACCACCCCTGCTTACACCATCACCTACATCGCCACCGCCAAACTATCACAGTATGGTGGCGCCCCAAGAAATGACATCAGCAGAATTGCTGAATCTCCTCAATGCACAAGCCGCAACCATCCAAGCCCTCCAAAATCAGCTGACACAGCTACAAACAAATGCTGCACAGGCCGCTGCGGCTGCAGCAGCACACCATTGTCAACATACCGCCAGGGACAGTATTCAATATTCCCGGGACTGGCAACAGCGGAGCATCTAGAATAGATGTAGCCAAACCTCCAGTCTTCTCCAGAAAGATGTCCGAAGTGACAAATTTCATCAATGCTTGCAGGTTATACATTCAATTAAAGATGGCAGAATCTGACAAGGAGGAACGGATCTTGTTGATCATCTCGTACATGACGGAAGGCTTTGCTGCAGATTGGAAGGACAATCTGTTGGAGCAGATGGCTAACAATGAAGAAGGAATTCCACAAATGGTGGAACAATTGTTTAGACAGATCAGAAGGGATTTTGGTGACACTGATGAGCAGTCATCAAAGATCTCGGAGATGTGGACCATGACACAAGGGTCCAGTACGTGTGAAGAGCATGTGCAAAAGTTTAAAAAGGTATCATGAGGCACCGGATACCTAGGGAGAGCTCTTATTGAAGAGTTCAAATGAAGTTTGAATATCAGACTCCGAAAAAGGATAATGGAGGCTGATGAGGTACCTGAAACCATTGAAGGATGGTACCAGAAAGCAGTAAAGTTGGATTGCCAGTGGAGACAGGCAAAGGCCGAGGAGAAGTACTACTCCTCGCAGACCAGTAACTCCGCCAATAGGAGTGAAGGAGCATCCAAAGGCCCGGATACAGCAAAGCCGGTAGCCCCTGCCCAGCCAAAACCCCGATGGAGATTCAGATTGGGATCAGCGAGTGCAATGGATGTCAATCAAAATCAAAGACCGCCCCTCAGGTGTTATAAATGCGGCAAGATCGGACACATTTCCAGGAACTGCAGATCAGGACTCGATATTCGCACCATGACGTTTGATGAAATGAAGGAGTACTTTGTCATGACCGACTGAAAAGCTTCGGCTTTTTCACCAAGTCATTTCCATTTTATTATTTATTTTCTTCATATTATATAAACATATGCTACTAAGCAAGGCGCCTATTGCTTGGCGCTTAGATCAACGATGTAGATAAGATACCGGAACCTGGCGCTGATGACTCATTACCATTACTACATGCGCAGTCGTCTTACTCATACCGTACTATATTTAGAGTAGGGCTTAGGGTAGTGCACAGACCACCTGTCATAGTATATAAAGAGTGCAATTCAGCACCCAGAGTCCTCAGTTGAGTTCTCTCGGGTTTCCCCTCCCTCCTCTCCTCCTCCTGTCTTGTCTGCTGTCTGGGGCTCTTAGGCGTCACGCCGAGGGAGTCCTGATAGTAGAACTCGACTAGTTCGCTCAACAGCCCCACACTTGCATACTCCCGGACCACAGGGATAAGCGGACAGAGAACAGGGGGATCATACCGTCATACGCCGACGTTAAAATTGTGGTATCGGTTGCCAGACACCGTTAAAACTGCACACCCAGTGGCCCTGCCTCGTGGCCCTCGACTAACTTGGCATTATGTTCCCAGTCTACGCAAACCGAAGTACCTAACCCGGTAGATAGGGTCACCTGTGCACAGGAAACCAGTGCTGGTCTGATCACACAATACGTGATCCGTATCTAGGGACAAGCCTTGCCAGCCCCCTAGCACATTAAATTGCCCTGGCCTAGGCCTATGAAGGCTATAGCTTTAGTTTATGTATCTACACTTTTTCCGTACCCCTTGGAGGTAGCCGCCGCTTGGTCACGCACCTCTGAGAAAGACCCGCACCCGTACGGTGTAGTGGTAACTGGACAACTGTTTGGACCCAGTTTAGATAGACCCTTCATCCATAAATAAAAACCAGTAGTCAGTAAAGTATATTGTAGCACTGCAGGGGTGGTTGTAGACCCTGAGTGCACGTTTCGTACATATGTTCCCAAGCAAGTGACAGGCCAAGACCTCCCTCACTTATGTACAAGTACAAAATAGGAGATACAAATCACGATACTTTTTGGGACGCCGTCACAGGCGATCTAGATCCAAATGATGTGGGTTTCAGTTCATCTGAAGGAGAATCTACTTCATCATCATCATCACACTCTACAAACTCTATCACAGAGGAACCACATCAGTGGGAAGCAGCACTGTTTCCCATCCTAGTACCTAATCCAGCCACATTAAACCCAAATCTACTATTCAACTCCAACGCTGATTTCATTGGAGAACCCACACCACCCTTTTCATCACCACCGCCTCTGCTTACACCATCACCCACATCGCCACCACCACACTATCACAGTATGGCGGCACCCCAAGAAATGACCTCAGCAGAACTGCTGAATCTCCTTAACGTGCAAGCCGCAACCATTCAAGCCCTTCAAAACCAGCTGACACAGCTGCAAGCAAACACTGCACAAGCCACTGCGGCTGCAGCAGAACACCCTCCTCCCCCTGCCAATATCATTAACATACCGCCAGGGACAGTATTCAATATTCCCGGAACCGGTAACGGCGGAGCATCTAGAATAGATGTAGCCAAACCACCGGTTTTCTCAGGAAAGATGTCCGAAGTGACAAATTTCATAAACGCATGCAGGTTGTACATTCAATTAAAGATGCTGGAATCTGATGAGGAGGAACAGATCTTGTTGATCATCTTGTACATGACAGAAGGCTTTGCCGCAGATTGGAAGGACAATCTGTTGGAGCAGATGGCCAACGATGAAGAAGGAATCCTGCAAATGGTGGAACAATTGTTTAGGCAGATCAGAAGGGACTTTGGTGACACTGATGAGCAGTCATCAAAGATCTCGGAGATGTGGACCATGACGCAAGGGACCAGTATGTGTGAAGAACATGTACAAAAATTTAAGAAGGTATCACGAGGCACCGGGTACCTAGGGAGAGCTCTTATCGAAGAGTTCAAACAAAGTTTGAATACCAGACTCCGAAAAAGGATTATGGAGGCTGACGAAGTACCTGAAACCATTGACGGATGGTAGTAAGATTAGATCGCCAGTGGAGACAGGTGAAAGCCGAGGAGAAGTACTACTCCTCATGGACCAGTAGCCCCGCCAATAGGAGTGAAGGAGCATCCAAAGGCCCAGATATGGCGAAGCTGGTAGCCCCTGGCCAGCCCAAACCCCGATGGAGATTCGGATTGGGATCAGCGAACCAGGGACGATTGGGAGCTGGAGCCTCCACGAGTTCAAGTAGTACGGCAAATCGGCCGGACCCTAATGCAATGGACGTCGATCAAAATCAAAGACCACCACTCCACTGTTACAAATGCGGCAAGATTGGACACATTTCCAGGAACTGCAGATCAGGACTCGATATTCGCACCATGACATTTGACAAAATGAAGGAGTACTTCAAGAAAGGAGAAGAGAATTTAAAAGAGGAAGAGAGTCAGTAGGTCCCGTACTGGACTCTCATAATAGATACACTGTACTAGATAGATTAGATAGTGCACAGCCCCTTGATATAGCGCCTAGTGCTGACCGGGTTGATGCAAGGACAATCTCAGGAGTCTCAAGGACTTCTGAGACGTCCCTGCAAGAGGCGAACTCCCAGGTTAAACACCATGATATAGTGCACAGCGCTGAAAGTGTCACTCCCAAGGAGCGCGGCAGGGCGGTACAACCTGTGCTTAATTCCTCGTTACAAAATACAGTAGTACAAGTATCTACAAAGGGACAAAAAGACTTAAAAGGAAAGCAGCTTGATATAGCGCCTAACGCTGAAACTGCTTGTCCGAGAAGGATGTTGAAAAAGGGAGAAAAAGAGTTTTTAGTTAGGTCAATAGGACGAAAGGACGAGATCTTGATGGAGATTGGGTTGGAAAGGTTGGACACACATGAACAAACCCAGCAAACTGCGTTGCTCGATTCAGGGGCAACAGGGTTATTCATGCATGCTGCATATGTGAAAAGGATGGGCTTCAAATTGATACCCTTGGAACATCCCATTCAAGTTCGGAATGTGGATGGAACAAATAATGAAGGAGGAATGATCACCCATGAGGTGGATCTTCTCTTATCTTATCAAGGGCACAAGGAACGAGCCACCTTTGAGATATGCGAGCTGGGAAAGACCAACGTAATCATAGGATCCACGTGGTTACGAAAACACAACCCCAAAATTAATTGGGAGACCGGTCAAGTTAAATTGACACATTGCCCATGGAGCTGTGGACATAGGCAAAGGGAGTGGACCAAGAAGTGGGAGCAGAAGGTCCAATCAGCGGAACACTGGTGTGTTCTGGAGTATCTGTGGGAACAAGAGAAAGAATTAGACTTCGCGCACTGGCTTGAAGAAAAGGAGGAAAGTGAGAAGCATCTCACATACATGGAACAAATGAAACACCCAGGTCAATACAAATATGGGGATAAGTACCCATTTTTGCCGGTGTTCCCATCTGCATCTGCCGGACCAAAGGCCAGATCAATGAAACATGTGCGAGAGTTGGCAAAACTCACAGCCAAGGAGATGGTACCTGAGCAGTATCATCAATTCCTCAAAATCTTTGAAAAAGGAGCATCAGAGCGCATGCTGGCTAGAAAGCCTTGGGACCATGCAATTGATACCAAACCTGGCTACCAGCCACAGAAAGGGAAGGTCTACCCCCTATCCCCAGATGAGCTTCAAGAAGTACAGAACTTTGTGGATGATCAACTATCAAAAGGGTATATTCGACCCTCTAAATCACCACAAACGTCACCCGTCTTCTTTGTAAGCAAAAAGGATGGAAAGAAGTGGATGGTTCAGGACTACAGATACCTGAACGAGTGGACGGTTAAAAATAACTATCCACTACCCTTAATATTGGAGCTCGTAGATTGAGCAGGGAGTGCGAAATACTTCACTAAGCTAGATCTTAAGTGGGGATATAATAACGTACGGATCAAGGAAGGCAACGAATGGAAAGCTGCATTCACTACCCCAGAAGGTTCTTTTGAACTGGTAGTAATGTTCTTCGGGCTGACCAACTCACCAGCCACCTTCCAAGCAATGATGAATGATATATTCCGCAATATGATCAACGCAGGAAAAGTCATTGTGTACATTGATGACATACTCATCTTTACTAAAACAAAAGAGGAGCATGATGCAATCATGCGACAAGTCTTGCAACGATTGGAAGAAAATGATCTGTATGTAAAACCAGAAAAATGTGTGTGGTGCGTAGAAGAAGTGGAATTCCTGGGCGTCATTCTAGGACCTAAGGGAATTCAAATGGATACAAAGAAGGTCGAAGCTATTATTAGCTGGCCTACCCCTTCTTGTGTCAAAGACGTACAAAGGTTCTTAGGCCTAGCCAATTACTATAGGCGCTTTGTACAAGACTTTGCCAAAATCGCACGACCACTACATGATCTGGTCAGAAAAGAAAAAACATGGGAATGGACAGAAGACCAAGAAAAGGCTTTCCAAAGCCTGAAAAAGACATTTACGGAGCAACCCTTGCTAGTTGCCCCGGATTCAGATAGGAAGTTCAGGGTGGAATCAGATGCATCGGATTATGCTACAGGTGGCATTCTATCTATGCTCTGCAAAGATGACAAATGGAGGCCTGTGGCCTATCTATCGAAGTCGCTCAATGACACTGAGTGCAACTATGATGTCCATGACAAAGAAATGCTAGGCATTATGTGTTGTCTGGAAACGTGGCGTCATTATTCAGAAGGAGCACGTGAACAGTTCGAAATATGGACTGATCACAAAAATCTCGAGTACTTTATGAGTGCAAAAAAGTTGAATCGCAGACAGGCCAGATGGGCTTTGTATCTTAGCCGATTTAATTTTGTATTGCATCATAAAGCTGGTGTTACTATGGGAAAGGCCGATTCTCTGTCCAGGAGGCCAGACCATAAAAAGGGGGTGGATGATGACAACAAGGATGTCACACTCCTCAAACCGGACTTTTTCAAAATCGCTGCACTACGTCATGGACACATATTCACTCACAGCTCAGAAAAAGAATTATTAAACAAAATTCGACACTCTGAAGCACGTGACGAAGCAGTAGTAAAGGCAGTAGAAGCCATGAAAAAGGCTGGTGTTAAAACACTAAACGCTCGAGAATGGGAAATGGAGCAAGGACTTATCCTCTGGCAAGGAAAAGTCTATGTACCTAAAGATGAGAAGCTGTGGATGGAGATAGTCCACTTACACCATGACACGCCCATTGCTGGACATGGAGGACAATGGAAGACAATTGAACTCATCACAAGAAACTACTGGTGGCCTGGAATCACCAGATTTATTAAAAAATATGTTAGTGGATGTGATAAGTGCCAGCGGAATAAGAATTTCCCAGAGCCCCCCGCTGGAAAGTTAATGCCAAACTTGGCACCAGCAAAGCCGTGGACGCACATCTCCGCCGATTTCATCACAAAATTACCAGAGTCACATGGTCACAATGCAATTTTGGTAGTCTGTGATAGAATGTCCAAAATGGCACACTTTATACCCACATCAGAAGAAATGTCAGCACAAGGGCTGGCAAGTCTATTCAGGGACCACATTTGGAAACTACATGGACTCCCTGAATCAATCATCTCGGATAGAGGTCCACAATTCGCAGCACAAATGATGAAGGAGCTAAATCAAATGCTGGGAATCTCAATGGACTTATCCACAGCTTTTCATCCACAAACGGATGGACAAACAGAACGAATGAATCAGGACTTAGAACAGTACATGAGGATCTTCGTAGATCATAGACAAGAAACGTGGTCTGGATGGTTAGCCATCACTGAATTTAGCTACAATAACAAAATTCAGGCATCCACTAGACAGACACCATTCTTCGTCAATTATGGTAAACACCCCAGGATGGGAATCGAACCAAGAAGGGAAGGTAGTCACCCGGCAGCATCAGAGTTTGCCCAAAAAATGAAGGAAATTCATGAGGAAACTCAGGCAGCCTTGCTAAAATCACAAGGCAATATGAAGCTGTATGCAGACAGACACAGGTCAGACGCACCAGAATATAAAGTTGGAGACAAAGTATGGCTGTCAACCAAAGACTTAAGGATAACAGGCCAACCAACTAGGAAACTGGTGGAAAGATGGATTGGGCCATACCCAATCAAGAAAATAGTGTTGCCAAACACAGTAGAGCTGGATCTACCTTTCTCCCAACAGATCCATCCCGTGGTAAATGTATCAAGGATATGCCCATGGAAACGACCAATGAAAGGGCAAAAAGCGCAACCCCCACCGCCAATTGAAATAGACAGTGAAAAGGAATATGAAGTGGAAGAGATAATTGATGTACGACTAAGAAGGAACAAGATGGAGTACTTGGTTAGGTGGAAAGGATACACTGCTGAGCATAACTCCTGGGAACCATTGGACAATCTACAAAATGCAAAAAGAAAAATAAAAAACTTTTATGATAGAAACCCTGGAGCAATCAGAAGGTTTGACAAAGCAACCTTTAACAGGTTGACTTTCAGACCTTATGAAAACTTCACACAATCCTCGGACAAAGTAGTGTCCAAAATCGATGTTAATGCAGTAGCACCAGCTGCAAAATGGGAACAAAATTGGCAAAAATGGAAAGGAAGGAAGGGTTTAGACACCCTTACAGAGCCAGGAGATGTGGAAGGGCCATGTCAATGCAACATGTGCCTATGTCAATTGCATGATATAGCGCCTTGTGCTGAAACGATTGAAGATCTCACCCCACCTTCATGCCCACTCTCTGTTACAAGGTTGGTAGACCAAGTCGCACAACCAGAGGAAGCAAGAGAAAAAGAAGGAAACTCTGTAGTTCTGTCTACGACAGTGACTATCAAGAGCCTGGGGGTTCTCAGGCTCTGACTACAACTATATACCCCTCGCCTCATGGCCCCCTCATGTCTGCCTCCCCTCATCCACATGCCCTGCTGATGTAAGCTAGGGCGCTACCATGGGCGCCTGTCCATCACGCATGTCACCCGTTGTGACATGAAATCGTCGAATCGTAACATTACCCCCCTCTTAAGGGTTCGGTTCCACACGAACCATGTCCGGATTGTCATCTGGGAGAGCGTAGAGGGCTGCACGATCGCCCTTCCACTTCCGCCATTTGCGCTCCAAGCATTCGCGGTAGTCACGTTCAAACTTGCCATCTTCCCATCCAAAAAGCCGTTTTGGAACATTCGCACTAGTGTGATTTTGATACCTCCGGAATGCGTCTCTGGGTAATCGTCGAGAAGCAGGAGCGTTAGGATGTTTCTGGTGAAAGTCCTGGATCACCTTGCCAGCGTTCTCCAAATTCTTGAGTGGTTCCCAGGTGGACTCTTCAACGGGAAATCCTTTCCACTTGACGAGGTATTGAATTCCTCGACCTTGCATGCGACTGTCTAAAACTTCCTCTACTTCATACTCTTCTCCCTGTACCTTTGCTTCCTCTTCCGCTCGTTTTGCACTCAACTCCTCGTCCCGTTGCCTCTGCTCTGGAAAAGCGGGCTGTACATATGGTTTCAATAATATTTCATTGAAAACGTTGTACACCTTCCATGACTTTGGGAGATCCAATCGGTACGCGGCAGAGCCGATCTTTTCCAACACCTTATATGGTCCATAGAACTTGCCATCAAGTTTCTTGGATGCTCGTACGTGTGGAAGATGCTCTGCATTTACGTAGACCTTGTCTCCGATTTGGTACTCTCTAGCGGGGCGTTTCCCTTTGTCATATTGTTTCGCCATGCGTTCTGCTGCTTTTTCTAGATTTTCGGCTGCTACATCACACGCCTCTTGTGCATTAGACACGAATTTCTCCACGTCCACTACCTTGGTGGTAAGCTTCGGATCACTCCACTTCCTTGGATGCTTCCCATTGTTCAAATAGAACGGAGTAAAACCTGTAGCTGAGTTCTCTCTGTCATTATGACAAAACTGGGCAAGCGCCAAATGCTCACTCCAATCGTCCTGTTTGTCATTTGTATACATTGCCAGAAACTCTCGCACTTCTTGGTTGACCCGTTCTGTCTGTCCATCGGTCTGTGGATGATACGCTGTGGAAGGGTTTCCCTCGATGTCCAACAATCGAAATAGTTCTTTCATGAACTGGGAGACAAATTGAGATCCCCTGTCACTGATGACCTTCTGTGGGAGTCCGTGATCCCTGAACACATTATCACGGAAAAGTCTGGCCACTCCCAATGATGTGATCGTAGAGTTCATTGGCAAGAAGTATGCTTTCTTGGTAAAACGATCCACGACTACCATTATCATGTCAAAGCCTCGCGATTCCGGAAATGGTCCCATGAGATCCACAGACACATCCTGCCATGGTTGACCAGGTACGCTATTGGGTCGTAGCGGTGCTTCCCTCTTCGTTCTGTCCGGTTTGACAGTTTGGCATGTTCTACACCCTGTGACATACAGTTTAACGTCCCTAGCCATGCGCGGCCACCAGTAATTCTGTGTAATGACCTCCAAGGTCTTGTCGATTCCGTAATGTCCCCATTCGTGATGGATATTGAGAATAGATTCTCGTACCCTTCGGTTTACTGGGACATAAATTCGACCTTTCCATGTTATGATCCCTCGTTCCAATTTGAAGTTGGGATCTTCATTCTTGAGTCCTTCCACTACTTGTGACTCCCATTGCCGTCTGTTGATCTTGGCAATCTTCTCCTCCAACTCTGTCAACGCATCGTCGTCGTCATAAAGACGAACAAAAAGATCGTCTTTAAGGAGAATGACGCCTTCGTTGTCAATCTCCTCCCCCTTATGGTCTGTCCTCCGGGACAGAAGATCCGCCTTACTATTGGATTTGCCCGAGTGGTGTCAAATCACAAAATTGAACTCCTGCAAATCCAGGATCCAACGCGCCTGCCGGCGATTAATATTCTGCAGTTTCCGAAAGTAGGTGAGATTCTGATGATCTGTCAAGACCTCAACCGGAACCGCCATGCCCTTCAGGTAGTGAGACCATTCGTAAAAGGCGTGCATGACTGCCAACATCTCTTTATCATAAATCTCATAGTTGCGTTCTGCCGGAGTGAGAGATTTGGAGATGAAGGCAACGGGTTGCCACAGACCATCCGACTGCTGTTGCAACAGGATGCCACCAATGGCAAAGTCGGATGCATCCGTCTCGACCCGGAATTGACCTTTATCAGCCGGGATGGCCAACACAACTTCGTCAGCGATGCGCTGCTTGAGACCGATAAACGCGTGTTGTTGATCGGACGTCCACTGCCACTCGTTATTACTGGTGAGAAGGGTCAGCAGTTTGGAAATCGAAGCAAAACCCTTCACAAAGCGTTGGTAGAAATTAACAAAACCAAGAAACTGTTGGACGTGTTTCTTGCAAGTAGGGAGAGGCCAGTCGACAATGGCCTTGACCTTGGCTTTATCCATACTGATTGAATCATGGGAAATGATCAATCCCAGAAACTCAATGGTGGCTTTGTCAAACCAGCACTTTTCGGGCTTTAGTGACAATCTGTGTTCCTGCAGCTTGGCCAATATCCGGTTTACATGAGCTGTGTGACTCTTCTGATCCCTAGAGAACACTAGGATATCGTCCATGTAGATCACCACCCATCCTTCGGCAATTTCTTCTCGAAAGATGTCATTCATCATGGTCTGGAATGTCGCTGGGGAGTTGGTGAGGCCAAAGAACATGACCAAGGGTTCGAAGAGACCCCTATTTGTTCGAAAGGCCACTTTATGTTCATCACCATCCTTGATACGAACATTATTATATCCCCACCGGATATCCATTTTCGAGAAGACCTTTGCGTGGGACAGTTTATTGACAAGCTCAGAGATGAGCGGTAGGGGGTACCGATTTTTAATGGTCATCTCATTGAGTTTGCGATAATCCTGTACTGGCCGAAGTGAACCATCTTTTTTCTTGACAAAGAAGAAGGGGGACGCCATTGCCGATTTGCTTGAGTGGATGTGTCCTGTCTCTAAATTGTCTTTGAGAAACTTTTCGAGTTCCTCTTGTTCCACACGGCTTAGGGGATAGATCTTGCAATCTAGCATCTTGGCACCAGGTACCAATTCAATTGCATGATCCCAGGGTCGGCATGGTGGTAGTTCGTCAAAGGTCTGCTTCTCAAAGACCTTCCAGTAACCTAAATAATGTTTAGGTACGACTTCCTCCAGGGTCCGGGTAATCTTATTTTCTGCGGCAATTTTGGTTGCCGTAGACTCGTAAACCCTAATCCATTCAGAGTCGACATCTTCTCTTTGTACCGCCAACAGCCGATCACCTTCATCCCAATGCACGCCGCCTACTTCTTGCTCTTCCTCAGCGTCTTCGTCCTCGGGCTCCTGAGCTTTCGAATCTGGGTAGCATGCACCTGGACAACGACTGAATCGGAGTATGTTCTTACTCCAGTCGACGTCCGGGTTGTGGAATTTTAACCAGTCGTGTCCTAGGAATAGATCTGTCTTCCCGAGGTTTGAAACACCAAATTCCCAAGTCTCCTCGTGCGTGTTGATTTTTACTTTCAACTGCACCATTTCTGACAATCGCCCATCGATGTTCTCTGAACCATCGGCATTGTAAACAGGAATCAGGTGGGGGAGTTTTCTTGTGTTGAGATTATTCCGCTTCACGAAATTCCTGTTAACACATGAACCCGTACACCCCGAGTCCAACAAAGCCGATATTGTAATGGACTGTCCCGTTGTGACATCAGTAACCGTCATGGGTACGTTTAATTGTCGCTTCCCGGTCCCTACTATCTGCTTGGGCTTGTTCCTTAAGTGGTTTAAGTACCAGGCCGCTTGTGCCTCCATCGCGTTATTCAGACTCTGTACCAGATCTTCCGTTACCTCTTCCGTCCTGGAGTCATGACTCCAGGATCGAAGAGATTGAAGGGCTTGACCAATGGGTTGTTCCCATATGCGTCTCACCATCCATGGAGTCTGCCAGGGCCTCAAGCGATCTTTTCCCGTTGTAATGGGTTCATCCCTTAATTTTGTTGTTCTTAGTTCATAATCAATGCAATTTAACTTAGTAAATTCGATTGCATGACTAGTATTACAGGAGGTCGAACTAGAACTACAGGCCTTCTGGTCGGAATGATTTCCGGTTGGCCGCTTCAAAAACCCAAGGCCTCACTAATGGCCTTTTTGTCATCTTCAGTGGCGTCATCCAACCACTCTTTCCATCCCATTTCCCGTACACGGGTCTTTCCCTTCCAATTCTTGGGACTTTTGCAATCTCTACTAATATGTCCCGTTTTTCCGCAGTTGTAGCACACAATGGTGCTCTTCTTTCTATCTACATCCATGGCGTTGGGGTCCCGGGTGCTCGACGTCGTTGCTGCTGCTGGTGGTGGACCTTGCGTTGCTCCACCAGTCCGAGTCGCAGGTGTTGGTGAAACCCTGTTATGGGTACCCTGCGTCCTCGCTGTCGATACCTGGGGTTGGTGCAACCCTTGTTCTGGATTCATATTATAGAATTTCTTGGCATCCCGCCAAGCCTTATTCAACTCCATCGCCTTCGTGTACCATTTCTCCAAATCCCCTGTAATGGTCCCATCTCCCGGCGCTCCTGTTTCCACGATCCTCAGTCCTAGCTGGGGATGTAGTCCTCTCCTGAATTGCGCAATGAGCGCAATCTCGTTATAGCCCGTAAGTTGGGCTAATCCCCTGAAGTCGACAATGTAATCTTCTACATTGCGCTTCCCCTGTTGTAAACCCTGAATCTTGTGAATTGCATCATCCCGGGTTTCTGTCGTTAGGAAGAACTCGCGTGCTTCCGTATCGAACTCCTGCCAACTTGTGAAAGGTGGCTTGTGTATGAACGCCGCTTGCTCGACGTTCTCTATTCCATCTAGTAACGACACTATTCTGTGTCGTTCTTGTGTTAGGGTAGTTCCTGCCCTCCAGGTTCCTAACGTCTTCCGCTCTTCTCGCTCCAATACATTTTCCAGTATCTGTTGGAGCTTAACACCTGCCCAGTTCCCTGCGCGATTTGCTGATCCGCCCCGGATGCGCTGAAGTGCCATCGTCACCTGTCGCGAGACTGTCTTTTGTTTGGTTAACTGGAAGTAGATTGCCATGCTTCTTAACCAATTGGCAATTAATTCCGGTTGCCCTTCATAATACTCGGGCATGTCCAACTTGACGGTGGGCGCGGTCTCTTCTCTTTGCGGGCGGAACAGTGTTTCCGCTACCGTGCCTATTCCTTCCGCTAGTGGTCTGATCCGGTTCCTACGGTCGTTTTCTGAACGTCCTTCCCATGTGGCATTCTCTGCTGTTGTTCCAAATACCACGATGTAAGCAGTTACTAGCATGAGAATTGCCGACACGAAGGCGTCGGTAACCGTAAAACCCACTCGTCGGTGGTCAGGCCCGAACCATCTCCATACTTTGCGCGCTGGGGAACCCCGCTCTTCGTCTTTCTCTACGTGGTAAATCTGCTGTCGTCGATCATATGACACGGTTACCTGAATGTCGTCATTTCGCATATCTTTTTCGTAAAGGGATATTTCGACCCAAGATGGGTTTGCCTTCCATGCGAAACTCCTCCAGTACTGTGGCTTAAATAACCACAGGTAACAGTAGCCTGGTGTCTCTGGTGTTACGTTCAGATATCCCTGTTGGGGAAGTGCGTAACCATCCCACTGTCACACTCGACTGACCCAGTCTTCCACGTTAATTTCGTATTGGGGAACATTGTCCAGCCACCTGATGCTGAATTCGTGTTCTCCCCACACCCGCTCTACAGGTGACCTCCTTTGAATACTGACGTTAGTAACGTCCTGTAGTATTCTCTGGGGATACACCACTCTTTCTTCGGGTTCCGCTCCCAAGCGCACTGTTCTCCATCCCGCACCCACGCTCCAGTGAGTAAGCTCCTCGATATCCTTCCACGTATAGGTATTGACGTCATCAACCTCCTCTGGTTGCGCCAACACTACGTGAAAGATCCCCTGCTCTGGTCCGTCCTGTAATTTGAACCAGGTTGTCTCATCCCTCATTTCGACTTCCCAAGAGGAAATGTCGTACAACGTAGGATATTTGGGCCAATCGAATTTGTCCCAAAATTCCCTTTTAAACAATCGCAGGTAACACCACCCACGGATCATATGTTTGGGGATTTTAACCGACATCCTTGCGGTTCGTTTCGTTTTTGCAAAATCCGCCTTGGTTTTTGCTGGACCAGGAAGGACCGTTTTGACTGTCTTCCTCCATTCTTTCGTGCGAGTACGCTGCTCCTTCAACAACTCTTCTCCCATTTCCCGCAGGAAAATGGTTAAACTAAGCCCAACTGTGCTGTCGAGCTCTCCTTTGCCCTCGTACTCTTTTGGTGTCGGGGGTGGCGCCATATTGCGTGGTTTCGTCATTCTCAACGGGTCATACCGCTGAACTCGCAAGTAGTGCGCCGAGTTCTTTATGTTCCCATTGAGCGCATGAACCAGTCTGTTCATTGCCTTTTGTGATAGGTGCCAATGACGACCCACCAGTACCAAGTCACGCTGCATGTAATCGAATGCACGTTTGACATAGCTTGCCAAAACCTGGAAATCTAATTCGATTTCAAATACCAGGTTTTGCTCATTGTCGAATCCCTGTCCTCCGACTTTCTTTAAATTAATGAAAGTGGACTGGGACCACTTCGACTTCTCATCGCGGATCCACTTGTTACTCCTTTGCATGTGAACCCGATTGTAGAGCAATTCCTCCTGATCGCCCAACTCAATGTGAACACCCGGCATGTTTTCTAACCGGTTGATCATTTTGTCGTACTTTGTGTAGACTTGCTCGTACAATGCCACTGCTGATTTACGTTTATTATCCAAACTCGCTTTTGGGATAAACCTGCCAACAAGCTCGTCGGCCGTGTACTTGAAATTGGGGACCGTCTTGGTTCCACCCGGTGTGATAGTTGCCAGCGTCGAAGTTTTGACTTCTGCTACCTTCTTTGGTACCGTCGGCTTGATCTGATGCGCCTGCTGCGCCCTTTCCTGAACACGTGGAGCTTGTGCCTTTTCTCTTTCGAGATGCGCCGCCTCAACACGTTCCTTGCGCTCTTTGAGTAACGCTTCCCACGCCTCGGTTTGCTCGGCCCAAGCCACTCTGTCGGCCTCGGCAAGAAGACGGCGTGTCTCCTCTGCCTCATGCCTATGGTGCTCCGCGGCTTTATGAATGATCCACCGACAAACGTGCATATTGTTGTCGGCGGGTACTGGCTGACGTGCCAGTCGTGCAAGCCGTCGTTTTTTGTAGACCTGCCACCGTGCATAGTTTGCGTTTTCACGAGCATGCCACTCGTCCTCGATACGGCTCTCAATGAGCCCCTGTAATAAAAACTCCGTCTTGCTCAGATCCCACACCGATCTGACGCAAGGAGCGTTCCTCTTTGTCCGCTGAGACGCCCTAATGGGGATGTCGCCAGAGGAGTTTCCACCGGTTCTCGGGGTCAATTTGGCACGATCGGCCCGCACCCCCACAGAACTCTTCGATTTCAATCCACCATGTGACACAGGGAGGTGGTGCCCGGGTCTTCGGTCAGGTGTCCTTGTGCACAGGGAACTAGCCCCGATACGTGATTGGTATCCTGACACTGTGCATCCTTGATACACAGCACCCCCCTGCATTGTCTTCGGGTGTTTTCCCACCCTCTTCCGCTGCGCCAGCTGCCATCCCTCCTGACCCACTATCCCAGGACAGGATGGCACTT
Organism: Amanita rimosa; assembly: GCA_023014395.1. NCBI lineage: Eukaryota > Fungi > Basidiomycota > Agaricomycetes > Agaricales > Amanitaceae > Amanita > Amanita rimosa. The sequence continues at coordinate 75,615 of JAEBUO010000060.1, forward strand.
GCACTGAGCGCAGTTTTGTAGCCTGAGATGCTACCTGTGTGAAAGAAACGGAAATGGAACTCATACCAGTTCCGGATACTGATGCGCTCTGCTGAGCGACTTGAGTGTGTGTTGCGTCGACGACGCCCTGAGTAATTGCGCTGTTAGCACTGAGAATCGATGTTGCCTGTGACGCTGGCATAGCGGTCGTGTTTCGCAGTTGATAGTCGGTACCTATGCGAGGTGGTCTTGGTAGGCTCTTGATTATGTTACAAGGTTGGTAGACCAAGTCGCACAACCAGAGGAAGCAAGAGAAAAAGAAGGAAACTCTGTAGTTCTGTCTACAACAGTGACTATCAAGAGCCTGGGGGTTCTCAGGCTCTGACTACAACTATATACCCCTCGCCTCATGGCCCCCTCATGTCTGCCTCCCCTCATCCACATGCCCTGCTGATGTAAGCTAGGGCGCTACCATGGGCGCCTGTCCATCACGCATGTCACCCGTTGTGACATGAAATTGTCGAATCGTAACACTCTCCCCCATTATTGAAAAAATAGAGGAGTCGTCCATGATAGAGCGCGATGTGCTGAAAGATGACAATGGAGTTTAAATTTGTCTGGAAGCCAAACCTTAAAAAGGGGGTACTGTCATGACCGACTGAAAAGCTTCGGCTTTTTCACCAAGTCATTTCCATTTTATTATTTATTTTCTTCATATTATATAAATGTATGCTGACTAAGCAAGGCGCCTATCGCTTGGCGCTTAGATAAACGATGTAGATAAGATACCGGAACCCGGCACTGATGACTCATTACCATTACTACATGCGCAGTTGTCTTACTCATACCGTACTATATTTAGAGTAGGGCTTAGGGTAGTGCACAGACCACCTGTCGTAGTATATAAAGAGTGCAATTCAGCACCCAGAGTCCTCAGTTGAGTTCTCTCGGGTTTCCCCTCCCTCCTCTCCTCCTCCTGTCTTGTCTGCTGTCTGGGGCTCTTAGGCGTCACGTCGAGGGAGTCCTGATATACTTCAAGAAAGGAGAAGAGCATTTAAAAGAGGAAGAGAGTCAGTAGGTCCCGTACTGGACTCTTGTAATAGATACGCTGTACTAGATAGATTAGATAGTGCACAGCCCCTTGATATAGCACCTAGTGCTGACCGGGTTGATGCAAGGACCATCTCGGAAGTCTCAAGGACTTCTGAGACATCCCCGCAAGAGGTGAACTCCCAGGTGAAACACCGTGATATAGCACATGGTGCTGAAAGTGTCACTCCCAAGGAGCATGGCAGGGTGGCTAAACCTGTGCTTAATTCCTCATTACCAAATACAATAGTACAAGTATCTACAAAGGGACAAAAGAACTCAAAAGGAAAGCAGTGTGATATAGCGCTTAGTGCTGAAACTGCTTGCCTGAAGAGGATGTTGAAAAAAGGAGAAAAGGAATTTTTAGTTAGGTCAATAGGATGAAAGGACGAGATCTTAATGGAGATCGGGCTGGAAAGGTTAGACACACATGAACAAACTCAACAAACTGCGTTGCTTGATTCAGGAGCAACAGGACTCTTCATGCATACTGCATATGCAAAAAGGATGGGTTTCAAACTTATACCCTTGGAACGCCCCATTCAAGTTCAGAATGTGGACGGAACAAACAATGAAGGAGGAATGATCACCCACGAGGTCAACCTCCTCTTATCTTATCAAGGACATAAGGAACGAGCCACCTTCGAGATATGCGAGTTAGGAAAGACCAATGTAATCATTGGATCCACATGGTTACGAAAACACAACCCTGAAATCAATTGGGAGACTGGCCAAGTCAGATTGACACGTTGTCCACGAAGCTGTGGACATAGGCAAAGGGAATGGACCAAGAAGTGGGAGCAGAAGGTCCGATCAGCAGAACACTGGTGTGTTCTGGAGTATCTGTGGGAACAGGAGAAGGAATTAGACTTCGTGCACTGGCTCGAAGAAAAAGAGGAAAGTGAGAAGCATCTCACATACATGGAACAGATGAAACACCTGGGTCAATACAAATATGGGGATAAGTACCCATTTTTGCTGGTGTTCCCATCTGCATCTGCCGGACCAAAGGCTGGATCAATGAGACATGTACGAGAATTGGCAAAACTTACAGCCAAAGAAATGGTACCTGAACAGTACCACCAATTCCTCAAGATCTTTGAAAAAGGAGCATCAGAGCGCATGCCGGCCAAACCAGGCTATCAACCCTGGAAAGGAAAGGTCTATCCCCTATCCCCAGATGAGCTTCAAGAAGTATGGAACTTTGTGGATGACCAGTTGGCAAAAGGGTATATCCGACCCTCAAAATCACCACAAATGTCACCTGTCTTCTTTGTAAGCAAGAAGGATGGAAAGAAGTGGATGGTTCAGGACTATCGATACCTGAACAAGTGGATGGTTAAAAATAATTACCTGTTACCACTTATATCAGAGCTTGTAGATCGAGCGGGGAGCGCTAAATACTTCACTAAGCTAGATCTTAGGTGGGGTTATAATAACGTACGGATCAAGGAAGGCGACAAATGGAAAGCCGCATTCACTACCCCTGAAGGGTCTTTTGAACCGGTAGTAATGTTCTTCAGGCTGACCAATTCACCAGCCACCTTCCAAGCAATGATGAACGACATCTTCTGTGATATGATCAATGCAGGAAAAGTCATCGTGTACATTGACAACATACTCATCTTTACTAAAACAAAAGAGGAGCATGACACAATTGTACAGCAAGTCTTGCAACGATTGGAAGAAAATGATCTATATGTAAAACCAGAAAAATGTGTATGGTGTGTAGAAGAAGTCGAATTCCTAGGGGTGGTCCTTGGACCTAATGGAATCCAGATGGACACAAAGAAAGTTGAAGCCATTATTAGCTGGCCTACACCCTCATGTGTCAAGGATGTACAGAGATTTTTAGGCCTTGCCAATTATTATAGGCACTTTGTACAAGACTTTGCCAAAATTGCACAACCATTACATGATTTGGTTAGAAAAGAAAAAATATGGGAATGGACAGAGGTCCAAGATAAGGCTTTCAAAAGCCTGAAAAGGATATTTACAGAGCAACCCTTGCTAGTTGCCCCAGATTCAGACAGAAAGTTCAGGGTAGAGTCAGATGCATCGGATTATGCTACAGGTGGCGTTCTATCTATGCTCTGCAAGGATAACAAATGGAGGCCTGTGGCCTACCTATCAAAGTCGCTCAATGATACCGAGCGCAACTATGATGTCCATGACAAGGAAATGCTAGGCATTATGCGCTGCCTAGAAACCTGGTGTCATTATTTAGAGGGAGCACGTGAACAGTTCGAAATATGGACTGATCACAAGAATCTCGAATACTTTATGAGTGCAAAAAAGTTGAATCGCAGACAGGCCAGATGGGCTTTGTATCTTAGCCGATTTAATTTTGTATTGCATCATAAAGCTGGTGTTACTATGGGAAAGGCCGATTCTCTGTCCAGGAGGCCAGACCATAAAAAGGGGGTGGATGATGACAACAAGGATGTCATGCTCCTCAAACTGAACTTTTTTAGAATTGCTGCACTACATCACGGACACGTATTCATTCACAGCTCAGAAAAAGAATTATTAAACAAAATTCATCACTCTGAAGCATGTGATGAAGCAGTAGTAAAAGCAGTAGAAGCCATGAAAAAGACTGGTGTTAAAACACTAAACGCTCAAGAATGGGAGATGGAACAAGGACTTATCCTCTGGCAAGGAAAAGTCTACGTACCTAGAGATGAGAAGTTGTGGATGGAGATAGTCCGCCTACACCATGATATGCCCATTGCTGGACATGGAGGACAATGGAAGACGATTGAACTCGTCACAAGAAATTACTGGTGGCCTGGAATCACCAGATTTATTAAAAATTACGTTAGTGGGTGTGACAAATGTGAATGGAATAAGAATTTCCCAGAGCCTCCCACTGGAAAGCTAATGCCAAACTTGGCACCAGCAAAGCCTTGGATGCACATCTCCACCAACTTTATCACAAAACTACCAGAATCACATGGTCACAATGCGATCTTGGTAGTCTGTGACCGAATGTTGAAAATGGTGCATTTTATCCCCACATCAGAAGAGACGTCAGCTCAAGGGTTAGCCACATTATTTAGAGACCATGTTTGGAAACTTCATGGACTCCCCGAGTCTATAATCTCAGATTGCAGTCCACAGTTTGCCGCGCAAATGATGAAGGAACTAAATCAAATGTTGGGCATTAGCACAGACTTGTCCACAGCATTTCATCCACAAACGGATGGACAAACGGAACGAATGAACCAGGACTTGGAACAGTAGCTGAGGATTTTCATAGATCATAGACAAGAAACATGGTCTGGATGGCTAGCCATTGCCGAATTTAGTTACAATAACAAAATTCAGGCGTCCACCAAACAGACCCCCTTCTTTGTCAACTATGGAAAACACCCCAGGATGGGAATTGAGCCAAGGAGAGAAGGAAGTCATCCGGCAGCATCAGAGTTCGCTCAAAAAATGAAGGAAATACATGAGGAAACTCAGGCAGCCTTGTTAAAATCAGAGGGTGATATGAAGCTGTACGCAGACCGACAGAGATCAGATGCACCAGAGTACAAGGTTGGAGACAAAGTATGGTTTTCAACCAAAGATTTAAGGTTGACAGGCCGACCAACTAGGAAATTGGTGGAAAGATGGATTGGACCATACCCAATCAAGAAAATAGTGTCATCAAATGCAGTGGAACTGGACCTACCCTTTTCCCAACAAATCCATCCTGTGGTGAATGTCTCACAAATCTGCCCTTGGAAACGACCAATGAAAGGGCAAAAGACGCAACCCCCACCGCCAATTGAAATAGACGGTGAAAAAGAATATGAAGTAGAAGAGATAATAGATGTAAGATTAAAAAGGAACAAAATGGAGTACTTGGTTAGGTGGAAAGGATACACCGCCGAGCATAATTCTTGGGAACCGTTGGACAATCTACAAAACGCAAAAAGAAAAAGAAAAAGAAAAAACTTTTATGATAGAAACCCAGGAGCAATCAGAAGGCTCAACAAAGCAACCTTTAACGGGTTGACTTTCAGACCTTATGAAAACTTCACCCAATCCTCAGACAAAGTAGTGTCCAAAATCGATGTTAATGCAGTAGCACCAGCTGCAAAATGGGAACAAAACTGGCAAAAATGGAAAGGAAGAAAGGGTTTGGACACCCTTGCAGAGCCAGGAGATGTGGAAGGACCATGTCAATGCAACATGTCAATTGCATGATATAGCGCCTCGCGCTGAAATGATTGAAGACCTCACACCACCTTCACGCCCACTCTCACCCATCATCGAGGAAGTAAAGGAATCATCTATGATAGAGTGCGATGTGCTGAAAGATGACGAGGAAGTTTAAATTTGTCTGGAAGCCAAATCTTAAAAAGGGGGTACTGTCATGACTGACTGAAAAGCTTCGGCTTTTTCACTAAGTCATTTTCATTTTATTATTTATTTTCTTTGTATTATATAAACACACACTGACTAAGCAGGCGCCTATTGCTTGGCGCTTAGATAAAGGCTGTAGATAAGATACTGGAGCACGGCGCTGATGACTCATGACCATTACTACATGCGCAGTCGTCTTACTCATACCATACTATATTTAGAGTAGGGCCTAGGGTAGTGCACAGACCACCTGTTGTAGTATATAAGGAGTGCAATCCAGCACCCAGAGTCCTCAGTCGAGTTCTCTCAGGTTTCATCCCTCCTCTCCTCTCCTCTCCTCAGTTCTCTGTTGGGGCTCCTAGGCATCACGCTGGGGGGTTCCTGATACCACTGTTTTGTCCACTGACTCTGCTGTCTATAACTTCTTCTACTTCGTACTCGTCATCCTCTGATTCCTCCACCATTTGTGCCTCTTTTTGTTTGGCTGCCTTTTCAATTTGGTTGGGGAATGCCGGAGCAATATATGGCTTCAAGAGTACTTCATTAAAGACATTGTAGATTTTCCAGGCCGCGGGGATTTTTAACCGGTATGCAGACTCGCTGACCTTCTCAACCACCTCCAAGGGACCCACAAACTTGCCATCAAACTTCTTAGTTGCTCGCAATGTTGGCAAATTTTCTGTACTGAGGTACACCTTGTCTCCAGGTTGGTAATTTTGTGCTGGCGTTCTAAGAGCATCCCACCGCCGTTTCATTGCCTCAGTGGTTTTTTCTAATGCAGTTTTAGCCTTGGCATGAACATCCTCGATTTCTTTAACCAATTCTTCCATGACAACAGTTTTCGGCTGATGCAGCGGATTCATCCCCTTGTTGGGATGTCTTCCATAGTTCATGAAAAATGGTGAGAACCCTGTGGATGAATGTATATGATCATTGTGGCAAAATTGAGCTACCGCCAGCCAATCACTCCAATTATCTTGCCAATGGTTGACAAACATAGTCAGGAATTCCTGATTGACACGCTCAGTTTGTCCATTGGTTTGTGGATGATAAGCCGTGGATCTGTTAGCTTGTATTCCCAGAATCCCATTGTTACGGTCGATGTCCACAACATCGTTCAGCGTCCAAGTCTACAGTGGCAAACAGAGTCTCAGTCTGTTCCCAACCACTGGACCAGGATTCTAGACACTAAGTCTGACAATGACGAAGGCTAGGGAGAGAGCAAGGAGAGCGGTTGAGGCGACGAGCAGAAGATCATTCAAGTTATGGATAGGATTCGATGAAGTTGGAACTAAAGAACTACGGTACATGAGAGGGGTTTATATACATTAAGAGAACAATAGAAACTAAAGGGGAAAGAGCATAGCTATCTAGGAAAGGAAAGGTGAAGGTAGCTATGAAAGGAGATAACGTCCAAGTGTAACTATGGGTTTGTAACAAGTAAATGTAGTCTGTTAACAAAGAGAGAAGAGAATTGTAACATTACCCCCTTTGTATGTGAGAAGTCACTGACTTCTACCAGCCAGAGGTAGTCCAGCCATGGTCCGTTCTAGATTCGGCCCATTTGACGGCGTTGTTCAACTCCTTTGTAGGTCTCCACCTTCCATTTGAGTGCTTCAGCAGCATGATGCAGATTCTGAGCATTTCGTAAGAATGAATCGCGTTCCTCATAAGTCATTTCATGAGGGTCAATGGTGAGGGTGAGCGCAGCAAGGTTGTCGGTTGTGGAGGAGAGGTTGGTGATGGAGCAGGTGGCGGCAGCAAGGGCATCGGCGACGACGGTGAGCATGGTGTTCCTTTTTACAAATTGAGCAAAGTGGGGAAGGTGGTGATTGTCAGGGTGCATCTGGGGAAGGAGGTCTGCTGGATGAATGTGAAGGTCATTGTCCTCAAAGTGGACAATGGTTGTATTTTCAATGAAGACCTCGAGTGGGAGGTCTGGAATGGTGATGAAGGGTGAAAGGGTGGCGACGGTTTCATCAATGCGTCAGTGAGCGCATGAGAGGAGGACCAGGGTGGTGAAGTAGGTGATGAGGGCGAAAAGGGTGAACATGTTGTTATAATGTGAGTCTGGCATTAGGTGATCATACTTGGAGAATTTATACGTATTCCAGATCGCTGACATCTATGTCTGAATCTGAGCTTTCCATATCCAGTGGATCTTCAATTGCAGGGTCAGTAAGGAGTTCCCGTTCTTCTGTGATGAACCTGGTTAATGAATCTAGGTGTTGAATTCCTGGTGTTGTTGTCGGAGTGACTAAGAGTCTTCTGATTCTCCTGATAATGTCCGCTATTATTTCTCTCTGTTCATCAAACAAATACTGAAGGTCGTCGAGGATGTCTTCAATAAGGATGCAAGGTCTTCCTGGGATTCTGATTCTTTGTCCAAGTAACCAAATTTGTGCGCTACACTCCCGTGCCTGTTTAGTGATTTCATCAATCTGTTTATATTCTTCTGGACATAGCAATCTTCCATGAGCACTTTTGTAAACGTCACTGTTTTTGATGGCTAGAAGTTGGTAGACAGGTGGATCTTTATTATAGACAGGTAAATTGTTTACTGAGAATCGTAGGTCATGGTATTTGGGAAGATAGTTCTGGACAGCGTTGCAGGGGAACTCTGTTGTTCCTGAAGGGTTCTTCTGACCAACGCCACAGTTTGAGTGGGTTTTTCTGATAGATTTGGTGCTTTAGGAGTGTGTCGGAGGGGAAGGTATTGTATGCGGGTATAGACAGTCTTTTCTTTAAGAGCTATAGTGTATTGAGAGAGTGTCGAACAATTTCATTTCATATAATGATAGTTTTGTTTCAAGACATGGCAGTTTCTGTATCGAGTCATGATTCAGAGGTGTCGGCATTGTTGGTATTCTGATAGGATATCAGTGGCGTTTGCAAGATTGCGAGTGGGTTCCCAAGAGTTATCGTTTGATCCGTAGCCTTTCCATTTAACTAGGTAATGGTAGCCTGCGCCTCACTTCCTGTGAGCTAGAATTGCCTCTACCTTGAATTCCTCTTGTCCATTTATGAGATCAGGGGTGGTTTCACGTAATTCGGTCCATGCGCAGTCGTTTCCCTATACAGGGTGAGGAGTGACGTATGAAACACAGGGTGAATGCGCCATTGCTTCTGGAGTTTCAATTTGTATGTTACTGGTCCCATCACTTGTTTGATTCCAAAGGGTCCTTCTTGTTTTGGTGCTAGCTTTCTGGTCTGATATGGTATGTGAAGATTTCTGTTCTCAAGCCATACTTTGGTGCCTTTTTCAAATCGCATTGCCTTATCCTTGCATTGTCTTGCCACTAGTTGTCTTGCTAGTTCATGTGCTGCTAGCGCTTCCTCTCTGGCCTTCCTTAGGAACTGAAGTCGTTCCTCTGCTGCTGGCGTAGTCATTCGTGTTGTAGCTGTGGGAAGCGCAACAGGGTCCGTCCCATACATTAGTCTGAATGGGGAAGTTTTTATTGTGTCATGATGTCGGTTATTGTGAGCAAATTCAGCTATTGGGAGAAGCGGTTTCCATAGATGTGGTTCATTGGAGCAGAACATTCAGAGGTAGACTTCTAGTTCTTGGTTGACTCGTTCTGTTTCTCCGTCGGTTTGGGGGTGATAGGCTGTGCTCATTCTATGGTTGATTCCTAATGCTTTTTGTATTTCCTGAAATACTTTTGCGGAGAACTGTGGTCCTTGATCCAAGATTAAAACATCAGGTAGGCCAAACCATTTGAAAATTTTGGAGACATAAAGTTCCGCTGTGCCTAGAGTGTCAATTGTCTTCTTGCAAGGTGTGAAAATTACCCCCTTTGTAAGACCATGGTCCACCATGACCAGGATTGAGTCAAAGCCATCAGAAAGGGGTAGATCAGTAATGAAATCAAGGGTTACTTGTTGAAAAGGATGAGTTGCTTTCAACAGAATTGGGTGAAGGGCTGGCACATTTGGGTGTGTGTTAATCTTCATCTGTTGACAGAGGGTGCATCCTTCAATCCACTCCCTGACATGCTTGAACATTCCAGGCCACCAGTAATCATGTTTAAGGAGTTCAAGGGTCTTTAATTGTCCAGGATGGCCTGATGATCATGCCTCATGCATTTCTTCAATCAATTTGGTCCGTAATCCGTCCTAATCAGGGATGTAGGTTTTACCAAGATAATGAACAATGCCATTTGTATAAGACCAATCCTGTATGTTCGATTTGATCGGTGGGGCACAATGCATGGTGATAACCTCGATTAGAATGCGTCCAAAATCGTCCTTTGACATTGCCTTCTGAATCTCCGTGACTAGATCTTCTGCGATAAGATGAATGAAACAATCCTCCAGTAAGACTATGACATCCTCCTGTAATTCACTATTTCCCATATGATCAGGGCGTCGAGATAGGGCATCTGCTTCAAACATCTTTGTACCAGGGACATGTTCAATGCGTAGGTCAAATTCTGATAATAGGGATGACCATCTGGCTTGTCTAGGCATTAAGTGTTGGGCGGTTTGATAATAGGACAAATTCTTGTGATTGCAGTGAATTATAGTGGTATGAGGTGATCCGTGTAGTAGGTGTCGCCAAGTCATCAATCCCTTAATGATTGCCAAGAGTTCTCGATCATAAATCTGATAATTCTGCTCCATTTGTGTTAATGCATGTGAAATAAATCCACAGGGGTGTAAGGATCCTGTCTTGTCAGCTTGTTTCAAAACTGCTCCTATTGCTTTATTTGATGCATCGGTCTGAAGGATAAAAGGTTGGGTTGGATCCGGCATTAATAACACTGGCATGGATGCGAATTGTTTCTTTAGAATCTCAAAGGCATTGTTCTGTTCAATGGTCCAGTTAAATGGTTCAGTTTTCTTAGTGAGGTTGGTAAGCAGTTTAGCGATGGCAGCAAAATTTCCAATGAAGCGTCGATAGAAGTTTCCAAACCCAAGGAATGATCAGACTTGTTTGACTGTGGTAGGGATTGGCCAATCGGCGATTCCTGCTAATTTTATTGGGTCAATCTGAATACATCCAGGGGTGATGATCATTCCTAGGAACTCGACTTCCTGAGTGGCAAACTTGCACTTTTCCAATTTCAGGAATAGATTGTTATCTTGTAACTGTTGTAAAATTCGTTTTGTCCATTCTTCCAGTTGTTCCAGTGTTTCTGCACAGATTAACATGTTTGTTACGTCGATGTCCACAACGTCGTTCAGCGTCCAAGTCTACAGCAACAAACAGAGTCTCGGTCTGTTCCCAGTCACTGGACGAGGGTTCTAGGCACTAAGTCTGACAATGACGAAGGCTAGAGAGAGAGCGAGGAGAGCGGTAGAGGCGTCGAGCAGAAGAGCGTTCAAGTTATGGATAAGATTCGACTAAGTTGGAACTAAAGAACTACGGTACATGAGAGGGGTTTATATACGTTAAGAGAACAATAAGAATATAAGGGGAAAGCGCATAGCTATCTGAGAAAGGAAAGATGAAGGTAGCTATGAAAGGAGATAACGTCCAAGGCGTAACTATGGGTTTGTAACAAGTAAAATGTAGTCCATTAATAAAGGGAAAAGAGAATTGTAACATTACCCCCCTTTGTATGCGAGAAGTCACCGACTTCTACCAGCCAGACGTTGTCCAGCCATGGTCCGTTCTGGACTCGGCCCACTTGACGGCATTGTCCAATTCTTTTGTGGAGGTCTCTACCTTCCATTTGAGCGCTTCGGCGGCGCGATGCAGGTTTTGGGCGTTTCGTAGGAATGAATCGCGTTCCTCGTAGGTCATTTTGTGAGGGTCAATGGTGAGGGTGAGTGCGGCGAGATTGTCGGTGGTGGAGGAGAGGTTGGTGATGGAACATGTGGTGGCGGCGAGGGTGTCGGCGACGACAGTGAGCGTGGTATTTCTTTTAACAAATTGGGCGAAGTGTGGGAGGTGGTGATCGTCCGGGTATACCTGGGGAAGGAGGTTGGCTGGGTGGATATGGAGGTCGTCATCCTCGAACTGGATGACCGTGGTGTTTTCAATGAAGACCTCTAGTGGGAGGTCTGGGATGGCGAGGAAGGGTGAAAAGGCGGCGGCGGTTTCATCGATGCGCCAGTGGGCGCAGGAGAGAAGTGCCAAAGCGATGAAGTAGGTGGTGAGGGCAAAGAAAGTGAACATGGTTTCTTGTTACGAGGTAGGTTGAGTGTTAAGCAGTGATACTTGAAAATTTATACGGATGCCAAGTAACTGATTTCCGCGTCAGAAGGCCAATTTTCTGTATTTAGTGGATCTTCGATTGCAGGGTCGGTGAGGAGTTCTCGTTCCTCTCTGATGAACCTGGTTAGTGCATTTAAATGTTCGATCCCTGGTGTCGTTGTTGGGGTGATTAAGAATTTTCTGATTCGCCTAATAATATCCACTATTACCCCTGCCATGGCGGTAGACAGGTAATCAAGATCGTCAAGGATGTCTTCCATGAGAATGCGAGGTCTTCCTGGTATTCTGATTCTTCGGCTGATTAACCAGATTTGTGCGCTACACTCCCGTATTTGTTTAGTGATTTCATCCATCTGTTTGTATTCTTCTGGACATAGCAGTCTTCCATAGGCGCTTTTATAAACGTCACTGTGTCTGATGGCTCGAAGTTGATATGCAGGTGGATCGTTGTTGTAGAGGGGTAGATCGTCGGCTGAAAATCGTAAGTCGTGGTACTTGGGAAGATAATTCTGGATATCGTTGCAGGGGAACTCTGTTGTTCCTGAAGGGTTCTTTTTGTGACGGTGATCGAGCCTAGGGGTACGGTAATATCGTGTGACTAATGCCACAGTTCGGGTGAGTGTCCCTGGTGGGTTCGGTGCTCTAGGAGCGTGTTGAAAGGGGAGATATTGTATGTGGGTATAGACGGTTTTTTCTTTAAGAGCTATAGTGTATCGAGAGAGTGTTGAGCAGTTCCGTTTGGTATAGTGATAGTTTTGTTTCAAGATGTGGCGGTTTCTGTATCGAGTCATGGTTCAGAGGTGTCGACATTGTTGGTATTCAGATAGGATATCCGTGGCGTTTGCAAGATTGCGAGCGGGTTCCCAAGAATTGTCATTCGATCCATAGCCTTTCCATTTAACCAGGTAATGGTAGCCTGCGCCTCGTTTCCTATGAGCTAGAATTGCCTCTACCCTCGAATTCCTCTTGTCCATTTACGAGATCAGGGGGTGGTTTCACATAGTTCGGCCCGTGCGCAGTTGTTTCCCTGTATGGGGTAAGGAGTGACGTATGAAACACAGGGTGAATGCGCCATTGTTTTGGGAGTTTCAATTTGTACGTCACTATTCCCATTACTTGTTCGATCTCGAAGGGTCCTTCTCGTTTTGGTGCTAGCTTTCTGGACTGATATGGTATGTGAAGATTTCGGTTTTCAAGCCATACTTTGGTACCCTTTTCAAATCGTATTGCTTTGTCTTTGCGTCGTCTTGCCACTAATTGTCTTGCTAGTTTGTGTGCTGCTAGCGCTTCTTCTCTGGCTTTCCTTAGGAACTGAAGGCGTTCTTCTGCCGCTGGCGTGGTCATTCGCGTAGTAGCTGTGGGAAGCGCAACAGGGTCCGTTCCATACATTAGTCTGAATGGGGAGGTTTTGATAGTGTCATGATGTCGGTTATTGTGAGCAAACTCGGCTATTGGGAGAAGCGGTTTCCATAGATGCGGTTCATTGGAGCAGAACATTCGAAGGTAGACTTCTAATTCCTGATTGACTCATTCTGTTTCTCCGTCGGTTTGGGGATGGTAGGCTGTGCTCATTCTATGATCAATTCCTAATGCTTTTTGTATTTCCTGAAATACTTTCGCAGAGAACTGTGGTCCTCGATCTGAGATTAGAACGTCGGGTAGGCCAAACCGTTTGAAAATTTCGGAGATATAAAGTTCCGCAGTGCCGAGTGCATCGATTGTCTTCCTGCAAGGTGTAAAAATTACCCCCTTTGTAAGACCATGGTCCACCGTGACCAGGATCGAGTCAAAGCCATCGGAAAGGGGTAGGTCGGTGATGAAATCAAGGGTTACTTGCTGGAAGGGGTGGGTTGCTTTTGACGGAATTGGGTGAAGGGCTGGTACGTTTGGGTGTGTGTTAATCTTCATCTGCTGACAGAGAGCGCATCCTTCAATCCATTCCCTGACATGTTTGAACATTCCAGGCCACCAGTAGTCGCGTCTAAGGAGTTCAAGGGTCTTTAACCGTCCAGGGTGCCCTGATGATTGTGCTTCGTGCGTTTCCTTAATCAATCTAGTTCGTAATCCGTCTTGGTCAGGGATGTAGGTTTTGCCAAGATAGTGAATAATGCCATTGGTATAAGACCAATCTTGTATGTTTGATTTGATCGGTGGGGCGCGGTGCATGGTGATAACTTCTATTAGAATGCGTCCGAAATCGTCTTTTGACATTGCTTTCTGAATCTCTGTGGCTAGATCTTCCGCAATAAGACGAATAAAGCGATCGTCTGGTAGGACTATGACGTCTTCTTGTAATTCACTATTTCCCATATGATCAGGGCGTCGGGATAGGGCATCTGCTTCAAACATTTTCGTGCCAGGGACATGCTCGATGCGTAAATCAAATTCTGATAATAGAGATGACCACCTAGCTTGTCTAGGCGTTAAGCATTGGGCGGTTCGGTAGTAGGATAGATTCTTGTGGTCGCAATGAACTATAGTGGTGTGGGGTGGTCTTTGTTTCGAGTAATCTGTATCAAACGGGTTTTCCTCAAGCTTGGCTTGTTCGATTCGTAGTAATTCCTCCCACTCTGCTAAAAGGCTAGCTGTGATTCTGTGTCAATTGCTGTCTCTAAAAAATCTTCTGTAGAGGGTCCTTCCTGGTTCGTTTTCTGGTTCCTTGACAAGGTAGAGCGGTTCTCCTTGTACTTCACTACCCCAGTCTAGGTAGATTTGATCGGGTAAATCGGATTCAGATACTCCTGAGTAGAAGTCTCCTGAAAAGTATTTGTTTGGGACTGGTTCGTTTCGTTTCCGTCCTTCTGTAACAAAGTACCAGGTTCGTTGGTAGAGAAAAACTTCTCGTCGTTCAAGGTAGTATTTCCCCTTATAGGTGACGGATCCGTTCGGGGGTCGTTCCTGAGAGCTGCGGGTCTCAATGGTGTCGGCTAGGGATGATACCCTGAGCTAGTCCTGAGTTCCAACTTATGTTACGGTCGATGTCCACAACGTCGTTCAGCGTCCAAGTCTACAGCAACAAACAGAGTCTCGGTCTGTTCCCAGTCACTGGACGAGGGTTCTAGGCACTAAGTCTGACAATGACGAAGGCTAGAGAGAGAGCGAGGAGAGCGGTAGAGGCGTCGAGCAGAAGAGCGTTCAAGTTATGGATAAGATTCGACTAAGTTGGAACTAAAGAACTACGGTACATGAGAGGGGTTTATATACGTTAAGAGAACAATAAGAATATAAGGGGAAAGCGCATAGCTATCTGAGAAAGGAAAGATGAAGGTAGCTATGAAAGGAGATAACGTCCAAGGCGTAACTATGGGTTTGTAACAAGTAAAATGTAGTCCATTAATAAAGGGAAAAGAGAATTGTAACAATGTTGTCCATGTAAATGATTAACCATCCTTCGTTGATCATGTCCCTGAAGTATTTGTTCATCATAGTTTGAAAGGTTGACAGCGAATTGCATAATCCAAAGAACATTACTGTTGGTTCATAGAGCCCTCAATTGGTAATAAAGGCTGCTTTCCATTTGTCTCCTTTCTTGATGCGAACGTTATTGTATCCCCATTGGAGGTCTAGTTTGGTGAAATACTTGGCACCTCGTAGTTTAGTCATGAGATCAGAAACAAGGGGAAGGGGATATGCATTTTTGACAGTCCATTTGTTTAGGTATCGGTAATCCTGACAAAGTCAGAGTGCTCCACTTTCTTTCTTTGCTACAAAGAAGAACGGTGATGCTTGCGGTGATGTAGATGGTTCGATGTATCCTTTCTTGAGCTGTTCATCAATCCATTTGTCTAACAATCCCTGTTCTTTGACGGATAGAGGATAAAGTTTACTGGCTTTTGGGACGAAGCCCTCCTTTGTGTTGATTGCGTGATCCCATGGTCAACTAGATGGGAAGCGTTCTGATACCTTTTTGTCAAAGATGGTGCACCATTGCTCATATTCTGTAGGTGGAGTGGTAGATGGTTCGTCTTTCTTTAGCCTGTGTTCTAGTTCCTGTGATGCCAATGTTTTAACTCTACTCCAATAGTCATCTTTGCCCCATTGCTGGGAGTCAAGGGCTAGCTGCCAGATTGCTTTTGGCATTGTATCCAGATCTCCAATCTTCAGAGATTTCTCTCGCCAGTTGATGATTGGGTTATTCTCTTCTAACCAAGGTATTCCTAGAATCATTTGTTGATCACCTAGCTTAGTGATCCAGAACCAATTGATAAATTGCTGTCCTTCAATCATATAACATATCTTGGTCCGATGTGTGATCATTCCTTTCACATTTACTGTTCCATCTGCATTTCTGACTTTAATTGGCTTCTTAAGTCATTCTTTCCTGAGCTCCTTCACTGCTCCCTCATCTATGAAGTTTCCTTCTGCTCCACAATTGATTAGGGCAGATGTTCCAGTGGGTAAATCGGTCGATTTGATAGTTAACAAAATGCACTTGTCATTGTTGGATAATACTATTACAGAATCAAGTGCTAACTGTTCAGATCTTGATAATAAGGAAGGGCCAACTGCTGAGTGACGCTTCCTAACTAAAAACCCTCGTTTTCGAATTCATTTAAGAGGGCATTCTTCTCTTCAGTAGACATTGCTGAAAAGATTGCTCTAATTTTCTTCACTGGTTCGTCTTCTTCCTTCTGTTGTTCCTCAGTGATGGAACGGACAGCCTTATTCTGGTAAGAAGACCTGGATGAAGATGCATCATTGCATTTCGGACAGTTCCTGGAGATGTGTCCCTGTGTTCCACATCTGAAACACTTGCCAGTGTTTCGGTATTCCTCTTTTTGATCATCTGTCAGTCGGCTAGGAGTTGTGGTATTTATAGCTCTAATTGTTCCAGATCGATTGTTGTTTCGATTGAAATGTGTTCCAGATCCATCATTGGTTCTCCTGTTTCCCTGTCCTGTCATGTCCCAAGCATTATGTCTTCAGCTTTGTCATAGGCTTCCTGCATCGTTTTGATCTTCCTTTGGTCCTGTAAGATCATCCTAGTGAGTTCTAAAGGTAATCCTTTAACAAATGCCTGTAGCTGAGCAGGTATTCCTGTGAGCCCAGAGGTTCCTATGTCCGTGCAAAATTTCCTAATGTACTCTGGGACTGAAACACCGTTTCCAACTCTTAATTTGGATAAATTGTTCAGGGCTCGAAGGGCGCTGTTGACTTCTCCCCAGTCATTGATGAAACGTGTTTCAAATGCTTCGTAGTTACTCCATTTGAATGTGGCTGTGGTCCTGCCTCTGTTGTCGTTCAATTCGCCTCGGATAATAGTTTTCCAGTCGTCTAATTCTGGCCCCATGCATGCAAGCGCATATCTGACTTTCTTTTCGTCTTTTCCTTCATAGTTCTGTTTGTTGAGGGTAAAGTAGTCCTCAAGCTGTCCTAAAAACGATCTTGCTTCGATTCGTTTGCCTGTAAAAGGTTGTATAGGCTGTGGTTTGATATCTCCTTTAGAGTTAGCACTGGTTTCAGACACCATTCTTGGTTCAGGAGTGATTGGTGGTTCAGGGTTGATCGGTGGTTTGGGGGTTGGTGTTCTGGTAATCGGTTTTGGTTCTGGAGTAGGGGTTCTACTCGGGGTTCTGGGTTTCAGAGATGGGGGTGGTCCTTGTTTTGAGTAATCTGTATCAAATGGGTTTTCCTCAAGCTTGGCTTGTTCAATTCGTAGTAATTCCTCCCACTCTGCTAAAAGGCTAGCTGTGATTCCGTGTCGGTCACTGTCTCTAAAGAATTCTCTATAGAGGGTCCTTCCTGGGTTGTTTTCTGGTTCCTTAACAAGGTAGAGCGGCTCTCCTTGTACTTCACTACCCCAGTCTAGGTAGATTTGATCAGGTAAATCGAATTCAAAGGCTCCTGAGTAGAAGTCTCCTGAAAAATATTTGTCTGGGACTGGTTCGTTTCGTTTCCGTCCTTCTGTAACAAAATACCAGGTTCGTTGGTAGAAAAACTTCTTGTCGTCCAAGGTAGTATTTCCCCTTATAGGTGACGGATCCGTTCGGGGGTCATTCCTGAGAGCTGCGGGTCTCAATGGTGTCGGCTAGGGATGATACCCTGAGCTAGTCCTGAGTTCCAACTTATGTTATGGTCGATGTCCACAACGTCGTTCAGCGTCCACGTCTACAGTGGCAAACAGAGTCTCAGTCTGTTCCCAACCACTGGACAAGGATTCTAGACACTAAGTCTGACAATGACGAAGGCTAGGGAGAGAGCGAGGAGAGCGGTTGAGGCGATGAGCAGAAGATCATTCAAGTTATGGAACTAAAGAACTACGGTACATGAGAGTGGTTTATATACGTTAAGAGAACAATAGAAACTAAAGGGGAAAGAGCATAGCTATCTAGGAAAGGAAAGGTGAAGGTAGCTATGAAAGGAGATAACATCCAAGTGTAACTATGGGTTTGTAACAAGTAAATGTAGTCCGTTAACAAAGAGAGAAGAGAATTGTAACACCCATACAGATCGTCCATGAACTTAGAGACGAACTGCGGTCCTCGATCACTGATAACCTTTCTTGGCAAACCATGTTCCCGGAACACATTGTCTCTGAACAGAACAGCCGCCCCTTGTGAAGTAATTGATGACGTTGTTGGAAGGAAGTAAGCCTTTTTTGTGAACCGGTCTACTATGACCATGATCATGTCGTTACCATTGGAGTCTGGTAATGGTCCAATCAGGTCTACTGAGATCACCTCCCATGGCGCATCAGGGATTTCATTTGGTTTTAGTGGTGCTGCCCTGGGCTGTCAATCTGGTTTTGCTTTTTGGCATGTTTCACAACCTCATATGAAGCACTCAATGTCTTTCCACATTTGCAGCCACCAAAAGTTGCAGGTGAGACTTTCCACTGTCTTTGCTACCCCTGAGTGTCCCCAAGAATGGTGAATTTGAATCAGATCGCCCCTGATTCGCCCGTCCACTGGAACGTAAATCCGACCCTTCCATTCAACTAAACCTTTCTCAGTTTTAAAGTCCGGGTCCTGTTGTTCGATGCCTTGCCAAACCTGAGTTTCCCATTGCCAAGCTGAGACCTTCTGAATCTCCTTAATAATGTCCTCGATTGCCTGATCATCATCATAGACCCTTACGAACAGATGATCCTTCAGAAGTATTACTCCTTCATTATCATTCTGTCCCTTTTCGTGTCCTGCTCTCCTTGACAATAAATCCGCTTTCGAGTTAGACTTTCCAGACCAGTGTTTAATGATAAAGTTGAACTCCTGTAAGTCTGTGACCCATTGTGTCTGTCATCTGTTCAAATTTTGCGGTTTTCAGAAGTACATGAGGTTTTGATGATCCATTAAGACCTTGATCTGTTCCTTTGCTCCTTTCAGGTAGTGAGACCATTTGTAAAACACATGCATAACTGCAAGCATTTCCTTGTCATAGATCTCATAGTTCTGCTCTGCCTCGTTTAACGACTTTGAAATAAAGGCTACAGGCCTCCATGTACCATCCTTGCTCTGCTGGGACAAAATTCCGCTGATTGCAAAGTCAGATGCATCTACTTCGACATGAAATTGACCATCGTCATTGGGAATTTTGAGGACTACCTCCCTCACCACAAGGTCTTTCAGTCCCTGAAAGGCCAACGTCTGCTGATCTGTCCAGGTCCATTCAACTTTTCCAGGAAGACCTGTTAAAGGCTTCGCCATCTTAGCAAATCCTGGTACAAAATGCCAATAGAAGTTGATGAAGCCCAAAAACTGTTGAAGTTCACACTTGCACGTAGGGACAGGCCAATCAACCACAGCCTGTACTCTGCCCTTTTCCATCTGAATGGAGTCCTGACTGATGACTAGTCCCAAAAAATCGATTTGAGGTTGATCAAACCAACATTTCTCCGGCTTTAATGATAATTTGTGGTTCTCTAATTTTGCCAAGATCTGATTAACATGCATCATGTGTGCGTCCTGTGACTGGGAGAACACCAGGATATCATCCATATAAATGACAACCCATCCTTCGGCGATCTCTTGCCTAAAGATATTGTTCATCATTGTCTGAAATGTTGCCGGGGAATTACAAAGACCAAAGAACATGACCAGGGGTTCAAACAAGCCTCGGTGAGTTTTGAAAGCTGCCTTCCATTCATCACCTTCTTTAATCCAAATATTATTGTAGCCCCATCAAATGTCCATTTTTGAGAAAACCTTAGCTTTTGATAGTTGATCAATCAATTCGCCAATCAGGGGTAACTGGTATCAGTTCTTCCTCGTGATATCATTTAATTTCCGATAGTCTTGTACTGGTCTCAGTTTACCATCCTTTTTCTTGACAAAGAAGAATGATGACACCTGTTCAGAAGTACTTGGTCTTATCTGTCCAGACTTCAAGTTTTCTTCCAGGAATTCATCTAGTTGCTCCTGTTCCTCTTTATTCAACGGGTACACCTTACAGTCCATTGGCTGTCCTCCTGGAATAAATTCAATGGCATGGTCCCATGGCTGCCTCAGTGGTAGCTCATCAAAAGTTTCCTTCTCAAATACTTTCCTGTACTTGAGATAATGTCCTGGTACCGTTTCTTCCAATGATCGCTTTTTGCTAGCCAACTCCTCTTTCGCTGCAATGTCTGTTGAGAGTGGTTGTAGCTTCAACTCTTCTGGTCCTATATGCATGGCAAGTAGATGTTCCCCATCCTCTAAGGGTTCGGTTTCTTCCACCTCCTCCTCAGGTTCACTCACACTAGACTGACTCCAACATGTTCCTGGACACCGGCTGAAAGTCACTTCTTGCTTTTTTCAATTCATACTTGGATTATGCAATTGCAACCAGTCATGACCCAAGAACAGGTCTGTTTTTCCCAATCGTGTGACGCAACAGTCCATGACTTCTTCATGGTCTCCGATCTGCAGTTTGAACTGAACCATGTATTCGATACTCCCCATAGTGTTATGAGTTCCATCCGCATTATAGACTGGTACCAGCCGTAAGAGGCATCATTTGTTCATCCGGTGTTTTTCTACAAACTCATCATTGATGCATGATCCTGTGCATCCTGAGTCAACTAAGGCCATAACAGGAATTGTGGATCCTGTATCCATAGTGGTTATGATTCCTTTTAAATTCATTTCTTGCTTTCCTGAAGCTTTGACAATTTGTTGTCGCAACTGTGCCAGATTCCACATGGCTTCTGATTCTGACTGCTGGTTTAGTTCCTTCAACAATTGTGGTGTTACTTCAGATAAGCATTTCTCATGAACCCATCCTTTTAGACATTCCATTGCAACAGTCTCATCTTGTTGCCATATCCGTCTCATTACCCAAGCAGGGGTCCATTGCTTAATTCTGGGTTTCATGCTCACACTTAAGTTTCGAATCCAATGAATATGAGAGGAGTATTCATATAGCAATCCTTCTACATTTACACAGGAATCATTGTTCAATTTCGAAACTCTATCAGCCAGCAGCGCTGAGCGCTCGCCTACTGGCTTTCGCCAAAACCCTTTTCCTTTTCGAGTTCTTTCCATTGCTCCTCGGTTAGCTCCTCTATCTTGACTTCTCTTGCTCTCCACTTCCCCTTATCCTTCCACCTCGGTTTCCTGGGCTCTGGACATTGATGTGCAAAGTGTCCTTCCTTTCCACAGTTGTAACAGCTCCCAGTAACTTGTTTCTTACTTTTATCCACATCCATGGCATTCGGGTCCTTGGACGTTGTTGGTGTACTATATTGGAACTGGTTTGGTTTGCTATCTTTAGCAACCATTTTTTCTTTGTACCCGCCTTTTTGTCTATCCGGCCCATATGCCTCTGTTGCCTTGTGATAGGCTCGCGCCAATTCTATCACCCGATCCTGGATCTGCTTCAGGGTCGTGTCATCCCCTAGGTTTCCATGCCTAATCAAATCCCGTCCTAGTGCAGGGTTGATGTTTTGTTTGAACAGCGCAATTAATGCTCGGTTGTCCCAACCTACTAATGGTAGTAGTGCATTGAACTGGACCACATGATCTTCAATCATCGTGTTTCCTTGCTTTAAAGCCAAGATTGCATCAGGTGCCTTCTCTCGTGTCTCGGTTGACATGAAAAATTCGTGCATTTGCATTGCAAAGTCCTCCCAAGAGGTAAAAGGAAACTGGTTCCGCAAGGGTCATCGAATCTCATGGTCATTTACAATGACACCTTGGTTAAGTGATGCCCAAGACAGATTAGTCTGCCATCCAGAGTTAACTACTTCATTTTGATATTCCTGTTCCGCATCTTGGACCACCTTGAGTTTAACTCCTGCCCAATTCCCTGCTTGGTTATCCTTTCCTTTTCGGATCTGGTATAAACAAATCAAGATTTTTTGATCCAACTGAGTTTCTCGCGCCAGCATAAAATATGTCCTCATTTGCCTTAGCCACCCATCCACCATGCGAGGATCTCCTTCATAGTAATCGGGCATCTTGGCTTTCATAAGGGATGCAGGCGGTGGTATGGGGTTAGCTTGTCGATACTCATTGACTATTCCGGCCACTACTTGTCCGATTGCTGTGATGGTTTCTTCCCACTGCATTTGCTGTCTCTGGATAATGTCCTCCTGAGCAGTGATCTGCGCCACTGTAGCACCTTGAGGAGCCAGCAGTCCTGTGTCCTCTGCCCATACAGTCCGCCAACCAGTTAGTGTGTTGTACATGTTGTTAAGCATGTCAGTGGTAAACCAGAAGGCCCCAAGTCACTTATGTCCTGAGCCAGACCTATTCATTAGGTCCAGGTGTGCCCATCTGTCATACCCATTCATTTGCTTATCAATATGATAGCAGTGTTCTAGGCCATGGGTTCAACGAATTGAGATTCTGATTCGTTCGTTTCATAGATTAGGATCCCATGATATTACTTCATGAATCTGCGGGTATGCTGGCCAATTGTATTCGTCCCAATATTGTGCTTTGATTAGGAACAAATAACAGAATCCAGGAACATCCGGATGGAGCATGTGTCTGTCATAGCAGGGTTTTGGATACGGGTATGGAGTGGAAATATCTTTCTTAATTTCCCACCTCCAATTATTGATCTCCCTTTTCTGTGCCTCTGTATTAGATGAGCTAGGCGCTGCCAAGTCCTCTTTTAACCAGTCCAGTGGGTTTGCAACTGCCCCTCCATTCCAAGTCCAGTCTGCTCCCTGAGTTCTGGTCAATGCTTTACTCAGCCCAAACGCGCTGATGACTGCCTGGGAGTATGATTTTTTAACAGTAACTTGTCCTAGCTCAGGCAGAGATCAAACTGATGGGTTCTTGGAAACTCCTTGTACGAATGAGGATATAGTTGCAGCGATTTGGGTCTCAATTTCTTTGACTTCCCCTGTCCTCCAAATCTGGCTCGTTTGTTAAATTTTCCATGCCGTTCCAATCGCTTCAAGTGTAGATCTCATCCTTTTTGAGACTTAATTCCGCCCATTCCAGTACATGGAATTTATCCGGCTTCACATTGTCTTGTAAACCAAAAACTGCAGAGTAGTCCCTGAGTTCTGGTTCCCATGAAAGAATTCGTTCTAGCGTAGGCCACTCTGGCCAGTGGAATTGATTATGGAATTCCCTTTTGAACAAATACAGGTAAAAATACCCATTTACTTTCCATGGTGCCATTTTGGGGATAGCCGTCATATAGGACCCAGGTAACACTGGTCTCTCCTTTGAGATTCCTTGGACCCAGCACTGTGTGAATTCCTCATCCTCTCCTAACTTGGACAGGAAGTAATCATGATTGGGCAGTGTGAAAATTTTGTCTTCCCCATACTGCAATATTCGGGGTGGTGTGTAGTTCCTTGGCATTCTCCATTGGATGTATGTGGAAAGATATGGATCATATCTTTTTCCTTGGAGTCTTTCCTCGTTTTGGAGTCGCTGTTCATTTCTCATGACTCATCCCGCATTCATGATATTCCCATTTAGAGCATGCATCAACTGATTTCGCTCCTTTGTTGTTAGAACCAGGCCGTCATGTTTCAACGTGTATATATTGAAACTGATTAATAGCAGTTCGATATTGGATGGTGTATTGAACAACACCTCCCGCACTTCCAATCCAGGTTCTAACTGATTTAAAACATCCTCCAGGGTCTTCTTTTCCCTAGCTATCTGCTGCTCAAGTTCCTTGAACCAGTGCTTTTGTAGTAATTGTTCATGGCGTATTTTTAGTAACTCCTGCCATGCATCTTCTTGTTCCTTGATGGCCGCTTCCTCGGCGCGCCATGCCGCTAATTTCTCCTGATGTTTCATTTCCTTTTGAAGATGTCTCTGCTCCTTTTGCCAATGCTGCCAAGCCCTGACATGTGCATCTCGAGGCTGGTTGTCAGTCCAGACCTCCTTAATTGATATAGTAGGTAATTTCTTTGCTGCACACCCCTGCGCCCATCCAATCGAGAAAATGATCCCAATTTCTTCAAGGGTCATACTGGCCCTTGGCAATACATAGTTGAATAGCCCAGCCATTCTGATTATGTTTCAATCTTCCTAGATCTGCGATTCCAATGATGCCTCAAGTAGAGGGATGTTGCCTCTTCTTCCATAAATGTACTTCCTAATACATCCACTGTCTGATGCAGTCAATAATGCACCCGCACTCAAATGTTTGATTTAGTTCCACCAGATGACCCAGATGTGTGGTGCCTGGGTTTTCACTGAGATGTCCTCATGCTCAGATCAATAGATCTGATACGTAATTGGTATTCTCAGACTGTATCTCCTTGATACACAGCACACAAATGGATTGTCTTCGAGGGTTCCGCCCCCTTTTCCGCAATACTAGTGCTGGTGCCTGCAAGATCCTGCCTGGTCAACTACAGCGTGCTCCAAGCTCTTGTCTAGTACTGTTTGGTTGCCAGTAGCCAATTGGCCATAGTCACCTTACAACAGTAAGATGAGGCTATCTGTTGTTGAAGTTGATGTCACCTAGATTCCTTGAGGCTGTCTGTAGACACGTGCTGTAACGTGTACAGAGTCAGATGGTTTGTTGAAAACTAAACTCTCCTTGTCACTGTCCACAACAACGAGCAAGACTTGCTCTGCACTATGATCAACGACAAAGGGTGTGATGTAGAAGACTCTAGATTATGTTAGGACTAATCCTTGACACAATCACAAGCCCCATTGAGAAGAGGATAGATTAGAGATGAAGCTAAGACACAGTAGTCTGTAACCTACAAGGAGGAAACAATCTAGAGTCTTAAGGACTCCTACCTACAGAACACACTCCTTATATACCTGAGCTGCTGGTCTGTGCACACAGTCTGCACAGCCACTAAGGCTATGCACGCACAGCAACAAGACCCAGACCCATCTTCCAGACCTGTCCAGACTTACCCAGACTCCCAGTCCCTTCCCACGAATGCCATTTCACCCAATATCCCCTAATAGCCCTGATCGTATAGCCACCCTGGGTTATATAATCCTCCTGCCATATCTGGATAGGGGTCCCATGCCGTATGCTCACATCTTGTTATACGTCCGTAGGCCTCTGAATAAAATAGAGAAAAATACAGAAAAAGTCCATATCGTAACACCAGAACCCAATGGTGATCCGAACGACGTCTAAAAATAGCAGCAGCTGACACAAATACTGCTGCTTGGGATATGTTTTCTTATTTATTGCACACCATTTACCACACCACTTATTTCATTTCATTATATCTCACCGTTCTGACCACGCACACACCAAATTCACTTGTAACATAAAGTCCAAAATACAAAACTAAATAAATGGCAAACAAGGATGACGTGAAGGGGAAAACAAGCCGTTACTCCGCGTTTGATGAAGCAGACTCAGAGTCAGACTCTGACTCTGACCCCAATCCCTTTGTCACCATGATACGTGCCCCGTCTCCTGTCTGGACTGACACAACCTTGTTTGAAAAAAGTCCCAATGTCGCCATACCAAATCCCGCATCATCTGCGGCCATCGGAACACCCACTGTCGATAATCCGAGACGCTTGTTCCATTCTCAGTTAACTGTGACCAAGGTGGCATGCTGAAGGGAGGCGATGCATCAGAATTCCTGAAGGAGGGCCTCGAGTAAGGCGTTTTGTGTGCAGAGGAGAGAGTTTGTCATGTCTTGTTGGATGAGCATGTCTTCAATGCCCAACAGCTCTTCCTCGCCCATGTCCTCATCATCTTCTGGTTCACCATCAGAAACTTCCAGTATCTCCTTGACGTTGCCACTTCTCTCCAATACACAACCGGAAACAGACTTCCCATTTACCTTGCACACCTGCCGGATGTGTTGACATTCTGCACACACCTTGCTTTTGGGCCCTGTTGACGGAACACATTTTATGCCATTTTTGGCGCACCTACAAACTCAATTAGGCTTGTTACAAAAGGCAGTACCAATGTACCTATCACATGCCCTCTCATTTGGCGTGTTTGACTTGGACTGTTTTGATGGTCTGGCCTCCACGTTTGCGCTCATCTGCCTCAGTCACTTGGAATGACCTTTCCCCTTTACCCATGCTGCCTCCCGCTCATTGTCAACAACCATGCTCGCCAGTGTCTCCACGTCCTCAACCAACATCTGTGCTTCTGCTGCTTCCGCTGCAGCCAGCACCCCACATAAGTCGACGGGAGAAGGCTCCTGCGTCACGGCCTTGCTTCTAGGTCAAGGTTTGGGATGACCAACCTGCGCTCATGCCGCTTCCTCTGCTCAATGACGTTCCTCTGCCAAATGAGCCTCTTCCACTTTATGATGTTCTTCAGCCACTCGTGCCGCTTCCTCTGCTCGATGACGCTCTTCCACTTTATGATGTTCTTCTGCTGCTCACGCAGCCTCCTCAGCTCGACAATGTTCCTCAGCCAAACATGCGGCTTCTTCCACTTTGCGATGCTCCTCCTCCTTGTGTGCCTTTTTCTCAGCCACCTCCCTTGCCAACCGAGCCTTCTCCGCTTTCTCCACCTTCTTGCAGGCCAATTGCGCCTCCATCTGCCCAATCTCGTCATCGGAGGAGAAGTCAGGTGAGTTTTGGTGGGCAGACAACATGGGGAAAGGAAAGAATGAAAGAAAGAGGAAAATCCCACGAGGAATACCAGAGACCCAGAACACGTGCCCCATGGAGCACTCAGAGTGGTCACAATCACGTAACAACAGCACGGCGACCTTAAACGCACAAAAGGATCTGCATAGAAGCCTGTGGCTTGGACTGATATGATGCTACTAGCTCATCATGATAACAGGAGACCCTTATTGCGGTCATGAATTCATTTATGCTTACATCATCGAAGCATTAGATCACTGTGTAATGCCGGCAAACCCGTATTACGGCCACAAATCTGTTGTCCCTCTTTTAAAATTGGAATGTAAGTGCGATGACCAAGGGCAGTCAAATTTTTAAGTGGGGGGGAGATGATGAGCTGTGTCCAGCTACAACCATGTAGGGCTTCTTTGGAAGCCTTACCTTCAGAATGCTAGGGATCCCACACATGCGCTGACCCCTTCACTAACATTTGTACTTCCCAAGGTTGTTCGCAAGCAGCCGATTATCCGATGTATGCAATACACCTTCATCTGACATATTCCACTTATCCAATGAGATCCAACAGTCATACAGTGCATCTCTATCCTGCAAGATGACTCTCACTTGTACACCTAACACAGAACAACGAGAGCTTGCTTCTTCAGTGCTCGACAGAGACAGTACAGCCGCTGACTCATCATGACCATAACGGGAAGGACGGCCATATAGCCACTGACGGATTGGGAAACACCATTGCATCAATCACGATACCGATCACTTGGTTTATCAATGATCAATCACAAGAAGACTATTTTCCACCCAGGAGAATGGCTTACAATCAACAATGTACAGTGCTCAACAAGCAAGGACCTATATCAGATAACGGAATCACATCCAAACTGCAGGAATGCGATTGCCAAAGAAAGAAGTAGCATCAGAGTGAGGTACACAAAGGTTTTACAGGTTACTGGAGCAGCGTTTGATGCTAGTACCCTGTGCACATCAAGACACATAGCAGGGTCACATTACAAAGCCATACAATGGCAGCAAATGAAGGATTTTCTGAACGTCTAGGCTACATCGAGGTTTGCCTTTCAAGCACAGATTTGGATGAAGGAGTAGGATTTTCAGAGTCTCATCATCTCAGTAGAGTACAAAAAGTATATAAAGTGTTTGCATTTTCCTTAGAACAATAAGAAAGTTCCCCCCTCAGTTAAAGTCTCATCAGTTGTGTCTCATCTCTTAGTCTCTCCATTCTTGTTCCTCATTCTCTCCCTTTCTTTGACCTTTTCAAGTCCTCAGTTGCGTTCAATGTGTTGCCCTTGTCATTGACAAGCTCAAAGTCACATTTGACGCTGTGCACTGCATTCCACGCATACCATACAAGTCGCTACATGCTGCGACAGGCATAATTATCCTATTATCTGCACTTCTGTACTTTGATTATCTGTTTTATCTGTGCTCCTATTATCCATGGTTCCGCGTTATCCATTCACACATCCAATTATCTGTACTTGCATACCCGTGCATTAATCGCAGTCCAACAGACAATTTGATGGGACTCCTCTTGGGACTCACGCAACACGCTCCCCGTCTTTAGCTGGTGGAGCCTTTTGCACCCGCCAATGTTGAGAATGTCCGTGGCCATCACCTCCTTGACCGTTACGAGCAATGCATCACTTTCACAAATTTTGACCACCCCCGTGTCCGGCTTTCCTCTCACGGCAAAACGCTGCAAACCGCTTCCGAGTCACGGCCGGCCAACATTGGCGGCTGGCCTGGTTATCCCAAAAGACGCACGGCCACAACCTCCTGCGCCTCAACACCCGACGCACTGTTCTCAAACCCACCTTGGCCAAGTCACGCTCCCATTTCGTTTTAAAGTGCGACGACTCCCCGGCCCTGTTCGCGCGCTTTACGCGCTTTGTTACTGGTCATATGCCATCTGCGGAATACCGGCGCAGGTTTTTTCCTCAAGCGCCCACGCACTGTGTCGACTGCCCGACTCGCCGTCCCCTAACCTGCGCCCATATCATATGTGAGTGCCTGTCATATCCGCCTCCCTTCACTTCTTTTAGCTCCTTTCTATGGCACGACAACAATTATGTCGGCCTCATTGCTTTTCTAAAAGACCATCCCCGAGCTGCTACTTTCGACTGCCTTGTACCTTTTACCTACCGCCCCCGCTCGCGCCATCGTCATGTGGCCCTTTTCCTGGACTAGCATTGTCGTCCCCAACGCCCATCTGCCTACACTGCGTTAAGCCTCCTTGCTACTTACACTAGGCGTCGTTCCTTTCCACTAGCTATTGTCTATTTACTGTTTGTTACTTCAATATATACATATTTTCATGCAGAAAAAAAAAGAAAAAAAGCAGCACTGGGATCAAGTTCCGCCAATCACTGGACAACCTGAAGTTCATTTACAGCTCAGTAAGGGCAATTATTTTCTCGAACACACAACGAGTTTTGATTCCTTCCACAAAACGTAGGAGCGGCAAAAAGTTGAGGAACTGTGCAGGCTCGTTTATCATAACACCGTTGTTCCTCCTGGAAGGCGAGTGATGAAGTCCTCTCTTCTGTACATCAGGAAGTGCACCTTTGAGAACTTGTGGCGTATCGGAAAACATCCTGATTTTGTTCCTTTGCCCGTCGAATTTGAGCTAGATTGGCAGGTGCAACTTGCCAGTAGATGAGAATGTAGCTATTTGTATCATTGCATCAACGGCCCTGAAATATCGCCGTTCAAGTTGATCCCCGTCAAAGTTGTAGATACTTGTCAAACGCGGATTTTGAAACGCGAATCATGAATAGGCTCGAGTTCACCGATAATGGCATTCATAGAGGAGGCTCAAGTCTCCTCGTGGCAACTTACCCTCTTGTATGCGGCTGAAAGAGCGAGAAGGTGGAGGGCGGAGGGGAGTGGCCACTTGCTAGATACTAATACTATGATACCCGTTCGTGGTCCCCCCTCTCTCAGGCTTTCCCAGTGCTGAAGCGCTGAAGCTAAAGCGCTGAGACTCATACGAGTGAAACAGTTTTATCAGAACGGCCTCTGCAGTGCATTCATATGCGCCGAATCTAAAACGCCAATAAAATTGGAATTCCCCGTCCTCAAGCTGGATTTAGAACTGCCGGCGGTGCTGTTATCCATCTGGACCATACCTTTCATGGGATATCGATATCGGTTGGGTATTTAGTTCGTCCACCTACTAACCTAGTGGTAGCTGCTCTGCTACTTACTCTCTGAGCACACCATGGAAAAGGACTCCCTTACTACTACTACGCCGCCGCCGCCGTCGTCCGTTTCTTTGGCAGAAAAAGAGGCGACCATCCCCACGACTCTGGAGTCTCCTGCGCCCACACTCACAGCCGATCAAGAACGAAAGCTATGGCTCAAAATCGACCTACGATTACTACCGATCCTGTCTCTCATGTTTCTAATGTCAAATATGGATAGAGGTGCTTTATTGGCAGTGGCTAACCTCCTGAACTGTGAATCTCGCTAAAAATAAAAAAAAAACAATCCATTTTCCTAGGAAATATTGGTGCGTACACCCCAAAAGGTCGATGGTCGTTTTTTCTGACAAATAGAATGGAACAGGAAACGCAAAGCTTGAGGGTTTACTCACTCAGTTACATTTGACGGGGCACAGGTACAACACCATATTGGTACTTTAAATCAACTCACAATGACTCGAGCTGTTTGTTAATTGAATTATGTTTTCTTTTCTCTAGACCGCTTTCCTGGTTGTACGTCATTCTTTATTCAGGTTACGTTCATTCCCGCCTTCCTCCCCTCTAATTCCACGTTGTCGTAGCCCTACAGTGTACTGCAATGTCTATCAAAGTGAGGCTACCATTCTTTGTTAAAACGCAGAAGTTCATTCCCTAAAAACAAATCTACTTATTGCATAGCCTTGTTCTTAAAAAGTTTCGGCCATCCAGGTAATTAGTAAAAAGGCAAATTATGTTTTCTGCTTGAGATCTTATCTGGTGTCATAGGTGGTTACCAGGAATAACGGTATGCGCGCGTTATTTGATATCAACCAGTCCAGTATGATGACGATTTGATGCTGACGTTCTGCCCGCAGACGATATGGGGAGTGTTCGTGTACGTGAGCGGTTTAAACAACCCTTTAATTTCACACATCCAAACATACATATATATACTAATAGTAATACGTATATTTTCTTTTGGCAGGTTGGCAACGGGCTTTGTAAAAAAGTATGTTCCGTGATTCTATTCACGTTTTCTTGAAAACAAAAATTAATCGTCGTTTCAGCTATCATCAACTCCTTTGCCTTCGTGTACTGCTCGGGTTAGCAGAAGCAGGCCTAATTCCAGGTGTTACGTACTAGTACGTTTTTTTTTTTTTTTACCCTTTCCCACTCTCCCCCTCAATGCTGGAGGAACTTTTTCTAGCTTGACGTTATGGTATCCACGCGAACGTCTACAGACACGATTGGCTATATTTATTGGCGGGCCTGCGTTAGCGGGTGCATTTTCTGGGTTGATCGCCTATGGAATCAGTTTTATGTCTGGCACCAGGGGTTACCTTGGCTGGTCGTGGATCCTGGTGTGTTGTGTTGGATTTGGGATCTTTTGTTTCTCAATTTGAACGGAAATTTGAAGATTATAGAAGGCGCCGCGACCGTCGTTGTAGGTATTCTTGCTTTCTTTGGTAAGATTCGCAGTCTTCCTCTTTTTTTCTTTTTCTTTTTAATGAATACATATCTCAATTGCCATCAAAAGTTATGGTAGATTTGCCGGCGGATGCGGGGTTTCTTACACCTCAGGAACGTGCTTTCGTCGTTCACAAGAAGAGTAAGTTGTTTGTTTGTGCCAGGTATACATACCTCAGAGAAGATTTTAACAAATGCAAAAAAAAGAGTACGATAATTCTAGCCTCGGAGAAGAGGAGCACTTTGAAATACGTCATGTGTGGGCTACCCTTTCAGACTGGCAGGTAACTATACGTTCCTTTGGGAATACCACTTTTGTTTTCTCCCCTCGTTCATTGGAAAACTTTTTTGTAGATATGGTTACAGATATTTATCTATATGTCCTTCCTCGCACCGAGTAAGTTTTTACTCTACCGACCTGACTTTCTTTATACACCCTTGATCGACAGTAAACGGGTTAACATACTTCCTCCCGTTCGTGTCCTATCTTCCACTTGAATTTCTGTTTTAAATAACGATGGAATTGGACGTGTGTAGAACTCTAATCAACAAGTGCGCCATTTTCATCTCTCAACAGTTGTCGTCAGTCACCGATGTATCCACTTGTAGCTTTGGATATTCTGCTGTCATTAGCCAGCTGCTCACGATACCTCCTTACTTGACCGCCTGTACGTGTTTTTCAGCCACTTTGTGGGGGTTACTAGCTAACTGCGTGACACAGTTATTTTATTGTACATCTCCGCTTATTTGGCTGATCGAATACAGCTCCGCTCTCCATTCACGCTCGCGGGACAAATCTGTTCCATGATCGGTTTCGCGATTTGCATATCCAACGTCTCGAAAGGCGTCAACTATATGGGAATTTTTTGGGCAGTCGCAGGAAGCTATTGTGGTATCACAGGGGCTTCTGCTTGGTAAGCTAAGGTGTCTGCGTACAAACTTAAATGCTGACGGTTCAACCGTTGAACACCCCCTGATCCATTCCATTATAGGTTAGGAACTAATGTAGCTGGCCATTATAAGCGCGGCATCGGCTTTGCTCTCCAGATAGGCTTAGGAAATACAGCCAGTATCGTGATTGTGAACGTCTACCGTGCTCAGGATGCTCCCAGGTTCATTCTCGGCCGTACGTACAGTTTTATTTTTTTGTTACCCTTCGTATGTTTATTAATCCCATGAACATCATCACAGACGCTATCGAATTGATGTTTATCAGCATTGGAATGATATGCGTCTCTATCGCTGTCGTCTCTTACGCACTTGTCAACCGGCATCGTGATAAGCTAATGCAACAAATTTTGGAGCAGGGAGGGAGCCTGGACGCAGAAGAATTGATGAAACTTGGCGACAAGTCACCCAATTTTAGATACGTACTCTAAAACTCAAGTTCTCACTGATGAGTTCCAACTGGCTATTGGTGGCGTGACATTGATTGATAGAAATACATTACATGCGCACCCTTATAGATGCTTTGGTCATGGGTAGACGTCTTATGTACATGTTTACATATTTATGTCTTTTGCTTAAACAGTCACGTTCTTCGTCGATACGAACTTTCCGCTTTTGTTCGTGAAAAGATCCTGAATATATATATACATATATATCAATCCTCAAAAAGCCGCGGAAATGATGACACTCACGATATAAATCCCTGTACTGATCTGGATGAGAGCATGTCGACTCTCAAATATGGGATAAATGACAACGGCAAAGATGGAACAAAACACCCATGCAATGCCAATCGCTACCCAAGCAGTGTAGCCTTTTGGAGTATACACTGTTTGTGCGAAGAAGAGCGGTAAGGGGATGGCTAACACAAGCACAACGAGCTGTGGGCAACAAGTCGTTATCATTAAGTCAAAGTGCCTGCTAAATACCCACCAAAGTCAATGAACAGACAGAGGCGAACGTAAATGCTTTCTGAAGCGCAACAGGATTGAGTTCGTCGTCTTCTGCATGTTGTGTAACTTTCGTTGGTGCGTCAACTACCGAGGCTGCTTTTTCTGATATTTCTGGGTTCTTTTCGCTTCCATTTTTAAGCGTATCCCGGACATCTTCAGTGGACGATGCAGCTGAGTGGACAAAGTCCGCTGCATTGAGTTTACGTGTAGCAGACCAGTCAAAGTCTGCTGGCCACTGTCAAAGCATATGCTCTCAGAAAAAACCGAAATGTTCGTTAATATGTAAACAAAATATATCATACCAGAAAAGAAGTGACAGTCGCAATGATACCGCCGATGATGAAAGATGCAATATTGCCGGCAAGCATTTCATAGTCTCCTCCGGTCGTCTTGAGCAAAAATGTGAATCCATATGAAAAAGTGCAGAGAATATAGGCGCCTTACGATGACGTTGATAACGTTGTTATTTAGTTTGGCGGTTGTAACCAACCATGCAATCAATCCTGAAGCAAATCCGATAACAGCACCAGAAATGCATCCCCATTTGTTTGCTTTGCTCCAAGTAATACACAAAGCGATGGGTATGACACCGGAACCCAGAATAACTCCCATAAATGTCTGAAGCGATCAATTAGTTAAGGATATGCGCCATAGTAGAATCAAACTGCATACATATAACCAGCCAAGGGACACGCCGATATAGTAGAAGATAAGGCCTGCGATACCGCATACAATAGCGTAGAAGCCGACCTGAAGCAACGATGAGGCCGTGAAAAATAGTCCATTGAAGACATACCATAAGATGTCCAACTCGAAGCGTCTGCTCCTCAGTTGCATTAGGATTAATGTAGGTCTTGTACAGGCAATCAGGTTCGTGCAGGTAGAGAGAGAGAGAAAAAGTGAACGTACTTTGTATACATCATATGTTAACAGTGATGAAACAGCAATGAGCTCTGCAGAACATGCACCTGATCAAAGGGTCATATGAGTCCTCTCTAACGAAAGCATAGGGAAACTATCACTGACTGGTAACCGCCAGGAAGAGAAGAATGAGCATAGCAGCAGCGCCAGATTTACCGAGCAAAGCGCTAGCGGCTGCGGCTGCTGGCAGGCCAGCAGAGACGTCGGCAGCTGTCAAAGGCTTCATATCTGGGTCACCTCGCAATGCAACAGCCGCAAGACCAAGAGTAGTCGCGAACGTGAATGGGATGGCAA
This sequence comes from Amanita rimosa, assembly GCA_023014395.1. Taxonomy (NCBI): domain Eukaryota; kingdom Fungi; phylum Basidiomycota; class Agaricomycetes; order Agaricales; family Amanitaceae; genus Amanita; species Amanita rimosa. The sequence goes on from JAEBUO010000060.1 coordinate 109,915, forward strand.
ACCTAGACCAGATTTCCAGTTGATTGAACAAGTGTGCGTGTTGAGGACATACCAGGCAATACCGCCAAGGAGGTAAGCCTTGACTGTCGTGGCGGGTCGGCTAGCAATGGCGCGCTGCCAGTATGCTTGGTCCTGAAAGACGGTGGCGAAGTTGCCGACAATATTGATAGCGCCAAAGATAATGCCATTTTTTGATCGCATGGTAAGGTATGACCCCTGAGCATTCCCGGGCACTGGATTTATTGAGCTCTGTTCCTGCAAGAGACGGTGCATAGCAAAAGGACTCCCGATTTTCGGACTTGCAGCATAAACTGTGAAAACGAAAACCTATTGTCGTGTAAGGGAGTTCGATTGAAGTTGTGTCTCTGCTGCTTACGAGTATAATTGCGAACAGCACAGTTGTGTGCGTACTTTTTGAATACGAATAATCAGTAATGTATCCTGGAAGTGGCTGAGCGTGAACTCACTAGTCACATAACAAAGTTGATCGCATTCCTCCGACCACGACATAGATAGCTACGCCCGCAGGTATCAAGAAGACTGCCTAAAACAGATAATATCAACAACGCGGAGACAACGAGGCATGCTGCGCATACCGCAATTGTATTCATGCCAGTTAAATCGGTCACAGTTGCAGAACCTCCGAGCACAAGCATGGAGCTGACGATGATGTTCGTTGCCAACCTGTTAAACGTCCACCAAGTTGATTTTAGTCTTCAGCGGGGCGATTAAACGTACCCGAAGAACAAGAAGATGAGATGAGCTGCCGTTCCCCATCGGGCACCTATGATTTCGAGCCATGTGTGTGCATATGGTGCATTCAACTTGAGTTTAGCCGCAAGCTGAAAAACCGTGTTAAGACTAAAAGTTATGAGATTAAGAAACAGCTAACCATCGCGAAGAGCAAAACTTGAACTGTGGCTCCGGCTAGAACTGGTGTTAAACCGTAGCAAAAACAACAGAGAGTATCCTATTCACCTCCATACCACCATGGACCACTGACACCTATTGACAGTGAGATTCATGTGTTTCTGCGCGCACGCCCACTAACCGTACTTGTATGCAACAGCGCTGCTTTGTAACTAGAAACCTAGGTTACGTCTTCGGATTGTAGAAGAGTCGTGCAGAGACTTGCCAAAGTTGCTGCCCACGTCCATGCAGATACAATCCCTGCCGCTATCAGACCTGGCTTGATGCTTCGAGACGCGCTACTGAACTCTTCCGTATTATTGGGAGAAAATTCAGTATAGCGCGACTGCAGCCATGTCAGGCCGATCATGAAGACGCTGAAGAAGAGTCCAATCCCTATGAAAATGCCAAATGAGATTTGTTTCTTCGAGTTACTGTTCATGCTCGCGCTTACCAATGACTACAAGAGCAAGAAACAAACATTAGCAACAAGACATGGTAAGAAACAAAAGGTTGTTGAACACAGACCGACTCCATACCCGGCGCCTTGAGGCAGGATCGTCACCGTTGCAGTCATCTTTAACCCGTAAAAAAAAAAAACGAGATTGACGGTCGATCCGTTCATGTAGAGAGAGAGAAAGCCGCCATTTATACGCGAGGCGAATAAGCGGCAATCACTGCTTATCTTTTTTACCACACAAAATGCGATAAGAGTGGACAGAAGGGTCAGAGTTGTCAAATGGGGGAACCCAGTGCCACAAGCCCAAGTTCGCATGTGCAACACTCCTTCCCAAGGCAGCTAACAATGTCCTGTCCCTGGGCCTAATACATTTTGGATGGGCTGTACGATGTTTACGGACAGTATGCGATCGCCTTGGACCCCCGTTATCTTGGCTAGTGCCATATATTGGGATATTCAATAGGGTCGTGTTGTCGGCAGCGTATCCGAACCATAGAAGTAGAACCCGTATGCACATGCCTAGTAGTGACTTGTACACTGAGATCACTGACAACATTCAATACTTTTCATAGTAAGCCTTGTCAGCCACCTACTAGTAGAAGCCCTGTGCTTCGTGATCTATCGAAGGATATAGCACAACAACCGGCAATTCAGCCGATAAGAATCAAATACTTGTCGGCTGCCATATGTCAGGACCTGTCAGGAGGGAGATGGTGGCGGCGACAGCTATCGGCCAATCAAACGCGTTCAGAAATGTGAACATACAACAGACAACTCGGCCTTTTGCATATCTAAGACACTACTTATACCGGTACACCTGTAACATATCACTACACCTAAACTGTCATTGGCAGCAAAGAGAGAAAAAGAATTACTACAATAGCACAAGTGGGTCGTACAGTATCAGTCAGAGAGAGAAAGAGAGAGAGAGAGAGAGAGAGAAGGAAAGAGAGAGAGAAGGAAAGAGAGAGAAAATTGTGCATTTGTGTCTAGTTAGATGGTCAGTAACCACATTGGATGTTGAATGTTCGCGTATGAATGGGTCTAGAGATTCCAGTTTCGCCCAACAAATTACGTCAGAGAAGTCTTTCTTTGATGCTAACAGCTTTGATCCATATTTCCCCCGGGTCGACTATATGAAGCGCGCGTTAGCCGTAAGCCGTCGGTACGGTATGGCATTACGAGTAAAGTACTCACCTCCTTTCTCTAATAACTCTGAACACCTTACGTGCATCGGCTGCGACGTTTATTCCCATTTGGTCAGTTACACCCTTGGCACGTGGAGGGAACACCCCCGGCCCACATCTGTCTTGCAAGTCGGCCAGCGACTCTTTTGTCCCTTCCGTCTCTACGATAATCGTACCACACCAGCCAGGATCTACAAAAAGGCCGTGTGTGTCGGGAATAGGCACTCGCGGGGATCCACCGCCTTGTATCGATCCTCGCGTTCTTGGAGAGTTTGACGATGGTCGGATAACAAATGAGGACCGGTTAACCCAGCGAACGACATTATGGAAGGCACCCTGCGGCCTTAAAAAAAACCCAAATTCATCAGATGATCAGACGTAAATAGTTTCCACATACGTCTCCGTCCTCACTCGGTCTTGAAGCAATTGTAGATTTGTGGCAATTTCTTCACCCCAAGGACTGATATCAATATGGACAATAGGGTTACTAGAGTTCGACCCGGTGCGTATGACTTTGTGGAAATACGAAGGGGGAAATGCTAGTGCCGGCACATATTTCGGGAGATCTCCAACCGGCGAGTAAGAATAATCGAGATCCTGATTGAGAAAAAAAAAAGACATTCAGCACGTCATCGGCCGAGTTGAAAAAGCACCTCACAATCAAATAACTCCCATCCCAGATGAGCTTCCCCACATTGCCTTCGTCTCCAACAGCCGTATCCCATACCACATCACCAAATCGCATCAAGCCCAGGATATCCGCTCTACGACACTCTTCCTCACATTCCAATACACTCTTATCTGATAACCAGTCCCCATCTGGAGAAGGGACGAATACACGTAAAAGTGGCGCTCGTTTGGGTCGGAAAAGGGGTGACCTGAAGCCTGTACTACCCTGGGTCAAAGGCGGATGTGAATGGCTGTGGGAAAAAGTGGATTGCGTAGGTGACGAGGCCCGACTGGGCGGACGCGAACAGCCGTTCCGACCGGAGACGGGGATTACAGCACGCGATGCAGCATCCTTCTCTGCTTGCGCTCGCAAGCGAAGTACTATCCGAGAGTAAGCGCGAGTGGCACCCGTCAGACGGCCCACTGTGTCGTAAAGCGCTGGATCGCGTTGTGCTGGTGGTAACGTCAGGGATTTGACATACAAATCCGCCACGCGTGCGTATTCGTGGTTCGGAGTGGACACGCCATACATGTAGTCACCCAGATCCTGTGGTAAAAAAAAAAAAAAAAATTGAGTTACGGTAGAAGGACACGGGTTGTGGTTTTACCTGCAACGACAAAGGTAGAGGGTCTGCCCCATCCCAACACCACTTGACATATCCCACTGTTCGCAGAAACCGTTCCAAAACTATCTCCCGAAGACCCTCGTTATCACCCAGTGTGGTGCGAATTTGCTTGGAAACGCTGGAGAGAATGCACCAGTCATAAAAGGAAAGGTAGGTAAGAAGCTCGCTGAGAAGACGCGCCCTGGATATGAATTCCGCTAGCTGGAACGACGATTGTTTGCCTTTTCGCCTATGAGAAGGCAGATGGAAGGCAACGATAGGATCAATATCACGTTCGAGATGGTCTTGGGGACGATCTTCGAGGGAAACGGGTGAAGCAGGTCGAACGTCCACGTCAGACTTACTTTCCCATTCCTCGAGTCCTGAAGTTCGTGATATCCGCTCCTCGTCGCGATGAAAGATATGTCCAGACTTGATGTCAACCTTGACGTTGTCAGCCAGAGGCTCGCCATCGCCATCAATCCTGTCAGATGGCTGCTTCTTCAACTGGACACTCCCGTCCTCAAACCGTCCCTGTGACCCTTCTTCCGCATGTTTAGTTTCCCTTTTGGACTCTTTTTCTCTTTCTTGGATCTTCTCTTTCTCCCTCAACTCCTTCTCCTGCACGGTCGAATGAGGCGGTGCCATCACTTTAACGCATTCCGTCTTAGCAAACGGATCCACGTCGTCTACCCCCAGCAACGACATTCCAGAACAACGGGTGACATGACGAGAGGGAAGAGCAGCTTGCAGTTCTTGGCCATCTATACCAGTGGTGGGCGACTGAATCGATGGTCCGGGTATATTTGCTGCCACTGCTGGCCTTTTCGCTGGTGGAGCGGGAGAAACAGGCGTCAAGGGACGCGCCCTGACGGGAGTCGCCGGTCGTCGCATATCAGTTGAATGACGAGCTTTACTAAGTTTCCTGGACTTAGTCGGTGTTATAACGGTACTAGGGGTTGTCTGGAGCGGCTCCCGATGGCCCTCACTTTTCCCCGCTCGTGGGAGCGGAAATTCTGAGGGCGGCGGAGAGGGATAGCTGGCTGCCGCATTACGTGAAGCTCCTTCCGCAGGTACAGCGCGTTTCTGTTCGGGTGGTGGTGGAGGGGATACTTTGTAGCCCCCTAAATGCTGGCCCAAAGTGTGATCCTGTCCATCCCACACCCGAACGCTGAACGTCTGTTCTTCGCCTGGCTGCTGTTGATCAATATTTGCCTCCATGGCAGCAAATATAAGAGGTTTTCCTCTAACACGGCTAGTAAATTGCGGTGCCTGACTTAACTCTTGATAAGGGTTGAAGGGTTGATAGTGATCCCGAGTCAGGTGGCCGTTCCGCAGCTTCTCTCCTTCCGTTGGAGGGGAAGGAAGACGCTTCGCTCGAGGTTCGTACTTTGACATGGGGGAAGAGTCTTGAGCGTCCGGAAAGCTGACAGCGACACCCATATTATTACTGTCGCTCGCAACCGTAAAATCTTCGTAATTTTGAAGCGTGGATGTTTGAGATACCTGCTATATTAAGTCAGTGTTTCAGCCACGGACGGCGGTGTGGACAGGCAACAAATGGTTGACGGCCAAAATGATCACATCAACAAAAAAAAAAAAAAAAAAGGAATCAAAGGTACGCAGCGCGTAATCTGCGATGGGCCCTATGAATTATATTGTCACCGAACACAACTCACCAATGGCAGGCGATTTTCCGCAGTTAAGGAGGATTGATTATGTTCCAAAGAATTTGCAGGGCTCGGAATCGATTTGGTACAAAAGTCCTGTGGCGTAGACCAGGGTCAGTATTAACAGGGGCTTTAATAGATGGAAGAGTATGAGATTGGAAAAGGAATAAGAGGAAGACGAGATATCAATCCTGGTTGAACAATCGACAAGCCACCCGGTACAACGGGGTATAAGTAAGAGCAAGATGATGGAGCGTATCAGCAAAAGAACAAAAACGGGATTCCCAAGAAGGGATAAGGTTAGGGCAAGGCGGTAGGAAAGAATGGATCAATGCTGTGATTTGAAGAAGCTCTTCGTGAGCCCGTTTAGATCAACGGCACGAAGCAAGAAGACGAGCGAAAGAAGAGGGGAAGGCAGCTGGTTCAATTGGGCGGTGCATGCTAAGCAGCGGACGAAAAGGCTGAGCAAAGCGCAACGCAAGGACCATAACGGAGCTTCTTGCACGTTTGTTCGAACGGCAACGGCAACCAGTGCGATATGCACCCTCACCCCTCCGATTTGCAGTGTACAAAGCCGTAAGACGTCCACCGCTTCAGCCATGCCGGAAGTGATTGCAACGGAGAAGCCAAACAAATCCACACATGCCCGAACGACGGGAGAACGAGGTCGGAGCATATAGGAGAGGCAACGTAGCCCGAGCGAGATTGACGCGAACAAGCCAGGTCCATACCCGCCTGAGGCAATCTCCATTTGAGCTTGCAATCATTTTGGATCCACAAACATCATGACGACGCCTTGGCACTTGAGCTCAGTTCTCTTCACTCCAGGATTGGCATGCGATGTCTTCAATTCTGCTCGAGACCGTGCCTCCATCGACCCAGACAAGGTGACTTGTTTAAAGTATAACGACTGCCACCAGCCCTTGAACGGCCCCGTCCTGAAAAGACCATTTCTTTTGTATAACCGATTCCATCAACGCCCTGAACCGACGGTGCTCCACCGCTACCGGTGTTCAAAAAACCTCGTTGATCTCCTCAAAGTGCAAAGCTCGCATTCTACCGGATGATGATGCTAGGTCGTGAGGCCGAAAAAAAAAAAAATCTGTTCCCGCCTCCGGCTTGTTGTACACCAAGCATGGGGGAAAGCCAAAAAGAAAAAAAAAAAAAAAAAAAAAAAAGGGGGGGGAGGGAGGGTTCTTGTCGAACCGCTACCTGGGAACAGGCAAACATTTCCGCCTGTGCACCGATTGCGGCCACCAACGGAGCAGCGTGACCGCCCTCTCCTATGCGCGAATTAGAAGGAACAGCAGGGGAGGGGGGAATGAATGATGGCGTGGCCAGGGGTTTCCAGAAATGCCGCTATTGCATAAAATTTACGAGGTGTGCAAACTGGTGGGACTGGGAAAGCGCACAATCGCCTATTACGTGCTAGGGTGACGATATCATCCCCACAAGATCGAAAAGCTCATTGAAACGCAAAAAAATAAAGGCCAAGAAAAAAAAAAAGGCAAGAAAAGTGGCAAAAGGGGGGGGAGAAAAGAAGGCGGAAGAAGGAATGTAACTCACCCGATATAGTATAAATTCAGGAGACAACTCTTCCGCGCCCAGCGCAGGCGGTGTTTGGCTGATTTCTCCAGTCGCGTCGACGTGGATATCATCACCACCACCATTATTATCATCATCATTTGCACTACGCTGCTCAATGGTTACGGGTTGGCTTGGCAATGGTCTGTCAAGTATGGAATCGCGACGAGTAGCCATGTCGTTAGGATTGCCAAAATCACGACCGTTGGGATGGGCAGCATTGGTTCTGTGATGAGAGTTTGTTTGGCCGGTTGAGGTGGCAGAGTCGCCGTATATGTCCAATTTAGACTCTAGCATGGCTTCACCATCGCGTAATGCGCTCGCAGATGGAGTGAGCTCATTCACAGTGGCGGCTGCACGAAGCATCATGACGCTATTATCCATCCGTTCAAGGGATGTTGGCTGGTTTCCCACTTGGGCTGGCTGTCCCACCATATTCTTGGATAACAATGGTGAGGAGAGGGATCCGAGAACTGGAACGGTCGTGCCCCCCTCATTTTGATGGCGAATAGGTAATGATTGAATGTCATTGGTAAGTCGGCGCATGTTGAGACGATGAGAGTGCGACCGGGAGTGGCGACCGACGACACCATTGTCTGGAGGGGCCATGTTGGCCAGCCTTTGTTGGTCAAATGACCCACTTGCCACAACTTTCTGATGCAAGTCAACAGAAACACGTCTTTGATCCCGTTGCACTTTTGGGTCGTATGCGGAAGGAGGTGAAATGCTTGCGTGTGGAGGGTGAGCACGTTGAGATGGGGTTAACGGTAAAGGATGTGCTGGTGGTGTCGCCTGCAATGGTGTACCAGGTACCGCTGGTGTACTACTGTCGGGTGACGGATCATTGTATGTTGGAACTGGAACCGGAAGAGGCTTGTCAGCCGAAACTCGACGGAATGTCTTGCTCTGTTGAGATGGCGTACTCGAGAACTGGGCTTTCTGGGAGTCTGCTGGCGCACCCGTTCGCTGGGTTCCATGGTGTTTAGGGAGTTGTCGGTTGGCAACTGCTGCACCTGATGATGGGCCCAAAGGTGCTGCTGGATGGGGACCACCTGAGCCGAGAGCCATTGGATGAGAGACAACGGTGAAGGTGGGTGATGCGGGTCTTGCAGCATTGCGAGTCAAAGAAGTCGCAAGTTTGGCGAAAATTGGCGCGGAAGGCAGACTAGCCACTGGTTCGCGGTTTGGCTGCTTGTTTCTTGTTTTTTTGCGAAGGAAACCAGCCATCGCAAAGGACGCGCAGAAGGGAGCGAGGAATCAAAAAAGAACGTAATGCAAGGCAGCCTTGAGGTTCGGTTAGAATATTCAAATATTCGTCATTTGATAATTGAAATTGTACAATTTCCAAGGGACAGACAAAATACTCACATCCAATTCACCAATCTGGGGTCAGAACCAGAGATGCCTAGTATCTCCCGTTTAGCTCAGTTGGTAGAGCGCGTCACTAGTAATGACGAGGTCAGTCGTTCGAGTCGGCTAATGGGAATTTTTTTTTATTTGGTCACCCACCCCTCCCGGCTATCAGAAAATGGACCATTTATCAATCCAATTATCGACACTTCTTGGATATGGCCACAGCACCCAAAGCCAAGGTAGCGCATCCAGATGTAGATGACGATGATCTCGATGAGCTCGATGGTGTGTCGCAGATTTCAACTGGCGTGTATTGAGTGTATTGAGTGTTACCCCTGCAGATGTCCTTTCCGAGTTCAACGTCAATAGCCAGTCCGCTGCGGAGCAAAGGCAGCCGGTTTCTTCGGGTCGCCCAAGACATAACACCAGAGTAGACAGCATCCACTCTGGTGGACCAGCGAGCTCCGGATTGGATGCGGCAAATAGCCTGGATGAAGACGATTTTGCTCGAGAACTTGCCAGGGGGATGGAAGAACTCATGCAAGAACTTAGTGCCATCGATCCGAACGACAGCAAAGACACAAGTGAGGAGGACGTAGAGAAACGAAACGAAGCTCTACGACATGCATGGGAAGCGATGTTCATGGAGGAAACGAGCAAGGAGGGTGGAGCAGACAGACTGGGGCGGCCGTCGACGACGACGACCAAGGGAGAAGATTTGGGTGGTGAAGGCAGTGCTTCTCAGATTTCAAACGGAGGGGAGAAGGACAGTTTCCAAAAGGCTATGAGACAGGTCATGGACAAGATGAAGCAATCCGAATCCAATTCACAGGTCTGCGGTATTCCTGCTATGGATGTCCCCGTTTACTCATGGCCATGAGTACAGGCGGATCCTCGGTCCGGTGGAGCCAAAGAGACACAGACACAGCCTGAAAATCTCGAAGAGTTGCTCGCGTCTCTCAGGGATACCGATGATGTTGACGAGTCAGAGCTCGCTGGTTTAATAGAGAACATGATGGGACAATTGCTCAGCAAGGAAATTTTATACGAGCCTCTGAAGGAATTATCGGACAAGGTAAGTATCCCACCGATCCTCTCGCCCTCTCTCGCCCTCTCTCCCTCTCTGATCCAAATTTGTCAAGTAGTTCCCCGACTACATCGCATCTCCGCCCTTGCCTATTAAACCTGAGGATCTCCACCGGTACGAGAAGCAGCAAATATATATCAAAAAGGTCCTGGCCATTTTCGACGCGCCGGGTTATGACGACAAGAATGTGGAAACTCATAAAGAGATTGTAGAACTCATGAGCGAGGTGCGCCACGGAAGCCTTGTCAAAATGCTATTTTCATTCCGATGTATTGATGCAGATCCAATCTTACGGCTCTCCGCCAGCGGAATTGATGGGCCCACTTCCTCCAGGACTAGGAATGCGCCCAGATGAAATGCTTGGTGAAGGCTGCGTAGTTGCTTAAGGTCACCGTCTCGACTGGACGAGATACCGTAGTAAGGTGTTGTCACAATCTGATAATAGTCCGAGTTGAAAAATCTCTGAATTAAAGACTGATTCTAGACAGCAGAAATGGTACATAGAATATGCAATAAAACCTGTTTCCATAGTCATAGCTTTCTCCGTTGAATCCCATTGACATGACATCTGTCATCTCATCCTTCTACGTCGGAGTTACCCAACTCGATATCAACAGAGCCAAATAATCCGCAGCACTCGCGCTCGGGACCAGTTCTGCCTTTTAGGCTTTACTCTAGGCACGATGCGCGTTGCCTCCGACAAAACCGTGACATGGGTCGGGCCTCTTCCAAAAGCAAGTCCATGGTAGGATGAAACAGGAAGCTCATTCATCTACACTTCTTTCAAAGTGAGTCCTCTCGCCCATATAATGATCTTTCTGAAGGTGACTTCCTTTGGCATTTAATTATTTACTCACCGCAACTATTAGTACTCGGATTTGATTCACAACAATTTTGACTTTTTTTTTTTTTTAATCTGCTTCGTGGGAAAAATGGCGACAAACATTCAGAATGGGTGTGGGCCCGGTCGCGGACTACAATGGCTCTGTGACGAGGAAGATCAGTAAGTATTGCACAAAAAAGCAAGTGAGGCAGCTGTAAACAACATGTCGACAGGCAAAAAGAAGAACCAGCCTAGCCTGTATCCAACAAAGATAGGCGATATTGCAAATGGTCACCACTACGAGCAAAAATCTACCATATCATTTGCATGACGCATCTGACTGCCGGTGGACGAGGCTTTAGCTTCTTTACCTCAATTCACCTTTTGCTAAACATGCTCGCGCCTCCAAGCACCACGACGGTAAGTTCGCATACCCTGCAAGTAAAAGATTGCTTACAAGAGTCGTTGATTAGGCGATGTATTGAATGCTCAAGCAAGAGGATATTGTATACGTCACATCAAGGGCACATCTCAAGTGTGGTAGATCCGTTATCAGATAGGCGCTGCCAAGTCGTCATTTCACCTTCTGGATATGTCAACTTTGTCCCGCGCATCATTTAACATGTGCGTGCAGCGAGGCTAAAGGTGCTGGGAGAATCTTCAGACTTGACAGAATCACCACGTGTCCTGCTTCCATCTGGAGATATATATTCGGCAATTTGGCGATTCAAAATCATTCGGGAGCCTACCTTTATCGTTTTTTTTCTATCAGAGAGAGAGACTGTAGCACGAAGCATCCCCGCTTTTTTCATTGTCTTGCGCATTTGGATGTGCAACGATGACAGAGGCTTGTCCTATTAGAGCCATGATATTCTTATCTCATTCACATCACAGTGTGTAGCCAGGCGCTCGGCGGACCTTTATAATCCAAGTCTGCACGTTCTGATTAGCCCAGGATTGCTTCTGACAGCACTCATGTCCACTGCTCACCACGGCCCACCTTCAGCGACTACGAGCCCAGGAATGATCATGGCTAACTCTGCGACAGACAGGGAAGAGGTTGCATCCCTCAGTATCGAAGTTAACAGTAGGTGGTTCCAAATCAACATGTTTTAGTCTATGCTCAATGTTATGATCAGTCTGCGGCGCGCGCGATATTCACACCCGACATCATATTACGCCCAAAGTAAAGAAGATGTGTTATCAAGTGGATATTCGTACAGGTGACCAAGAGGGCAAAACAGATGTTGTGCGCGTGTCCGCTGCGGCAGCTCCAAAGTGGAACCATAAATTTACGTGGTGAGCCTGCACCAGGAAACAATTAACGATATTTCTCACTGTTTGAATTTAGTCGTATATCTAAGGATCGCCGACTATCCTTGCATCTCCGCTGTCTACATAAATTGCGCAAGACGCATACAGTGGGTAGTTCCAAGGAAATCGACATATTATCTCTAAGCCCGTTAAGCGGCGAGTTACCTTTTTGATTCGTCAATGCGCTTCTCCTTACCTGGCTTTCTATTGTTATTGTAGATCATCAAATCCAATTGTACCACAAAAGAGGTGTTGAATGTGGAACAATCTCCCTCTGGTACCAGATACCGACAGAGACACAGGATCCCAATCACGCAGGTCATCCCACTAAACGTTACTCATTGGACCGTTTAAGAAGTCTAGAAATAACCATCGACGCCATGGAGCGCTCCAAGGTTCAATTGATGTCTCCAGCATGGACCAATCTTCTGTTCTCGTTGGGATCTGTAGTTCAATTGGTGAAAAATACCGCACAAGTAGGGTTACCAATAGCTCAAGTGATTACGTGTATTAACAACTTAAATGTGCAGATGGATCCCAAAGCTCGGTTAGCTATGACTGCTGTAACATTGGCGTTTGAGGTGCCTTCATAAAAATCAACTCTCGGATCATTGTTCTAATTTCCTTTCAGGTTGTCATAAATCAATGCCTCCGAGACGAAAAGGTCGAGGGTCTTATCGACGTAGTTGCGGGAAACTATCGCTTGATTATGGACTCGAAGCCTTTGGAAACTATTCATTCATGCAGATTGACCGTTGAACGTTTATTTGATGCAACCAGCGAATGCGCCATGTTTATAGCCGAATATCATAGTACGAACAACTTTGGTAAGTTCGAGATTTATATTATGTCATTGGCGACTAACTCTCTCAACCTTAGCATTGCGAGCCGTCAGCGGTATATTTTCAAGAACAGATATGCTCATTGAGTCCTTTGAGAAGACGTTTGCCAGTTTGAAGATCGAAATCATAACGAATACATCTTCTCAAGCAGCAATTCATGCAATTCGAATTTTGGACTGTGTAGAGGATATCGCTATGGACGTGCAAGATATTAGTAAGTTAATGTTCATGTAGTCGTATTTCAACTGACCTGTTCTACCAGATGTTTCATTCCATCTTCCAGTGCATGAAACAAGTTGGGACCCGCGAAACGTGTGCTTACCGGGCTCTCAGAAAACGATTCTTGATGAAATATCTCACTGGGCCATTTCTCGGGATCCAAAGGCTCCCATATTCCTTCTTACAGGTCCTGCAGGATGTGGTAAAACATGTATTGCCAACTCAGTTGCCATCATGTTCGATGGTCGGCGACTTGGTGCCTCTGTGTTTCTCGATCGAAACAGCGATGAACATATGAATCCAAGTAGAATGTTCAGCTCAATTGCGCGCGGGCTCGCTTCATTTGACGACAAGCTTAAATTGCGTATCTCCAAAGCTATCTCACGACAACCAGAACTTGGTACAGCTGTGCCTGAAAGACAATTACAGGGGCTTATCGTCGAACCTCTCCGTGATCTAACAATCGTGGGACCCATCCTTTTCATAATAGATGGGTTGGATGTATGGAAAGACCGTCATCGTGTCTTGTCGGTGCTTCGAAACGCAAACCACCTCCCCGAGAATCTTCGTATCTTGATCACTTCAAGGCCAGAAAGGGACATTGTCAATAGTTTTAAAGGTGTTCGCCATTGCTATCAACGACACATGACGAGTGACGAAGAAGGACTTGTCAGTGATGTCACGGCCTACTACTATCAATGCTTGAAGACGCTCCAAGATATTAGGCCAAGCATCTTCGCGGACAGTTCGCTTGAAGAGGTCTTGGACGATTTTAGATTGAAATCTCGAGGAATATATTTATGGGTGTCGGTGGCCATCAGATTCCTCGCTATCGTTTCAGATGACACTGCTCGGGCTTTTTTGAGCAATGTCTGTTCTGCTACGGTACCGCACGACTATGGGACGGCCATGATATTCCTGAAGCGTTCCATCAGCGACGCGCTGGTGGCGACATCACGTGTAAAACTCAAGTCAAGGTTGTCTATTGGTGCAGCTATGGCGCTTGGCGTTGTCGGTTTGCAGTCTGACAAGACGGATAAGGTTCTGACCGCACTGGTTGACAAACATTTGCTGAATTACGACGATAACGCTAGCCGCTTCTTCTCTTCCATGTGGCACCCCTCTTGGCCAGACACGAATGGGAACGCGATGGCGCACATGACCATGGAACAGGACTCAAATATGTCGTCCTGTATGGCGTATGCATGCATTGATTTTCTTTGCCATCGTCTTTCCTCCGACATCTGCTCTCGCACGGATCAAACCAAGATCAAGGGGGAAGCTATGCTCGATATGCGATTATGGAAACAACCTCCCGAATTCCATCGGCCTTACATTAACGAAGCTTATCAATATGCGACACACTTTTGGATAGAGCATTTGAGAGACGCCCAAGACAATGGTGGCATTCCCTTGCTGAAAAGCAAGTTGGGAGATTTATCGAAGCACTTTTTGCACCTGTTTGAGTTTATGGGAAAAGATGAACAGAAGATGATGAGAGTGTTGAATGAATTTCTTGGGACGCTGAAAGGCCTCGTGAGTGTCGTCACCTGTCTCTTCAAAAGTAGACATTGATCCGAATCTGCAGAAACTGTATGACTCCACTATCGTGTCTCGTACGCAGGCGTTTCTTGCTAAATTGCAAGTCGGTGGCGGCCCAAATGAACTGATACAATTAGCTGAGAACTGTTGCGTTTGTCCTCTGTATTGCGCATGGAAGATTACAGGTCCAGATGAATGTTCACTCAAAGCATCTTTGGTATATGCGCGCACGCAAAGTCCTTCCCTCCAATGCATCATGGTCACACCTCCAATCGTGTCTTTCACCGACGGAGATGGCCAAGTATGCCGAACAATCGAAGAAGTTAGACTTACCGTAGACCGGACGTCTTCTGGTGAGTCCGTTCCCCAAAAGAGACAAGTGAGCATTCTAACACGACCCAGTCGAGGACCACCTGTCATATACCACGAATACTGTAAGGATTGGGTTGGCCATCGTCCGGCCTCATAATGGGTGCTTGCCAGATTGGGCAAGGAGATGTGCGACAGCACCGTCTCTTATCTGTGGTCAAGATGCATTTGCGGACCAAATGCAAGGGCCTTGGCTCTGGCCTTTGTCCGGTGATGTGTCGTCCACCATCATCAAGTGGGAAGGTGAATTGCTTCCAGGGTATGAGCACGAGTGCCCTCTTAAACTTGGAGACCGACTTGCTGTTGTTGCCCAATGTGAAGGCCTGCCTGTGGGGTTGGACTTGGTGGACTCACGATTCTCAGTCGTAATTGATATTGAGTATGAGCATCATGGGTTAGATGAGCACTGTAGCACTATCTTTTGTTAGGCGTAATATTATTGTGACAACTTGTCACACCCTTGCTTTCATTTTGACCACCAATGTGGTGTACTCATGTTGTTGTTACACAACAGAGTTGGTATTCATCTCCATGACATGTGGAGATTTTAATACCATTACCTTTAGACTATGGCTTGCAATGTGCCCCTTCAGTCCACTTCAAAATTGGGTACCTCTTCTGGGGCTCATCATTTTACAGTTGAACATGCAGAATTTATGGAAGTTCACGGAAATGTTTGTTGATTTTTAATGGATTTGTTTATTTCTAATATCTGCCCAAGGTTAATCACTACCACAATCCAATCCCACCCACTTTGACTCTGCCACCATTACCACCTTTGAAACATTCTAGTACCATGTTCATAGGTCATACCAAATACATTGACAAGTTGAAGGAACATTTTGGACAGAATGCAACAGAACAGAGGCTATTATTTCTTTTGTATGGGTTGGGAGGCATTGGAAAGACTCAGATTTGCCTCAAATTTATTGAACAGAATAATCAATTGTGAGTATCTTGCTATATTCAGATATTATAGATAACCCACTGTCATAGGTTTTCTGACATATTCTGGATTGATGCATCCTCTGAGAATACTATTGACCTCTCATTGAAACAGATAGCTCAGGCACACAATGCACTTGTTGGATCAACAGTTTCTGCTGGATTGGCTCTCAAGTGGATTTCTCAAAGATCCAATTGGCTCCTTGTATATGATGGTGCAGATGTTGAACATAATATTATTGAAAGATATCTTCCACCAGGGAGTACTGGGAGTATTTTGATAACAAGCAGGAATCCTGACTTGACAAGAATCACATTGACAAAAAATTCACTGGAGGTCAATGAAATGAGAGAAGAAGAGGCTGTTTTGTTGCTACTAGAGTCAGCCTCATTGGATGATCCATCTGATCATATGAGATTATTGGCCAAACAGCTTGTTGTGAAAATGGGTGGTATTCCTCTTGCCCTTGATCAAGCTGGATCATACATCAAGACTTGTGGTTGTAGCCTTGAGGATTATGTGGAGAGGTTTTCCAAGTACCAGAAAGAGTCACTGTCCTGGCCTACATTTAAAGCTGCATCCAATTATAATTTTTCTACTTATGGAACATGGGAAATATCTATGCAAGAGATTGAGAGTAGGACTACAATACAAGCAAGTTCAGAAGCAGCAGCACAAAGTGCAGTCAGATTAGTTAAGATATTTGCATTTTTGCATCATACAAATATTCCAGAAGACCTGTTCAAGCATGCTGCTGAGAATTATGTGGAATGGGTTCTCAATGAGGAAGTAAAGTCTGTAGTCCCATTACAAGCTTCATGTTTTATACATTGCACCAAAATAGCCAAATTTTACAAGAATGTTATGTTGAAGGCTAAGCAGAAGATTACAACAACTAAGCCTTTTGCAACAGCAATGTCATTGTTGGATCCTCAATCATTGTTTTTGAATGAGAAGGGTGAATGGGACAGAACACAATTTATGGAAGGCATACATGTGCTGGCCTCATTTTCATTGATCAAGAGAAATGATAAACTGTATTCAATTCACCCTTTAGTTCATTCATGGAGCAGCTACAGGATGTCACAAACAGAGATTGAAACCTACTACTGGAAAGCAAGAGCATTGCTGTCTTGTTCAGTACAGAATGACTTTGACATAGACAACTATGCAACATGTCAACTACTTGCCCCACATATCAAATACAATTGTCAATATGGACTTGACATCAAGATGAAAGCTATATACTATGATAATGAGCATGAGAGTTTTGCAATTGTCTTTGATAAAATTGGTGATTGGAATGAGAAGGAGAAAATATTATCTGTGGCAATGAGTCAAAGAAGTAAAAGGTTTGGATCAGATCACTCAGGCACTCTCATCAGCATGAACAACTTGGCACTGACATATGGAAGTCAGGGAAAATGGAATGAAGCAGAGGAACTACTTGTGAAAGTGATGAATGCATTCAAAGCAAAGCTTGGATCAGACCACCCAGACACTCTTATCAGTATGAACAACTTGGCACTGGTATACAATGATCAAGGCAGATGGAATGAAGCAGAGAAACTGCAGTTGGAAGTGATGAATGTTAGGAAAGCAAAGCTTGGATCAGACCACCCAGACACTCTTACCAGTATAAACAACTTGGCACTGACATACCATGTCCAGGGAAAGTGGAATGAAGCAGAGAAACTGCTTGTAGAAGTGATGAATTTGAGGAAAGTAAAGCTTGGATCAAACCACCCAAACACTCTTATCAGTATGAACAACTTTGCACTGACATACAGAAGTCAGGGGAAATGGAATGAAGCAGAGGAACTACTTGTGGAAGTGATGAATATTAGGAAAGTAAAGCTTGGATCAGACCACCCAGACACTCTTATCAGTATGAATGACTTGGCACTGGTATACAATGATCAAGGCAGATGGAATGAAGCAGAGAAACTGCAGTTGGAAGTGATGAATGCATCCAAAGCAAAGCTTGGATCAGACCACCCAGACACTCTCACCAGTATGAACAACTTGGCAGTGACATACCATGACCAGGGAAAGTGGAATGAAGCAGAGAAACTGCATGTGGAAGTGATGAATGCATCCAAAGCAAAGCTTGGATCAGACCATCCAGACACTCTCACCAGCATGAACAACTTGGCACTGACATACAGAAGTCAGGGAAAGTGGAATGAAGCAGAGGAACTGCTTGTGGAAGTGATGAATGCATTCAAAGCAAAACTTGGATCAGACCACCCAGACACTCTCACCAGCATGAACAACTTGGCAGAAACATACAGAAGTCAGGGAAAGTGGAATGAGTCAGAGGAATTGCAGGTGGAAGTGATGAATGTGAGAAAAACAAAGCTTGGATCAAACCACCCAGACACTATCAGCAGCATGAACAATTTGGCACTGACATACCATGATCAGGGAAAGTGGAATGAGGCAGAGGAACTGCAGTTGGAAGTGATGAATGTTAGGAAAGCAAAGCTTGGATCAGACCACTCAGACACTCTTACCAGTATGAACAACTTGGCACTGACATACCATGATCAGGGAAAATGGAATGAGGCAGAGGAACTGCAGTTGGAAGTGATGAATGCATCCAAAGCAAAGCTTGGATCAGACCACCCAGACACTCTTACCAGTATAAACAACTTGGCAGTGACATACCATGACCAGGGAAAGTGGAATGAAGCAGAGAAACTGCATGTGGAAGTGATGAATTTTAGGAAAGTAAAGCTTGGATCAGACCACCCAAACACTCTTATCAGTATGAACAACTTGGCACTGACATACAGAAGTCAGGGGAAATGGAATGAAGCAGAGGAACTGCAGTTGGAAGTGATGAATGCATCCAAATCAAAGCTTGGATCAGACCACCCAGACACTCTTACCAGTATAAACAACTTGGCAGGGACATACAGAAGTCAGGGAAAGTGGAATGAGTCAGAGGAATTGCAGGTGGAAGTGATGAATGTGAGAAAAACAAAGCTTGGATCAAACCACCCAGACACTATCAGCAGAATGAACAATTTGGCACTGACATACCATGATCAGGGAAAGTGGAATGAGGCAGAGGAACTGCAGTTGGAAGTGGTGAATGCATCCAAAGCAAAGCTTGGATCAGACCATCTGAATACTCTCACTGGCATGAACAACTTGGCAGTGACATACAGAAGTCAGGGAAAATGGAATGAGGCAGAGGAACTGCAGTTGGAAGTGATGAATGTGAGAAAAACAAAGCTTGGATCAGACCACCCAGACACTCTTACCAGTATAACCAACTTGGCAGTGACATACCATGATCAGGGAAAGTGGAATGAGTCAGAGGAATTGCAGGTGGAAGTGATGAATGTGAGAAAAACAAAGCTTGGATCAAACCACCCAGACACTCTCATCAGCATGAACAACTTGGCAGAAACATACAGAAGTCAGGGAAAGTGGAATGAGGCAGAGGAACTGGAGGTGGAAGTAATGAATTTTAGGAAAGCAAAGCTTGGATCAGACCACTCAGACACTCTTACCAGTATGAACAACTTGGCACTGACATACCATGATCAGGGAAAGTGGGATGAAGTAGAGAAACTGCAGTTGGAAGTGGTGAATGCATCCAAAGCAAAGCTTGGATCAGATCACCCAGGCACTCTCACCAGCATGAACAACTTGGCAGTGACATACAGAAGTCAGGGAAAGTGGAATGAAGCAGAGGAACTGCAAGTGGAAGTGATGAATTTATTCAAGGCAAAGCTTGGATTAGACCACCCAGACACTCTTACCAGTATGAACAACTTGGCACAGACATACTATGATCATGGAAAGTGGAGTGAGGCAAGCAGGTTGCTGCAAGATCTGGAGATAGTGGGATTTGAACACCCAGACAATATACTTGGTCTTGTTGAGGGCAAGTCCTCAAGTCCCATCAAGAAATCATCAGGTTACAGTAAAGATCTTTCCATCAGTCACAAGCTTAACATTGAGGCACTCAAAGGCATCCAAGCCAAGCATGACCATCTCAAGAAGCAGCACAGGTATGAATGTTTAAAGTTAGATAAAAAGGTGCACAGTGATCATTGACTTCTGTTTATTCAAATCTCATCATTTTCATCACAACATCCAGTATTTGAGGCTCCAAAAACCACTGTATGAGCAAAGACTAGCCTTGATTGCTGGTCATGCTGTTGCTACATCAAGTGAAATCAAGGCAAGTGAGCAATATTCTAATGACAGGCCAACTGTACAGCCTAAGGACACACCCCAAGTTGTTGCTACTGCCATCCCTGAGTTCTGGCTCACAGCCCTCAAGAACCATGCCATCATTGGTGATATTGTCACTCAGCGCGATGCCCAGGCTCTGAAATATCTCAGTGACGTCCATCTCTCTTATCTCGATGAGGATTCATTGCCAGAAGTCAATGGCAAGCCTAGTTTCAAACTCAAGTTTGTCTTTGATGCCAATCCCTTTTTCGAAAATGATATACTTGAAAAGACGTATCTCTTCCGGGAAGAGATTGGGTACTCAGGTAATTTCGTGTTTAAGCATGCTATTGGGACGGAGATCAAGTGGAAGGATGACCAGGATCTCACTATGAAAAAGATTAAGATTAGGAACAAGAGTTAGTGTTATTTGATATGCCACGTATATGCATGCTTACTGCAATGACCTGGCGCATTAGGTACCGATCGCATGAAGCGCTCGCATGGCAAAGCTCGGGGAACAGAATCCTTTTTCAACTTCTTTAACCCACCCCAAGTGCTGCCCCTTAGCTCCAACGTGGATGGTGAAGAGATCGAAGAAACCGCCCTGTGCAGGGTCAAAGAGATCCAGCGCAAGGTCAAGGTTGACTTAGAGATTGGAGAGTGCTTCAAAAAAGAGGTTCTTGTCCTTACCAGTCTCATCGTACTTGGTACTCACTCCATAGATTATATAGATCATCCCCCGTGCCATTTACTACTTTGTGGATGAAGATGAGGATGGAGATGAGGATGAAGACATGTTGGATGATGACGACGATGAAGACATGTTAGATGATGATGATGATTGATGATAATGATTGAGGAGAGGATTAGGATAGGATTAGGACAAGTCTCTCGCAGCAGTAAATTCAACAGAGGATTATTACAACGATCTGTCCTACTAACGAGCTGTAGGTGGTGCTGTCTCTTGCTTGCGTGCTTTTGTCTCTGCCATGACCTTCCGTGCTACCAACTCCTCCACTTCCTTTAGCAAAAATTCCGATCTTATCCTGCTTCCACATGTGGCCTCCATCCCCAAGAGCTCAGTCTGGTATCATGACTGCAATAATAATTCACGTAGAGTAGCTTCTTGTGCTTTCCTCGCCTTTTCCATCTCCCGAAGTAAGTCTCGAAGGAGACCTGCCACTTCCGCCTCCTTCTTCTCCTCTTCTCGCCTCTTCCTCTCAGTTTCCTCGTGCTCGAGCTGCAGCATCAACGCTTCCTCTTCTGCTGCAGCCTCTGCTTCTTCCTGTTCCCGCCTTTCTTGTTCGCGAGCCCACTGCGCCGCCCGTACAGCTTTTTGTGCACGAACTTGAGCTAAACGTTCTGCGGTGTTCGAGGGTGTCTGCGACATGGCTGCAGCAGTACTAGTACGACGAGCCCTCCATTTTAGGATTTCTCTCGTGCTGCCCTTGCCTCCTCGAATGAGAACGTTTACGCCACTGCTGCCACCTTTTCCTCTGCCACCCCTTGTCGCCAGCCGCCCCTATTCAGAAGAAAATTTCTTGGCCTGCAGCATCGCCAGTCACAATCTCTGGAGCCCAGGTTTCTCCAACAGTGACTACTCCCGTGTGGCCCTGTTGGCCATCGCCTCCACGGTTGACGAGCCTTTTGCGCCGACCAACGCTGAAAACCTGCGCGGCCACTGGCTCCTGGACCTCTTCTCTCACCGCCTGTCTTTTGCCAACTTTGATCATCCTCCGAAAGCGTGCAAGAAGCTCTTCGACCCATGGCTACGTGAGTTTCGTACACGCCTTCGCCTATGGCGCTCCGACCCGTCCACCACGCTCATCGCGTCCGACGGCTCTCTTCGGAACGGCAGGGCTGCCAGCGGCTTTGTCTCCTTGCATCATTCCGCCGTCCGCCTGACGCCTGCATCCTCTTCTTATGGTGCGGAAACACAAGCCATTGAAATGGTGTTCCGACATCTTCTCACCGCCAACGTTTCTGGCTGCGTGGTTCTTCTTGTCGACAATGCCTCTGCGGCTCGCTCGATCTTCAATACGGATGTCGTGGATGGTCAACATATCCATATCCGAGCATGCTCCATGCTGCGTGCTTGGCTCTTGGACAACGCTACTAACCGCCTAACCGTCTCCTGGTGCCCTAGTCATGTGGGCATCCCTGAGAATGAGGCTGCCGACTTATTGGCCTCGAATGCCCAGGGTCCCCCTTGCCCGGCGTTCACCTCCCACCAGCTCGCTGCCAGTCACTTTCGCATTACCGCCGGTACCCACTGGCGTTTGGCGTGGCTCTCTCAGAAAACGAGGGGCCATAACCTGTTGCGCCTTAACGCCTCCCGTCGCGTCCTCAAACCTACTTTGGCCAAATCTCGGTCTCGTTTTGTCACCGGCTGCGACGACTCTCCCGCCCTCTTCGCGCGCTTTACCCGCTTCGTCACTGGCCATATGCCCTCCGCGGAATACAGACGACGGTTCTTCCCGCAGGCCCCGATACATTGTGTCGACTGCCCATCACGCCGCCCCTTGACCCGTTCCCACATCATCTGTGAGTGTCTTAGCTACCCGCCTCCATTTACATCCTTTAGTTCCTTTCTACGGCGCGACAACAACTACGTCGGCTTGATCGCCTTTCTGAAAGACCACCCGCGGGCGGCCACTTTCGACTGCCTCGTCCCCTACGTCTCTCGCCCTCGTTCTCGCCAACGCCATGTGGCCCTCTTCCCGGATTAGTAGTTGCGTCTTGTCTCCACGTCGCTGCCTATTTTGCCCCTAGCTACCCTGTTGTCATTACACGCGACTCACAATGCGTCGCTTCCTTACGATAGTCTCTTGTCTATTTACTTTTCGGTACCTCAATACATATTATCATGCGGAAAAAAAAAAAAGTGACTACTCCCGTGCTTTCTGCGTTGGCTCCCCTTCCTCAGCCCACAATCCAGTGGCTGCTGCGGACACATCCCTTGTCGCATACTCCACCAGCCTGATGTTATGGTCGAGCTTATGAGACAGCTGTCGAGACTCTCAAAGCGGCGAAGGAGGCCGCGACAAAAACTGAGGTGTGGTCTCACCAATACTCTTCTAAGTAGTTCTCTCACTACCTCACATCTCCGCTATCGCATCTTCGCCTTCGCCTATTAAACCTAAGGATGTACGAGAAGCAGCAAATATGTATCAAAAAGGTCCTCGCCATTTTTGACGCGCCCGGTTATGACGAGAAGAATGTGGAAACTGATTGTAGAACTCAAGTATTTGGGGCTCCAAAAACCACTGTATGAGCAAAGACTAGCCTTGATTGCAGGCCACGCCGTTGCCACATCGGAAATCGAGGTCGGGGAGCAGCATTCCAAGCAAACTTCCCTGACCAAGGACACTCTCCCCCGGGTCGGTCGCTGCCGCCATCCCCGAGTTCTGGCTCACAGCCCTCAAGAACCACGTCATTATTGGGGATATTGTCACCAATTGCGATGCCCAGACCCTCAACTTTCTCCTCGATATCCGTCTCTCTTATCTTGACGAGGACTCGGCGCTAGAGGTCAATGGAAGGCCCAGTTTTAATCTCAAGTTTGTCTTTGGCGCCAATCCCTTTTTCGAAAATGATATGCTCGAAAAGATGTATCTCTTCCGGGAAGAGGTCGGGCACTCGGGTGATTTCGTGCTTGAGCGTGTAATTGGGACGGAGATGAAGTGGAAGGACGACCGAGATCTTACTACGAAGAATAGAAATGGCAAGAGTGAGTATCATTCTATACGCCATGTATACACGCGCTCACTGCAATGTTAGGCGTGTTAGGTGCTCTCTTGCGTGGCAAAGCTCGGGCAACAGAATCCTTTTTCAACTTCTTCAACCCACCCCAGGTGCCGTCCCTTAGCTCCATTATGGACGGTGAGGAGCTGGAAGAGATCGCCCTGCGCAAGGTTAAAGAGATCCAGCGCAAGGTCAAGGTTGACTTACAGATTGGAGAATGTTTCAAGAAAGAGGTTCCTGCTCCTACCCAGTCTCATCATACTCGTACTCACTTCATAGATTACATAGATCATCCCCCGTGCCATTGACTCTACTTTACGGGAAAAACGGTCAAGTACGACATGTTGGACAAGGATGACGATGGAGAGATTGAGGATGGGAATGGGAATGACAACGACAACGAGCATCGGGATTAGGACAGGGTAGTGAGGATAGGATCGGGACGAGGTGTGTGTGTTTTTACTGTCAAGTTTGCGCTTTGTTTGTTTTTTGCGCCGGGTTGTCTGTAATTTTGTTGCTGTTTTACAGTTTGTCGTGTTCATTCGCGACCTTTTTCTCTTACCAGATGAGGCGTAGAACATCAAAATTGGAATCAGCATTTTTGTTGAAATCTTGGTCTGACCGTTCATTACTCATTCCCCGTCATTCCCAATGTTGTTGGTCCTTTGAAAGAGTGATCTGACGTTCTGTGCACAGTATACTAACACATTTACAATGAAGGGTCCAGCTCACGAGCAGTAGGGGCCGTCTCTTCCATGACCTTCTGTGCTATCGAAACCTCCACTTCCTTTAGCAACATCCCCCAAGTATTTCTTAAGTTTCCATGTGGGCCCCGTGCGACCAACCTCCGCAAGAGCTCGGTTTGGTATCGTGACTGCAATAATACTTCTGATGATATCCGTGCTTGGGTACGTATTTCGGATAGAATGGCGCTCAGAGTAGCTTCTTGCGCTTTCCTCGCCTTTTCCGTCTCCCAGAGCAAGTCTCGAAGGAGACTTGCCACTTTGTCCTCTTTTTCGTCGCCCTGCGTTTGTCTGCACTTGCACACCATGACTGTCTCTTGTTGAGGTATTTCCTCTGTCAGCTCTTGTTTTTCCCGCTCCATGAGCCTCTTCGACTCTTCTTGCCTCCACCGTTCCTCGTCCTCTCGCCTCTTCCTTTCAGTTTCCTCGTACTCGAGTTCCAGCATCAACGCTTCCTCTTCCGCTGCAGCGTCTGCTTCCTGTTCCTGCCTTTCCCGTTCCTCTCTCTCGCGTCGTTCTCTCTCCTCTTGTCGCATGCCACTCTTGGCCTCATATCCGACTCACAAACGACAACAGAGGTGTTGAGCCTCCTGCTTTCTCTTGCATTGCACGAGTTTTGTTTTGTTTTTCTTCTCTCTTTACGTGGAT
Source organism: Amanita rimosa (assembly GCA_023014395.1). Classification (NCBI taxonomy): domain Eukaryota; kingdom Fungi; phylum Basidiomycota; class Agaricomycetes; order Agaricales; family Amanitaceae; genus Amanita; species Amanita rimosa. Next base: position 134,826 of record JAEBUO010000060.1, read on the forward strand.
TCCGACACACACACCATATATGCCGTCATAAGTCGCTACGAACTGCTTTTCCAGCATGTAACCATATCTCTTCCCGAGGCTCTCATCATTCCATGGTAAGCAAGCGTTTCACGGTGACAGAGCGCTGTGCATCCATTAACAGTGTACTATTTATAAATAGTGTTGCCAAGCCACCCTCTTGCTTCCCATCAACCTTCTGTTTGCTTTATTTACCTGCAATTCCCTTTTACTGCACATTGGCAAGCTGGATGATTGGGACAGGGCAGGTCAGATCCTGGTGAGTAATGATTTGATCATATCTCACTCATTTCTCAACAGTTTTGCTTCAATATTTCGTTGTTTGAGAGCCATTTTCACCTTCTTCCTTGATAAATTGGCAGTGCAATGTGTGGTGCATTTGTTCTTTCAGTATTTATTGGGACAGAGCAGTGCTGAGTGCAAGTTGAGTAGAGATTTGATCATATCTCACCTGTTTCTCAGTGGTTTTGCTTCAATATTGCATCATTTGAAGGCCCTTTCAACCATTGTCCTTGACATGTTGGCAGCATTGTGTGTGGCACATTCATCTTTTCAACATTCATTAACATTTCCTTCAAATTATATGTTACATGCTTTTGGAGCCATTTATCACTCAGTTATGGTCAGTTTCATTTCAATCATGTCTCATTTAAAAGCTTTATCTTCAGTATAGATCTAAAGCACAACAGGCATCATTTGGTCAAGAAGAGTAATCTAATGTTGCCAAAGCTAGGCTTAGCTAAGCTATGGCTAAACTAAGTCACTGTAGCTATTTTTGGCCATAGCTATATAGCCATAGCTGCCTATAGCTAGTTACCAACTGCCACCACCATACAACTCTGCCCCCCACTTCTTGCCATCACCCTCACCCTCCCACCTCACTGTCAGTAGTTTAAGTACAAAATGTAATATGAAATACATATGTTAAATATCATGACAGTGGTGCATTGCATTGTAAGTGTTACAGTTCTCTTTTCCCTTTGTTAATGGACTACATTTACTTGTCACACACCCATAGTTATGCCTTGGACATCATCTCCTTCTCATACATAGCTACCTTCACCTTTCCTTTCTCAGATAGCTATACCTTTTCCCCTTTAGTTCCCATTGTTCTCTAAATGTATATAAACCCCTCTCATGTACCATAGTTCTTTAGTTCCAACTTAGTCAAATCATATCTACAACTTGAACACTCTCTTTTGCTCATTGCCTCAACTGCTCTCCTCACTCTCTCTCTCTAGCCTTCATCATTATCAGACTTAGTGCCTAGAACCCTTGTCCAGTGGCTGGGAACAGACCAAGACTCTGTTTGTTGCTGTGGACTTGGACACTGAATGACATTGTGGACATTGACTGTAACATAAGTTGAAACTCAGGACCAGCAGGGTATCACCCCTAGCCAACACCATTGAGACCCACAGCTCTCAGGAACAACCCCTGAATGGATCCATCACCTATAAGGGGAAATACTATCTTGGACGATGAGAAGTTTTTCTCTACCAATGAACCTGGTACTTTGTTACAGAAGGATGGAAACAAAACAAACCAGTCCCAGACAGATACTTTTCAGGAACCTTTTACTCAGGAGCCTTTGAACACGATTTACCTGATCAACTCTACCTAGACTGGGGTAGTGAAGTACAAGGAGAATCACTCTACCTTGTCACAGAACCAGAAGACAAATTAGGAAAGACTCTTTACAGAAGAATCTTTGGAACTAGCAACTGATATGGAGTAACAGCTAGCCTTTTAGCAGAGTGGGAGAAATTATGATGAATTGAACAAGCTAAGCTTGAGGAAAACCCATTTGACACAGATTACTCAAAACAAGAACCACCCCCATCTCCGAAACAGAAAGCCCCAAGTAGAACTCCTACTCCAGAACTGCCCCCATCTCTGAAACCAAGGACCCTGAGTAGAACTCCTACTCCAGAACTGAAACCAATCACTAGAACACCAACCCCTGAACCACTGATCAACCCCGAACCACTGATTACTCCTGAACCAAGAATGGCATCTGAAACCAGTGCTAGCTCTAAAGAAGATATCAAACTGCAGCCTATACAACCTTTTACTGGTAAACAAATCAAAGCAAGATTGTTTTTAGGACAGCTTGAGGATTATTTTACCCTCAATGAACAGAACTATGAAGGAAAAGATGAGAAGAAAGTCAGGTATGCACTTGCATGTATGAGACCAGAACTAGACAATTGGAAAACCATTATTCGAGGCGAGTTGAACGACAACAGGAGTAGTACTGCAGCCATGTTCAAATGGAGCAACTATGAAGCATTTGAAACACATTTCATCAATGACTGGGGAGAGGTTAACAGCGCCCTTTGAGCCCTGAATAATCTATCCAAATTAAAAGTTGGAAACAGTGTTTCAGTCCCAGAATACATTAGGAAATTCTGCATGGATATAGGAACATCTGGCCTCACTGGAATACCTGCTCAGTTGCAAGCATTTGTCAAAGGATTACCCTTAGAACTTGCTAGGACAATCTTACAGGATCAAAGGAAGATCAAAACGATGCAAGAAGCTTATGACAAAGCAGAGGATCACCATAACGCTTGGGATATGACAGGACAAGGGAATAGGAGAACCAATGATGGTTCTGGAACATGTTTCAATTGTAACAATAATTGATCCAGAACAATCAGAGCTATTAATACCACAACTCCTGGCCAACTGACAGATGATCAAAAGGAGGAATACTGAAAGACTGGAAAGTATTTCAGATGTGGAACACAGGGACACATCTCCAGAAACTGCCCAAAATGCAACAACGCGTCCTCATCCAGGTCTTCTTATCAGAATAAGGCTGTCCATTCCATCACTGAGGAACAACAGAAGGAAGAAGACAAACCAGCAAAGAAGATTAGAGCCATCTTTTCAGCAATGTCTACTGAAGAGAAAAATGCCCTCTTAAACAAATTCAAAAATGAGGGTTTTTAGTTAGGAAGTGTCACTCAGCGGTTCACCCTTCCTTATTATCAAGATCTGAACAGTTAGCACTTGATTCTGTAATAGTATTATCCAACAATGACAATTGCATTTCATTAACTATCAAATCAACCAATTTACCCACTGGAACATCTGCCCTAATCAATTGTGGAGCAAAAGGAAACTTTGTAGATGAAGGAGCAGTGAAGGAGCTCAGAAAGGAACGACTCAAGAAACCTATCAAAGTCAGAAATGCAGATGGAATGGTAAACACAAAAGGAATGATCACACATCGCACCAAGATATGCTATGTATATGATTGAAGGACAACAATTTGTAAACTGGTTCTGGATCACTAAGCTAATACCCTGGTTAGAAGAAAATAACCCAATCATCAATTGGCAAAAGAAATCTCTGCAGATTGAAGATCCAGATGCATTGCCAAAAGCAATTTGGCAGCTGGCCCTAGACTCTCAGCAATGGGGCAAAGACGACTATTGGATCAGAGTAAAAATGTCAGCATCACAGGAACTGGAGCACAGGCTAAAGAAGGAAAAACCATCTACCACACTGCTGTCAGAATATGAGCAGTGGTGCACCATCTTTGACAAAAAAGCATCGGAACATTTCCCATCTAGTTGACCATGGGATCATGCAATTAACACTAAGGAAGGTTTCATCCCAAAAGCTAGTAAACTCTACCCCTTATCCATCAAAGAACAAGGACTGTTAGACAAATAGATTGATGAACAGCTCCAGAAAGGATATATTAAACCATCTACATCACCCCAGGCATCACTGTTCTTCTTTGTAGCAAAGAAGGAAAGTGGGACACTCTGACCCTGTCAAGATTACTGATATCTGAATGAATGGACTGTCAAAAACGCATATCCCCTTCCCCTTGTCTCTGATCTTATGACTAAACTGCAAGGTGTCAAGTATTTTACCAAACTAGACCTCTGATGGGGATACAATAATGTTTGTATCAAAAAGGGAGATGAATGGAAAGCAGCCTTTATTACCAATCGAGGGCTCTATGAACCAATGGTCATGTTCTTTGGATTATGCAATTCACCATCAACCTTTCAGACTATGATGAATGAATACTTCAGAGATATGATCAATGAAGGATGGTTAATCATCTACATGGACAATATGTTAATCTGCACAAAAACATTGGAACAATTGGAAGAGTGGACAAAATGAGTCTTACAATGGTTACAAGATAATGATCTGTTTCTGAAACTAGAAAAGTGCAAGTTTGCCACACAGGAAGTCGAATTCCTAGGAATGATCATCACCCCTGGATGCATCCAGATGGACCCAATTAAACTAGCAGGTATTGCTGACTGGCCAGTCCCCACCACAGTTAAACAAGTCTGATCATTTCTGGGATTTGGAAACTTCTATTGATGCTTCATTGGGAATTTTGCCACCATCGCCAAACCACTCACTGATCTCACCAAGAAAACTAAACCATTTGATTGGACCACTGAATGGAATAACACCTTTGAAATTCTAAAGCAATGATTCACATCCATGCCAGTGCTATTGATGCCAGATCCAGCCCAACCCTTTATCCTTCAAACTGACACATCAAATAAGGCAATAGGAGCAGTCCTGAAACAGGCAGATGAAACAGGATCTCTACACCCCTGTGGATTTATTTCACATGAATTATCACAAATGGAGCAAAACTACCAGATCTATGATCGAGAACTCTTGGCAATCATTAAGGGATTGTCCTACTACTGAACCACCCAATGTTTAACACCTAGACAAGCTAGATGATCATCCCTATTATCAGAATTTGACCTGCACATTGAACATGTCCCTGGCACAAAGATGTTTGAAGCAGACGCCCTATCTCGATGCCCTGATCACATGGGAAACAGTGAATTACAAGAAGATGTCATAGTCTTGCCTGAGGACCATTTCATCTGTCTTATTGGAGAAGATTTAGTCACAGATATTCAGAAAGCGATGTCAAAAGACGATTTTGGATGCATTCTAATTGAGGTTATCACCATGCATCACGCCCCACCAATAAAATCAAATATACAAGATTGGTCTTACACAAATGGCATTGTTCACTATCTTGGAAAAACCTACATCCCCAATCAGGATGGCTTACAGACCAAATTGATCAAAGAACTGCACAAAGCACAATCATCAGGTGTCATGACTGACTGAAAAGCTTCGGCTTTTTCACTAAGTCATTTCACTTTTATTATTTATTTTCTTCATAATTATATAAACACATGCTGACTAAGCCGGCGCCTATCACTTGGCGCTTATATAAAGTAGTAGATAAGATACCGGAGCATGGTGCTGATGACTCATTACTATTACTACATGCGCAGTTGTCTTACTCATACAAGTACTATATTTAGAGTAGGGCTTAGGGTAGTGCACAGACCACCTGTCATAGTATATAAGGAGTGCAATCCAGCACCCATAGTCCTCAGTCGAGTTCTCTCGGGTTTCATCCCTCCTCTTCTCTCCTCTCCTCAGTCCTCTGTTGGGGCTCCTAGGCGTTATGCCGGGGGGTTCCTGATAGTAGAACTCGACTATCCTCTCTAGCAGCCCCAACGCTTGTTATACCCGGACCACAGGGTTAAGTGGCAGAGAACCAGGGAATTCATACAGTCATACGCCGACTATAAAATTGTGGTACCGGTTGCCAGACACCATTAAAACTGCGCACCAGTGGCCCTGCATCGCAGCCCTTAACTAGCTTTGCATTACATTCCTGGTCTAGGCAAACCGAAGAACCTAACCCAGTTGATAGGGTTACCTGTGCACAGGATACCAGTGCTGGGCTGATCACACAATACGTGATCCATATCTAGGGACAAGGCTTGCCACTCCCCTAGCGCATTAAATTGCCCTGGCCTAGGCCCCTGAAGGCTATAGATTTATACCTATGTAAATACCCTTTTCCCATACCCCTTGAGAGTAGCCACTGCTTGGTCATGCGCTCTTGAGAAAGGCCCACACCTGTACGGTGTAGTGGCAGTTGGACAACCATTTGGACCCAACTTAGATAGACCCTTCATCCATAAATAAAACAAGTAGTCAGTATAGTAAATTGTAGCACTGCAGGGGTGGTTGTAGACCCTGAGTGCACGTTTCCGTATCTACATTCCCAAGCAGGTGACAGGCCAAGACCTCCCTCACCTTTACATACAAGATAGGAGATAACAATAACAATACTTTTTGGGACGCCGTCACTGGCGATCTTGATTCAAACAACGTGGGTTTTAGCTCATCAAAAGGAGAATCTACATCATCATCTTCATCACATTCAACAAACTCTATCACAGAGGAACCACATCAGTGGGAAGCAGCACCATTTCCCATCCTAGTACCAAATCCAGCCACTCTAAATCCTAACCTACTATTCAACTCCGACGCCGATTTCATCAGAGAACCCGCACCACCTTTTTCATCACCACCACCCCTGCTTACACCATCACCTACATTGCCACCGCCAAACTATCACAGTATGGCGGTGCCCCAAGAAATGACATCAGCAGAATTGCTGAATCTCCTCAACGCGCAAGCCGCAACCATCCAAGCCCTCCAAAACCAGCTGACACAGCTGCAAACAAACACTGCACAGGCTGCTGCAGCTGCAGCAGCACATACCCCTCCCCCCGCCAATATCGTTAACATACCGCCAGGGACAGTATTCAATATTCCCGGAACCAGTAATGGCGGAGTGTCTAGAATAGACATAGCCAAACCTCCGGTTTTCTCCGGAAAGATGTCTGAAGTAACAAATTTCATCAACACCTGCAGATTATACATTCAACTAAAGATGCTGGAATCTGATGAAGAAGAACAGATCTTGTTAATTATCTCATACATGACGGAAGGCTTTGCTGCAGATTGGAAAGACAATCTGTTGGAGCAGATGGCCAATGACAAAGAAGGAATTCCGCAAATGGCGGAACAGTTGTTCAGACAGATCCGAAAGGATTTTGGAGATACTGATGAGCAATCATCAAAAATCTCAGAAATGCGGACCATGATGCAAGGGTCCAGTACATGTGAAGAACACGTGCAAAAGTTTAAAAAGGTATCATGAGGTACCGGATACCTATGAGCTCTTATCAAAGAGTTTAAACACAGTTTGAATACCAGACTCCGAAAGAGGATCATGGAGGCCAATGAGGTACCTGAGACCATTGAAGGGTGGTACCAAAAAGCAGTAAAGTTGGATCACCAGTGGAGACAGGCAAATGCCGAGGAGAAGTATTACTCCTCGCAGACCAGTAGCTCTGCCAATAGGAGTGAAGGAGCATCCAAAGGCCCAGATACAGCGAAGCCGGTAGCCCCTGGCCAGCCCAAACCCCGATGGAGATTCGGATCGGGATCAGCAAGTCAGGGACAATTGGGAGCTGGAGCCTCCACAAGTTCAAGTAGTACGGCAAATCGGCTGGACCCTAACACAATGGACATCGATCAAAATCAAAGACCACCCCTCTGATGTTACAAATGCGGCAAGATCGGACACATTTCCAGGAACTGCAGATCAGGACTCGATATTCGCACAATGATGTTTGATGAAATGAAGGAGTACTTCAAGAAAGGAGAAGAAAATTTAAAAGAGGAAGAGAGTCAGTAGGTCCCATACTGGACTCTCGAAATAGATACAGTGTGCTAGATAAATTGGTAGATAGTGCACAACCCCTTGATATAGCGCCTAGTGCTGACCGGGTTGATGCAAGGACGATCTCGGGAGTCTCAAGGACTTCTGAGATGTTCCCGCAAGAGGTGAACTCCCAGGTGAAACACTGTGATATAGCGCACGGCGCTGAAAGTCACTCCCAAGGAATGCGGCAGGGCAGTACAACCTGTGCTTAATTCCTCGTTACCAAATACAGTAGTACAAGTATCTAAAAAGGGACAAAAAGACTTGAAAGGGAAGCAGTGTGATATAGTGCTCAGTGCTGAAACTGCTTGCCCAAAAAGAGTATTGAAAAAAGGAGAAAAGGAGTTTGTAATTAGGTCAATAGGATGGAAGGACAAAATCTTGATGGAGATTGGGTTGGAAAGGTTGGATACACATGAACAGACTCAGCAAACCACGTTGCTCGATTCAGGAGCAACAGGGTTGTTCATGCACGCTGCATATGCAAAAAAGATGGGCTTCAAACTCATACCCTTGGAACATCCCATTCAAGTTTGGAATGTGGACGGAACAAACAATGAAGGAGGAATGATCACCCACGAGGTTGATCTCCTCTTATCTTATCAAGGGCACAAAGAACGAGCTACCTTTGAGATATGCGAGCTAGGGAAAACCAATGTAATCATTGGATCAACATGGTTACGAAAACACAACCCTGAAATCAATTGGGAGACCGGTCAAGTAAAATTGATGTGTTGTCCACAAAGCTGTGGATATAGGCAAAGGGAATGGACTAAGAAGCAGGAGCAGAAAGTCCAAACAGCAGAACACTGGTGTGTTCTGGAATACCTGTGGGAACAGGAGAAGGAGTTAGACTTCGCACACTGGCTCGAAGAAAAAGAGGGAAGTGAGAAGCATCTCACCTACATGGAGCAAATGAAACACCCAGGTCAATAAAAGTATGGGGATAAATACCCATTCTTGCCGGTGTTTCCACCCACTAGCCCAAAAACCGGGTCAATGACACATGTACAAGAGTTGGCAAAACTCACAGCCAAAGAGATGGTACCTGAGCAGTACCATCAATACCTCAAAATCTTTGAGAAAAGAGCATCAGAGCGCATGCCAGCTAGGAAGCCTTGGGATCACGCAATCAATACCAAACCAGGCTATCAGCCCAAAAAAGGGAAAGTCTACCCCCTGTCCCCAGATGAGCTGCAGGAAGTACGGAACTTTGTGGATGACCAATTAGCTAAAGGGTACATCCGACCCTCCAAATCACCACAAACGTCACCCATCTTCTTTGTAAGCAAGAAGGATGGAAAGAAGCAGATGGTTCAGGACTACCAATACCTGAACAAATGGACAGTTAAAAATAACTACCCATTACCATTAATATTGGAGCTCATAGATCGAGCAGGGAGTGCTAAATACTTCACTAAGCTAGATCTTAGGTGGGGTTATAATAATGTACAGATCAAAGAAGGCGATGAATGGAAAGCCGCATTCACTACCCCTGAAGGTTCCTTTGAACCAGTAGTAATGTTTTTCGGGCTAACCAACTCGCCGGCCACTTTCCAAGCAATGATGAATGACATTTTCTGCAATATGATCAATGCAGGAAAAGTCATTGTGTACATTGATGACATACTCATCTTTACCAAAACAAAAGAGGAGCATGACACAATCATGCAACAAGTCTTGCAACATCTGGAAGAAAACGATCTGTATGTAAAACCAGAAAAATGTGTGTGGTGCGTAGAAGAAGTTGAATTCTTGGGAGTCGTTCTGGGACCCAAGGGAATTCAAATGGATACAAAGAAGGTCAAAGCTATTATCAGCTGGCCCACCCCTTCTTGTGTCAAAGACGTACAAAGGTTTTTAGGCCTAGCCAATTACTATAGGCGCTTTGTACAAGACTTTGCAAAAATCGCACAACCATTACATAATCTGGTTAGAAAAGATAAAAATTGGGAATGGACAGAGGTCCAAGATAAGGCTTTCAAAAGCCTAAAAAAGATATTTACAGAGCAACCCTTGTTAGTTGCTCCAGACTCAGATAGGAAGTTCAGGGTGGAGTCAGATGCTTCGGATTACACTCCGGGTGGCGTCTTATCTATGCTCTGCAAGGATAACAAATGGAGGCCTGTGGCCTACCTGTCAAAGTCGCTCAATGATACCGAGCGCAATTATGACGTCCATGACAAAGAAATGCTGGGCATTATGCATTGTCTAGAGACATGGTGTCATTACCTGGAAGGAGCACATGAACAGTTCGAGATATGGACTGATCACAAGAACCTCGAGTAATTTATGAGTGCAAAGAAATTGAATCGCAGGCAGGCCACTGCAAAAATGGAGAGGAAGAAAGGGTCTAGACACCCTTACAGAGCCAGGAGATATGGAAGGGCCATGTCAATGTAACATGTGCCTACGTCAACCATATAATATAGCGCCTTGCGCTGAAACGATTGAGGATTTTACCCCACCTTCACGCCCACTCTCACCCATCATCGAGGAATTAGAGGAATCATCCATGATAGAGCACAATGTGCTGAAAGATGACGACGAAGTTTAAATTTGTCTGGAAGCCAAAATCTTAAAAAGGGGGTACTGTCATGACCGACTGAAAAGCTTCGGCTTTTTCACTAAGTCATTTCACTTTTATTATTTATTTTCTTCATAATTATATAAACACATGCTGACTAAGCCGGCGCCTATCACTTGGCGCTTAGATAAAGTAGTAGATAAGATACCAGAGCATGGTGCTGATGACTCATTACTATTACTACATGCGCAGTCCAGTCAAAAGCAACATGCCCATTCCAGCAAGTAACCCTTGATTTCATCACCAATCTACCCCTTTCTGATGGCTTTGACTCGATCCTGGTCATGGTGGACCATGGTCTTACAAAGGGGGTAATTTTCACACCTTGAAAAAAGACAATTGATGCTCTAGGTACTGCAGAACTTTACATCTCTGAAATCTATAAATGGTTTGGCCTACCTGACATTTTAATCTCAGATCGAGGCCCACAATTCTCCACAAAGGTATTCCAGGAAATACAAAAAGTGCTAGGAATCGACCACAGATTGAGCACAGCCTATCATCCTCAGACAGATGGAGAAATAGAACAAGTCAATCAAGAACTAGAGGTCTATCTTTGAATGTTCTGCACTAATGAACTGCATCTATGGAAACTGCTTCTCCCAATAGCCAAGTTTGCTCACAATAACCGATATCATGACACAATTAAGACTTCCCCATTTAGGCTAATGTATGGAATGGACCCTGTTGCGCTTCCCACAGCCACAACATGAATGACTACTCCAGCAGTAGAAGAACACCTTCAGTTCCTAAGAAAAGCCAGAGAGGAAGCATTAGCAGCACATGAACTAGCAAGACAATTGGTGGCAAGACAACACAAAGACAAGGCAATATGATTTGAGAAAGGCACCAAAGTATGGCTCAAGAATAGGAACCTCCACATATCATATCAGTCCAGAAAGCTAGCACCAAAGCAAGAAGGACCCTTTGAGATCAAACAAGTGATGGGACCTGTGACATACAAATTGAAACTCCTGAAGCAATGGCACATTCACCCTGTGTTTCATACATCACTCCTTACCCCATATCAGGAAACAACTGCACATGGCCCAAATTATGTGAAACCGCCCCCTGATCTCATAAACGGACAAGAGGAATTTGAAGTAGAAGCAATTCTGGCCCACAGGAAGCGAGGTGCAGGCTACCACTACCTAGTTAAATGGAAAGGCTATGGATCAAATGATAATTCTTGGGAACCCACCCACAATCTTGCAAACACCATGGACATCTTATTGGAATATCAACAACATTGACACCTCTGAACCATGACTCGATACAAAAACTGCCATATCCTAAAGCAAAATCACTATTACACAAAATGAAACTGTTCAACACTCTCTTGATACACTATAGCCCTTAAAGAAAAAACCATCTTCACCTGTATACAGTACCTCCCCATCTGACATGTCCCCAAGGCACCAAACCTATCAGAAAAACCAACCCAAACAGTGGTGTTGGTCACATGATATTACTGCATTCCCTGACTTAACTGTGGCCATCAGAAGAATCCATCAGGAACAACAGAGATCCCCTGCCATGCAGTACAACAATACCTCCCCGGATTTTATCAACTATGATTCTCAGTCAACGACTTACCATTATACAGTACAGGCCCACTGATCTACCAGAATCTTGCAATAAAGAAAACCGATGTGTACAACACTAGCCATGGCAGACTCTTATGCCCAGAAGAATATGAAAAACTCAACAAACTCTCCAAAAAGGCACAGGAAATCGGTGCACAGATCTGGTTATCCCATCAAGGAATCACACTCCCAGGAAGACCAATCCTATCCATGGATGATTACACCAACGACCTCTGCTACCTGCTCGATGAACAAAAAAACATAGTACTCAACATTGTCAGACAGATCAGGAAATTCCTCTCTAAACCTGTCACTGACCTCTGCACTTATCAGTTCATGGCTCTTGAAATGTTCATCAGGGAGGATCACAAACTTCTCTCAAACCCTGACATCCTGAATGAAATAGAAATGACTGATTCAGATCTAGACCCAGATTTCGATGAGGATGACCTATAAAAGACAGTCTGCCCAATATCAGCAATCATCCTACTTGCATCAGAAGCCATGTTCACTTTCTTTGCCCTTGCCACCTACTTCACTGTCCTCCTCCTCATCTCCTGTGCTCACTGGCACATCGACAAAACTGCCACTGCCCTCTCACCCTTCATCACCATCCCTGACCTCCTGCTCGAGGTCTTCATTGAAAACACCACCATTGTTGTCATGACCAACTGAAAAGCTTCGGCTTTTTCACTAAAGACATTTCAATTTTATTTATTTTTCTTCATATTATATAAACATATGCTGACTAAGCAAGTGCCTATCGCTTGGCGCTTAGATAAACACAGTAGATAAGATACCGGACTATGGCATGGCTGACTCATTACTATTCCTACATGCGCAGTCACCTTACTCATACAAGTACTATATTTAGAGTAGGGTTTAGGGTAGTGCACAGACCACCTGTCATAGTATATAAGGAGTGCAATTCAACACCCAGAGTCCTCAGTCAAGTTCTCTTGGGTTTCTCCCCTCTCTCCTCTCCTCCTGTCAGTTCACTGTTGGGGCTCTTAGGTGTCACACCGAGGGGTTCCTGATAGTAGAACTCGACTACTTCTCTAACAGCCCCATGCTTGCGATAGCTGGACCACAGGCTTAAGTGGACGAGTACAGGGGGATTACACAGTTGTACACTGACATCTTGATCCAAATGATGCAGGTTTTAGTTCATCAGAAGGGGAATCTACATCATCATTATCATCACAATCAACAAACTCTATCACAGAGGAACAACACCAGTGGGAACCAGCACCATTTCCCATCTTACTACCTAACCCAGCCACCCTAAATCCAAACCTACTATTCAACTCTGATGCCAATTTCATCGGAGAACCCGCACTACTGTTTTCATCACCCCCTCCCCCGCTTACACCATCACCCACATTGCCACTGCCAAACTATCACAGTATGGCAGTGCCCCAAGAAATGATGTCAGCAGAATTGCTGAATCTCCTCAATGCACAAGCCGCAACCATCCAAGCCTTACAAACTCAGCTGACACAGCTACAAACAAATGCTGCACAGGCTGCCACGGCAGCAGCAGCACACACCCCTCCCCCTGCCAACATAATCAACATACCACCAGGGACGGTATTCAATATTCCTGGGACCAGTAATGGCGGATCATCTAGAATCAATGTAGCCAAACTTCCGGTCTTTTCTGGAAAGATGTCAGAAGTGACAAATTTCATCAATGCTTGCTGACTCTATATTCAATTAAAGATGCCAGAATCCGAGGCACCGGATACCTGGGAAGAGCTCTTATCAAAGAGTTCAAACAAAGTCTGAATACTGGACTCCAAAAAAGAATAATGGAGGCTGACAAAGTACCTGAGACCATTGAAGGATGGTACCAGAAAGCAGTGAAGCTAGATCGCCAATGGAGACAGGCAAAAGCCAAGGAGAAGTACTACTCCTCGTGGACCAGTAGCTCTGCCAATAGGAGTGAAGGAGCATCCAAAGGCCCGGATACGGCGAAGCCAATAGCCCCTGGCCAGCCCAAACCCCAATGGAGATTCGGATTGGGATCAGCAAACCAGGGACAATTGGGAGCTGGAGCCTCTGTGGGTTCAAGTAGTACGGCAAATCGGCTGGACCCCAATGCAATGGACATCAATCAAAATCAAAGGCTGCCCCTTAGATGTTATAAATGCAGCAAGATCGGACACATCTCTAGGAACTGCAGATCAGGACTCGATATTTGCACAATGATGTTTGACAAAATGAAGGAGTACTTCAAGAAAGGAGAAGAGGATTTAAAAAAGGAAGAGAGTCAGTAGGTCCCATACTGGACTCTCTTGGTAGATAGTGCACAGCCCCTTGATATAGTGCCTAGCACTGACCAGGTTGATGCAAGGACAATCTTGGAGGTCTCAAGGACTTCTGAGACGTTCCCGCAAGAGGCGAACTCCCAGGTGAAACACTGTGATATAGCGCATGGTGCTGAAAGTGTCACTCCCAAGGAGCGCAGCAGGGCAGCAATACCTGTGCTTAATTCCTTGTTACCAAATACAGTAGTACAAGTATCTATGAAGGGACAAAAGGACTTAAAAGGAAAGCAGCGTGATATAGTGCTTAGCACTGAAACTGCTTGTCCAAAAAGAGTGTTGAAAAAAGGAGAAAAGAAGTTTGTGATTAGGTCAATAGGACGGAAGGACAAGATCCTGATGGAAATAGGGTTGGAAAGGTTGGACACACATGAACAAACTCAACAAACCGTGTTGCTTGATTCAGGAGCAACAGGGTTGTTCATGCATGCTGCATATGCAAAAAGGATGGGCTTTAAACTCATACCCTTGGAACACCCCATTCAAGTTTGGAATGTGGATGGAACCAACAATGAAGGAGGAATGATCACCCATGAGGTTGACCTCCTCCTATCTTATCAAGGTCATAGGGAACAAGCTACCTTTGAAATATGTGAGCTAGGAAAAACCAACATAATCATTGGATCAACATGGTTATGAAAACATAACCCTGAAATCAATTGGGAGACCGAAGTCAAATTGACACATTGTCCACAAAGCTGCAGACATAGGCAAAGAGAGTGGACAAAGAAGCGGGAGCAGAAGGTCTGCTCAGCAGAACACTGGCATGTTCTGGAATATCTGTGGGAACAAGAGAAAGAGCTAGACTTTGCACACTGGCTCAAAGAAAAAGAGGAAAGTGAGAAGCACCTCATGTACATGGAGCAAATGAAACACCTGGGTCAATACAAGTATGGGGATAAATACCCATTTTTACCAGTGTTCCCATCTACATCCATTGGCCCAAAAGCCAGATCAATAACACATGTACGAGAATTGGCAAAACTCACAGCCAAAGAAATGGTACCTAAACAGTACCATCCATACCTCAAAATCTTTGAAAAGGGAGCATTGGAGTGCATGCCGGCCAGAAAGCCTTGGGATCATGCAATTGATACCAAACCAGGCTATCAGCCCAGAAAAGGAAAAGTCTATCCTCTATCCCCAGATGAGCTACAAGAGGTACAGAACTTTGTGGATGATCAACTAGCCAAAGGGTACATTTGACCCTCCAAATCGCCACAAACATCACCTGTCTTCTTTGTCAGCAAGAAAGATGGGAAGAAGCGGATGGTTCAGGACTACTGATACCTAAACAAGTGGACAGTTAAGAATAACTATCCGCTACCACTAATATCTGAGCTCGTAGATTGAGCAGGGAGTGCCAAATACTTCACTAAGCTAGATCTTAAATGGGGTTATAATAATGTACAAATCAAAGAAGGCGATGAATGGAAAGCCACATTCACTACCCCTGAAGGTTCTTTTGAACTGGTAGTAATGTTCTTTGGGCTGACCAACTTGCCGGCTACCTTCCAAGCAATGATGAATGACATTTTCCATGACATGATCAATGCAGGAAAAGTCATTGTTTACATTGACGACATACTCATCTTTACCAAAACAAAAGAGGAGCATGACACAATTGTACAACAAGTCTTGCAATGATTGGAGGAAAATGATTTGTACGTAAAACCAGAAAACTGTGTTTGGTGCATGGAAGAAGTTGAATTCTTGGGAGTCATCCTGGGACCCAAGGGAATTCAAATGGACACAAAAAAGGTTGAAGCTATCATTAGCTGGCCCACCCCTTCTTGTGTCAAAGATGTACAAAGGTTCCTATGCCTTGCCAATTATTATAGGCACTTTGTACAAGACTTTGCCAAAATTGCACAACCCTTGCACAACCTGGTTAGAAAAGATAAAACATGGGAATGGACAGAGGTCCAAAACAAGGCTTTCCAAAGCCTAAAAAAGATATTTACAGAGCAGCCCTTGTTAGCTGCCCCAAATTCAGACAACAAGGACGTCATGCTCCTCAAACCAGACTTTTTCAAACTTGCTGCACTATGTCATGGACATATATTCATCCACAGCTCAGAAAAAGAACTACTAAACAAAATTTGACACTCTGAAGCACGGGATGAAGCTGTAGTAAAGGCAGTAGAAGCCATGAAAAAAGCTGGTGTCAAAACACTAAACGCTTGAGAATGGGAAATGGAACAAGGACTTATCCTCTGGCAAGGAAAAGTCTATGTACCTAAAGACAAAAAATTGCGGATGAAAATGGTCTGCTTACATCATGATACACCTATTGCTGGACATGGAGGACAGTGGAAGACAATTGAACTCATCACAAAAAACTACTGGTGGCCTGGGATCACCAAATTTATCAAAAAATACATTAGTGGATGTTGTTACAGTTCTCTTTTCCCTTTGTTAACAAACTACATTTACTTGTTACAAACCCATAGTTATGCTTGGACGTTATCTCCTTTTATAGCTACCTTCACCTTTCCTTTCCTAGATAGCTATGCTCTTTCCCCTTTAATTTCTATTGTTCTCTTAACGTATATAAACCCCTCTCATGTACTGTAGTTCTTTAGTTCCAACTTAGTCAAATCATATCTACAACTTGAATGCTCTTTTACTCACCGCCTCAACCACTCTCTTTGCTTTCTCTCTAGCCTTTGTGATCGTCAGACTTAGTGCCTAGAACCCTTGTCCAGTGGCTGGGAACAGACCGAGACTCTCTTTGTTGCTGTAGACTTGGACACTGAATGACGTTGTGGACATCGACTGTAACATAAGTTGGAACTCAGGACTAGCTCAGGGTATCATCCCTAGCTGACACCATTGAGACCCGCAGCTCTCAGAAATGACCCCTGAATGGATTCGTCACCTATAAGGGGAAATACTACCTTGGACAACAAGAAGTTTTTCTCTACCAACAAACCTGGTATTTTGTTACAGAAGGATGGAAACAAAATGAACCAGTCCCAGACAGATATTTTTCAGGAGACTTCTATTCAGGAGCCTTTGAATTCGATTTACCCAATCAAATCTACCTAGACTGGGGTAGTGAAGTACAAGGAGAACCACTCTACCTTGTCTGAGATCCAGAAAATGACCCAGGAAAGACCCTCTATAGAGACTTCTTTAGAGACAGCGACTGACACGGAATCACAGCTAGCCTTTTAGCAGAGTGGGAGGAATTACTACGAATTGAACAAGCCAAGCTTAAGGAAAATCCATTTGATACAGATTACTCAAAACAAGGACCACCCCCATCTCTGAAACCAAGAACCCCGAGTAGAACTCCTACTCCAGAACCACCAATTAACCCCAAACCACTGATTACTCCTGAACCAAGAATGGCATCAGAAACCAGTGCTAGCTCTAAAGGAGATATCAAACCGCAGCCTATACGACCTTTTACAGGCAAATGAATCGAAGCAAGATCATTTTTAGGACAGCTTGAGGATTACTTTACCCTCAACAAACAAAACTATGAAGGAAAAGATGAAAAGAAAGTCAGGTATGTGCTTGCATGCATGGGACCACAATTAGACAATTGGAAAACCATTATCCGAGGCGAGCTGAATGACAATAGGAGCAGTACCACAGCCATGTTCAAATGGAGCAACTATGAAGCATTTGAAATGCGTTTCATCAATGACTGGGGAGAAGTTAACAGTGCCCTTTGAGCCCTGAACAATCTATCCAAATTAAGAGTTGGAAATGGTATTTCAGTCCCAGAATATATTAGGAAATTCCGCATGGACATAGGAACCTCTGGCCTCACAGGAATACCTGCTCAATTGCAGGCATTTGTCAAAGGACTACCTGCTCAATTGCAGGCATTTGTCAAAGGACTACCTGCTCAATTGCAGGCATTCGTCAAAGGACTACCTTTGAAACTCACTAGGATGATCTTACAAGATCGAAGGAAAATCAAAACGATGCAAGAAGCCTATGACAAGGCTGAGGATCACCATAACACTTGGGACATGACAGGACAGGGAAACAGGAGGACCAATAATGGATCTGGAACACATTTCAATTGAAACAACAATCGGTCCGGAACCATCAGGGCTATTAATACAATGACCCCTGGGCGATTGACAGATGATCAGAAGGAAGAATACCGAAAGACTGGAAAGTGTTTCAAATGTGGAACACAGGGACACATCTCCAGGAACTGCCTGAAGCATAATGATGCATCTTCATCAAGGTCTTCTTACCAAAATAAGGCTGTCCATTCCGTCACTGAGGAACAACAGAAGGAAGAAGACAAACCAGCAAAAAAAATTAGAGCCATCTTTTCAGCAATGTCTACTGAAGAGAAGAATGCCCTCTTAAACAAATTCGAAAATGAGGGTTTTTAGTTAGGAAGCATCACTCAGCGGTTGGCCCTTCCTTATTATTGAGATCTGAACAGTTAGCACTTGATTCTGTAATAATATTATCCAACAATGACAAGCGCATTTTGTTAACTATCAAATCGACTGATTTACCCGCTGGAACATCTGCCCTAATCGATTGTGGAGCAGAAGGAAACTTTGTAGATGAGGGAGCAGTGAAGGAGCTTAGAAAGGAATGACTCAAAAAACCTATTAAAGTCAGAAACGCAGATGGAACAGTCAACGCCAAAGGAATGATCACACATTGCACCAGGATAGGTTATATGATTAACGGATGGCAATTTGTAAACTGGTTTTGGATCACTAAACTAGGCAATCAATGGATGATCCTAGGGATACCTTGAAGAAAATAACCCAATCATCAATTGGCGGGAGAAATCTCTGCAAATTGAAAATCCAGATGTATTGCCAAAAGCAATCTGGCAGCTAGCCCTAGATTCTCAGCAATGGGGAGAAGACAATTACTGGATCAGAGTCAAAATGTCAGCATCACAGGAACTGGAGCACAGGTTGAAGAAAGACAAACCATCTACTACACTACCAACAGAATATGAGCAGTGGCACACAATCTTTGACAAAAAGGCATCAGAATGTTTCCCATCCAGTCAACCATGGGATCATGCAATTAACACCAAGGAAGGTTTTGTTCCAAAAGCCAGTAAACTTTATCCTTTATCTGTCAAAGAACAAGGACTGTTAGACAAATGGATCGACAAACAACTCCAGAAAGAATATATTAAACTGTCTACATCACCACAAGCATCACCATTCTTCTTTGTAGCAAAGAAAGAAAGTGGAACACTCCTGTTACAGTTCTCTTTTCCCTTTGTTAATGAACTACATCTACTTGTTACAAACCCACCCTGTCACGCTTCCCACAGCTATGGCTTGAATGACCACACCAGCAGCTGAAGAATGCCTTCAGTTCCTAAGAAAAGCCAGAGAAGAAGCACTAGCAGCACATGAACTAGCAAGACAACTAGTGGCGGGATGACGTAAAGACAAAGCAGTACGGTTTGAAAAAGGCACCAAAGTATGGCTTGAGAACAGGAACCTCCATATACCATATCAGTCCAGAAAGCTAGCACCAAAACAAGAAGGCCCCTTTGAAATCGAACAAGTGATGGGACCAGTGACATACAAATTGAAACTCCCGAAACAATGGCGCATTCACCCAGTGTTTCATATGTCACTCCTTACCCCGTACAGGGAAACGACTGCGCACGGTCCGAACTATGTAAAACCACCCCCTGATCTCGTAAATGGACAAGAAGAATTTGAGGTAGAGGCAATTCTAGCCCACAGAAAGCGAGGCGCAGGCTACCATTACCTAGTTAAATGGAAAGGCTATGGATCAAACGACAATTCTTGGGAGCCTGCTTGTAATCTTTCAAACACCACTGACATCTTATTGGAATACCAGCAATGCCAACATCTCTGAACCATGACTCGATACAGAAACCACCATATCCTAAAGCAGATTTATTATTACACAAAACGAAACTGTTCAACACTTTCTCAATACACTATAGCCCTTAAACAGAAGACCGTCCACACCCACATACAGTACCTTCCCCTCCAACATGCACCCAAAGCACCAAACCTATCAGGAAAACCTACCCAAGCAGTGGCATTGGTCACACAATACTATTGCATTCCCCAACTTAATCACAATCACCAGAAGAACCCAGCCGGAACAACAGAGATCCCCTGCCAAGCAGTTTGACAATACCTCCCTGGATTCTATCAATTACGATTCTTGGTCAACAACTTACCACCTTACATCACAGGCCCACCAGTTCATCAGAATCTTGCAATAAAAAAAACCGACATTTATGACACTAGCCATGGCAGGCTCCTATGCCCGGAAGAATATGAAAAACTTGACAAACTCTCCCAAAAGGCACAAGACATCAGTGCACAGATCTGGCTATCCAATCAAGGAATCACGCTCCCAGGCAGACCAATCCTATCTATGGACAATTATACTGACAACCTTCGCTACTTGCTAGACGAGTGGAAAGACCTAGTACTCAATATTGTCAGGCAGATCAGGAGATTCCTCTCCAAACCCGTCACCAATCTCAGTACTTATCAGTTCATGGCTTTGGAAATGTTCATCAGGGAAGACCATGAGCTTCTCACAAACCCGGACATACTGAGTCAAATAGAGATGGACAATGAGGACCTAGATCCAGATTTCGATGAGGATGACCTATAAAAGAACAGTCAAATCAACACCAGCAGTCATCCCACTCACGTCTGACACTATGTTCACCTTTTTCACCCTTGCTGCCTACTTCACCATCCTCCTCCTCCTCTCTTGCACTCATTGGTGCATCAACGAAGCTACCGCTGCCCTCTCGCCCTTCATTGCTGTCCCAGACATCCCACTTGAGGTCTTCATAGAAAACACCACAGTCATCCACTTCGAGGATGATGACCTTCACGTCCACCCTGCCAACCTCCTTCCCCAGGTACACCCCAATGATTATCACCTCCTTCATTTTGCCCAGTTTGTCAAAAGAAACACTACACTCTCTGTCGTTGCTGACGCCCTTGCCACCGCCACATGCTCTATCACCAATCTTTCCTCTGCCACCAACAATCTTGCCACCCTCACCCTCACTATCAACCCACACGAGATGACCTACGAGGAATGCGATTCCTTCCTCTGGAACACACAAAATTTGCACCGAGCTGCTGAAGCTCTCAAATGGAAGGTGGAAAAGTTGACAAAAGAACTGGACAACGCTGTCAAATGGGCCGAGTCTAGGATGGATCATGGTTGGACAACCTCTGGCTGGTAGAAGTTGGTGACTTCTCGCATACAAAGGGGGTAATGTTACAGTTCTCTTTTCCCTTTGTTAACAAACTACATTTACTTGTTACAAACCCATAGTTATGCTTGGACGTTATCTCCTTTTATAGCTACCTTCGCCTTTCCTTTCCTAGATAGCTATGCTCTTTCCCCTTTAGTTTCTATTGTTCTCTTAATGTACAGTGGGTCAAAAAACTGTCCCAATGTTTGTGCATTTTGAAAAGATTCACTTGGTGTGAGCTAATGACATAAGACAAAAATCTAATAAGGTCACATGATATACTACTATATGTTGGCTATCTGACAAATCAAAAAATATGTAATTTCAATGAAACCCCATTCTTCAATAAATCAAACAAACTAATCAATCATTGGGGCAGTTTTTTGACCTTGAGTATTTTCAGTGTTACACATGAATACAAGGCAGGAGTGGGCCATGTGAATAATCAACAGTGTCAAGGGACCTTATTTGTGTCAATTTGGCATGTTGAAATTGCTGCTTCACTTTTTACCACCACCATGAAATCCATCTCTGCTGAAAAGCACTCTTCTGTTGTTTCTCTCCTCAATGAGGGGTATTCTCATCGTCAAATCCAAGCTAGGACTGGTCTAGGGAAGGGTACTATTGGTCAGATCAGTAAGGAGGTGGATGGGGACAGGGAAAATCATCCTGGTGGTTGTCCTTCCAAGCTTTCTTCCCATGATAAGCATTCAATTATCTGTCAAATCCGCTCTGGGAAGCTTGACAATGCTGTCCAAGCCACCCAATTCATAAATTCCATTATCACTACCCCAGTGGCCCCTCAGACTGTTAGGAATGTGTTGAAGGAGGCAGGTTTTTGGTCAGCAACAAAGAAGAAAGTCCCAATGCTCAAGGCCACTCATCGTCAGAGACGTCTAAAGTTTGCCAAATACCATGAAAACTGGACTGTAGAGGACTGGAAGAGGGTGTTGTGGAGTGATAAGACAAAAATCAACAGGATTGGGTCAGATGGGAAGGTGTATGTTTGGAAGCAACAAGGGGAACCACTGTCAGACAGGACCACCACACCAACTGTCAAGCATGGAGGGGGGAATAACCTGATGGTTTGGGGATGTATGGGCTGGAATGGGATGGGGAAGCTGGTAGAGGTGCAGGGGAAGATGAATGCTGACCAGTATTGTGAGATTTTGGAGGAGGGAGTGGAGGAGAGCTTTGAAAGTTTGGGGATGGCAGAGGATGAGAGGTACTTCCAGCAGGACAATGATCCCAAACACACCTCAAAAAAGGCAGACCAGTGGTTTTCCAACAACAACATAATCCCCCTGAACTGGCCTGCCCAATCCCCTGACTTGAACCCCATTGAGCACCTCTGGCAACATCTCAAAGCCAAGCTCCAACAGTATGATACACCACCCAAAGGAGTACATGAATTATGGGAGAGGGTGGCAAAGGAGTGGAATGAAATACCACAAGAAACATGCCAAACACTGATAGAAAGCATGCCTAGAAGGATCCAGGCAGTTTTAAAGGCAAAGGGGGGGTCATACAAAGTATTAGATCATCAAATAATACAGGGTCAAAAAACTGCCCCAATGATTGATTATTTTGTTTGATTTATTGAAGAATGGGGTTTCATTGAAATTACATAATTTTTGATTTGTCAGATAGCCAACATATAATAGTATGTCATGTGACTTTATTAGATTTTTGTCTTATGTCATTAGCTCACACCAAGTGAATCTTTTCAAAATGCACAAACATTGGGACAGTTTTTTGACCCACTGTATATAAACCCCTCTCATGTACTGTAGTTCTTTAGTTCCAACTTAGTTGAATCATATCTACAACTTGAACACTCTTTTGCTTGCCGCCTCAACCGCTCTCTTTGCTTTCTCTCTCGCCTTTGTCATCGTCAGACTTAGTGCCTAGAACCCTTGTCCAGTGGCTGGGAACAGACCGAGACTCTGTTTGTTGCTGTAGACTTGGATGCTGAACAACATTGTGGACATCGACCATAACAGTGCTTGTATACACCTGGACCACAGGGTTAAGTGGACAGAGAATTGGGGGAGTCTACAGTTGTAATGCTGACTCAAAAAGCGCCATGCCAGTTACTGGATCTATAAAACTGGGTACCTGTGGCCCTGCATCACAGCCCTGAACTTGCTTTGCATTATGTTCCTGGTCTACGCAAACTGAAGAACCTAACCTGGTTGCTAGGGTTACCTGTGCACAGGATACCAGTGCTGGTCTTATCACACAATACATGATATGTATCTAGGGACCAGCCTCACCAGCCCCCTAGTGTGTTAAATTGCCCTGGTCTAGGCCTCTGAAGGCTATAGCTTTATATCTATGTAAATACCCTTTTTCTGTACCCCTTGGAGGTAGCCAGCACTTGCCCACATGCCTCTGAGAAAGGCCCACACCCATATGGTGTAGTGGCATCTGGACAACTGTTTGGACCCTGATTAGATAGACCTTTCAAATTAAATAAATCCAAATTGGTCAGTATTGTAAATTGTAGCACTGCAGGGGTGGTTGTAGACCCTGAGTGCACATTTCATACATATGTTCCCAAGCAAGTGACAGGCCAAGACCTCCCTCACTTACATACAAGAGACACAAATAATGATACCTTTTGGGATGCTGTCACAGGCAATTTTGATCCAAACGATGCCGCATTTAGCTCATCATCAGAAGGGGAATCAACTGCATCATCATCACAATCAACCAACTCTATCACAGAGGAACAACATCAGTGGAAACCAGCACCATTTCCCATCTTATTACCTAACCCAGCAACCTTAAACCCAAACCTACTATTCAACTCCGATGCAGATTTCATTGGAAAACCTGCACCACCCTTTTCACCACCTCCCCCTTTGCTTACACCATCACCTACATCGCCACTGCCAAACTATCACAGTATGGTGGTGCCCCAAGAAATGACATCAGCAGAACTGCTGAACCTCCTCAATGCGCAAGCCACAACCATCCAAACACTCCAAAACCAGCTGACACAGCTACAAGCAAATGCTGCAGAAGCCGCCATGGCAGCAGCAGAACCCCCCCTCCTACCAATGTCATGAACATACCGCCAGGGACAGTATTTAATATTCCTGGAACTGGAAATGGGGGATCATCTAAAATAGATGTAGCCAAACCCCTGGTTTTCTCAGGCAAAATGTCTGAGGTCACCAACTTTATCAATGCATGCCAATTATACATCCAACTAAGGATCCTGCAGTCCAATGAGGAGGAGCAGATCCTATTTGTCCTGTTGTACATGACCAAAGTATTTTGCAGCAAATTGGAAGGACAATCTGTTGGAACAGATGGGTGATGACAAGGAAGGAATTCCGCAGATGGCAGAACAATTGTTCAGACAGATTAGGAGAGATTTTGGTGATACTGATGAGCAATCATCAAAACTCTCGGAGATGTGGACCATGACGCAAGGGTCCAGTACATGTGAAGAACACATACAAAAATTTAAAAAGGTATCACGAGGCACTGGATACCTAGGAAGGGCTCTCATTGAATACTGGACTCCAAAAAAGGATAATGGAGGCCAATGAAGTACCTGGAACCATCAAAGGATGGTACCAGAGAGCAGTAAAGTTAGATTGCCAATGGAGACAGGTGAAAGCCAAGGAGAAGTATTACTCCTTGCGGACCAGTAACTCTGCCAACAGGAGTGAAGGAGCATCCAAAGGCCCAGATATGGCAAAGCTGGTAGCCCCTGGCCAGCCCAAACCCCAATGGAAATTCGGATCGGGATCAGCAAGTCAGGGACAATTGGGAGCTGGAGCCTCTGCAAGTTCAAGTAATACAGCAAATTGGCCAGACCCTAATGCAATGGACGTTGATCAAAACCAAGCAAGATTGGATACATCTCTAGATCAGAACTTGATATTTGCACAATGATGTTTGAAGAAATGAAGTTGAATTCTTGGGAGTCATCCTGGGACCCAAGGGAATTCAAATGGACACAAAAAAGGTTGAAGCCATTATTAACTGGCCGACACCTTCCTGTGCCAAGGATGTACAAAGGTTCTTAGGCCTTGCCAATTATTATAGGTGCTTTGTACAAAACTTCGCCAAAATTGCACAACCTTTGCATGGCCTGTACAGAAAAGACAAAGTATGGGAATGGACAGAAGTCCAAAATAAGGTGTTCCAAAGCCTAAAAAAGATATTTACGGAACAACCCCTGTTGATTGCCCCAGACTCAGATAGGAAGTTTAGGGTAGAATCAGATGCATCAGATTATGCCACTGGAGGCATATTATCTATGCTCTGCAAAGATGACAAATGGAGGCCTGTGGCCTACCTATCTAAGTCACTCAATGACACTGAGTGCAACTATGACATTCACAACAAGGAAATGCTAGGCATAATGTGTTGCCTAGAAATGTGGCATCACTACCTAGAGGGAGCATGTGAACAGTTCGAGATCTGGACTGATCACAAGGATCTTGAGTACTTTTATGAGTGCTAAGAAGCTAAATCACAGACAGGCTAGATGGGCTCTGTACCTAAGTCACTTTAACTTTGTTTTGCACCATGAGGCAGGTGTTACAATGGGAAAGGCCGATTCTCTGTCCAGGACGCCAGACCATAAAAAGGGGTGGATGATGACAACAAAGACATCATGCTCCTCAAACCGGATTTTTTCAAGATTGCTGCACTATGTCATGGGCACATATTCATTCATAGCTCAGAAAAGAAGCTATTAAACAAAATTCGATGCTCAGAAGCACATGATGAAGCAGTAATAAAGGCAGTGGAAGCTATGAAAAAAGCTGGTGTAAAAACACTGAACACTTGAGAATGGGAGTTAGAACAAGGACTTATCCTCTGGCAAGGAAAGGTCTATGTTCCAAAAGACGAAAAACTGCGAATGGAAATAATATGCCTACATCATGATACACCCATCGCTGGACATGGAGGACAATGGAAGATGATTGAACTTGTCACAAGGAATTACTGGTGGCCTGGAATCACCAAATTCATTAAAAAATACATTAGTGGATGTGACAAATGCCAGCAAAATAAGAATTTCCCTGAGCCACCCACTGGGAAGTTAATGCCAAACTTGGCACCAGCTCAGCCATGGACACATATCTCTGCAGACTTCATCACAAAACTATCAAAGTCACACAGTCACAACATGATTTTGGTAGTGTGTGATAGAATGTCCAAAATGGCACATTTTATCCCCACTTCAGAAGAAACGTTGGCTCAAGGGCTAGCCACATTATTCAGGGACCATGTATGGAAACTCCATGGACTCCCTGAATCTATAATCTCAGATTGCGGTCCACAGTTTGCCACACAAATGATGAAGGAGCTGAATCAAATGTTGGACATCAGTACAGATTTGTCCACAGCATTCCATCCACAAACAGATGGACAGACAGAACAAATGAATCAGGACTTGGAACAGTACCTGAGGATTTTCGTAGACCATAGACAAGAGACATGGTCTGGATGGTTAGCCATCACCAAATTTAGTTACAATAACAAAATTCAGGCTTCTACCAAACAGACACCATTCTTTGTCAACTATGGCAAACACCCCAGAATGGGAATTGAACCTAGGAGGGAAGGTAGTCATCCAGCAGCATCAAAGTTTGCTCAAAAAATGAAGGAAATTCATGAGGAAACTCAGGCAGCCCTGCTAAAATCACAAGGAGACATGAAACTATATGTGGATAGGCACCGATCTGATGCACCAGAGTACAAAGTTGGAGATAAAGTCTGGTTGTCAACCAAAGACTTAAGATTAACAGGATGACCAACTAGGAAACTGGTGGAAAGATGGATTGGACCATATCCCATTAAGAAAGTAGTATTGCCAAATGCAGTAGAGTTGGACTTACATTTCTCCCAACAAATCCACCCTGCAGTAAATGTATCACAAATACACCCCTGGAAACGATCAATGAAAGGGCAAAAGGCACAACCACCACTGCCAATTGAAATAGACAGTGAAAAGGAATATGAAGTGGAAGAAATAATCGATGTAAGATTAAAAAGGAACAAAATGGAGTACTTGGTCAGGTGGAAAGGATACACTGCTGAGCATGACTCATGGGAACCATTGGACAACCTACAAAATGCAAAAAGAAAAATAAAAAACTTTTATGATAAAAACCCCGGAGCCATCAGAAGGCTTGACAAGGCCACCTTCAATAGGTTAACTTTCAGATCTTATGAAAACTTCACACAATCCTCAGACAAAGTAGTGTCCAAAATCAACATCAATGCAGTAGCACCAGCTGCAAAATGGGAGCAAAAATGGAAAGGAAAGAAGGGCTTAGACACCCTTACTGAACCAGGAGATGTGGGAAGGGCCATGTCAATGCAACATGTGCCTATGCCAATCACATGATATAGTGCTTTGCATTGAAATAATTGAAGATCTCACCCATCATTGAGGAACTAGAGGAATCATCTATGATAGAGCACAATGTGTGGAAGGATGATGAAGAAGTTTAAATTTGTCTGGAAGCCAAATCTTAAAAAGGGGGTACTGTCATGACTGACTGAAAAGCTTCGTGTTCTTCACTAAGTCATTTTACTTTTATTATTTTTTTTCTTCATATTATATAAACATATGCTGACTAAGCAGGTGTCTATCACTTGGTGCTTAAGATAACATAGTAGATAAGATACTGGAGCATGGCATTGATGACTCATGGCTATTACTACATGTGCAGTCGTCTTACTCATGCAGTACTATATTTAGAGTAGGGCTTAGGGTAGTGCACAGACCACCTGTCATAGTATATAAAGAGTGCAACTCAGTACCCAGAGTCCTCAGTCAAGTTCTCTTGGGTTTCCCCTCCCTCCTCTCCTCCTCCTGTTAAGTTCTCTGTCTGGGGCTCTTAGGCATCACACTGAGGGAGTCCTGATAGGAAATGTTTCACATGTGGAACACAGGGACATATCTCCAGGAACTGCCTGAAGTGTGATGATGCATCCTCATCCAGATCTTCTTACTGTTACAGTTCTCTTTTCCCTTTATTAATGGACTACATTTATTTGTTACAAATTCATAGTTACACTTGGACATTATCTCCTTCCATAGTTACCTTCATGTTTCCTTTCTTAGATAGCTATGCACTTTTCTCTTTAGTTTCCATTGTTTTCTAAACATACATATATAAACCCCTCTCATGTACCATAGTTCTTTAGTTCCAACTTAGTCAAATCATATCTACAACTTGAACACTCTCATTTGCTCATTGCCTCAACTGCTCTCCTTGCTCTCTTCTAAGCCTTTGTCATTGTTAGACTTAGTGCCTAGAACCCTTGTCCAGTGGCTGGGAACAGACCAAGACTCTGTTTGTTGCTGTAGACTTGGACACTGAATGACATTGTGGACATTGACCATAACATAAGTTGGAACTCAGGACTAGCTCAGGGTATCACCCCTAGCTGACACCATTGAGACCCGCAGCTCTCAGGAACAACCCCTGAATGGATCTGTCACCTATAAGGGGAAATACTATCTTGGACAATGAGAAGTTTTTCTCTACCAATGAACCTGGTATTTTGTTACAGAAGGATGGAAACAAAATGAACCAGTCCCAGACAGATATTTTTCAGGAGACTTCTACTCAGGAGCCTTTGAATTCGATTTACCTGATCAAATCTACCTAGACTGGGGTAGTGAAGTACAAGGAGAACCGCTCTACCTTGTCCAAGAACCAGAAAACAACTCAGGAAGGACTCTCTATAGAAGATTCTTTGGAGACAGCAACCAACATGGAATTACAGCTAACCTTTTAGCAGAGTGGGAGGAATTACAATGAATAGAACAAGCCAAGCTTGAGGAAAATCCATTTGATACAGATTACTCGAAACAAAGACTGCCCCCATCTCCGAAACCAAGAACCCCAAGTAGAACTCCTACTCCAGAACCAAAACCGATCACCAGAACACCAACCCCTGAACCACTGACTACTCTCGAACCAAGAATGGCATCTGAAACCAGTGCTGTTATGGTCGATGTCCACAACGTCATTCAGTGTCCAAGTCTACAGCAACAAAGAGAGTCTCGGTCTGTTCCCAGCCACTGGACAAGGGTTCTAGGCAATAAGTCTGACAATGACAAAGGCTAGAAAGAGAGTGAGGAGAGTGGTTGAGGCAATGAGCAAAAGAGCATTCAAGTTGTAGATATAATTCGACCAAGTTGGAACTAAAGAACTACGGTACATGAGAGGGGTTTATATACATTTAGAGAACAATAGAATCATAAGGGGAAAAGGCATAGCTATCTGAGAAAGGAAAGGTGAAGGTAGCTATAAAAGGAGATAATGTCCAAGTGTAACTATGGGTTTGTAACAAGTAAATGTAGTCTGTTAACAAAGGGAAAAGAGAATCGTAACATTACCCCCTTTGTATGCGAGAAGTCACCAACTTCTACCAGCCAGAAGTTGTCCAGCCATGATCCGTCCTTGATTCAGCCCATTTGACTGCATTGTCAAGTTCTTTTGTGGAAGTCTCTACCTTCCATTTGAGCGCCTCCACAGCGCGATGCAAATTCTGGGTGTTCCATAGGAATGAATCGCGTTCTTCATATGTCATCTCATGTGGGTCGATAGTGAGGATGAGGGCAGCAAGATTGTCAGTGGCGGAGGAGAGATTGGTGATAGAACAAGTGGTGGCAGCCAGGGCATCGGCTACAACAGTGAGCATGGTGTTCTGTTTGACAAACTGGGCGAAGTGGGGAAGATGGTGATCTTCAGGGTATGTCTGAGGAAGTAGGTTGGCCGGGTGAACATGAAGATTTTTGTCCTCAAAGTGGACGACAGTGGTATTTTCAATGAAGACCTCAAGTAGGAGGTCCAGGATGGCAAGGAAAGGTGAGAGGGTAGTGACAGTTTCGTTGATGCACCAATGAGCGCAAGAGAGGAGGGCCAGGACAGTGAAGTAGGCGGCGAGGGCAAAGAAGGTGAACATGGTTTCTGATACGAGTGAGATGATTGCTGGTGTTGGACAGACTGTCCTTTATAAGTCTTCATCAAGATCTGGGTCCAAGTCCGAATCATCCACTTCTAGTTGATTCAAGATGTCAGGGTTTGTGAGAAGCTCGTGATCTTCCCTGACAAACATCTCTAATGCCATGAACTTGTAGGTCCTAAGGTCGGTGACAGGTGTGAAAAGGAGTTTTCTGATCTGCCTGACAATGTTGAGTACTATGTTCTTTCATTTGTCAAGCAGGTAGTGGAGGTCGTCAGTATAATCGTCCCTGGATAAGATCGGTCTTCCTGGGAGTGTGATTCCTTAATGTAGTAACCAGATCTGTGCCCCAATTTCTTGTGCCCTTTTGGAGATTTTGTCAAGTTTCTCATATTCTGCTGGGCATAAGAGTCTGCCATGACTTGTGTTGTAAACATCGGTTTTCTTTATTGCAGGATTCTGGTAAACTTGTGGGCCTGTGCTGTAGGGTAGTAAATTGTTGACTGAGAACTGTAGTTGATAAAATCCAGGGAGGTATTGTTGTACTGCTCGGCAGGGGATCTCTGTTATTCCTGATGGATTCTTCTGATGATCACAGTTAAGTTAAGGGATGTGGTAATATTGTGTGACCAATGCCACAGTTTGAGTGGGTTTTTCTGATAGATTTGGTGCTTTAGGGGTGTGTCGGACAGGGAGGTATTGTATGCGGGTATAGACAGTTTTTTCCTCAAGGGCTATAGTGTATCGAGAGAGTGTTGAACAATTTCGTTTTGTATAATGATAATTTTGTTTCAAGATGTGGTGGTTTCTGTATTGAGTCATGGTTCAGAGATGTTGACGTTGTTGATATTCTGATAGGATATCAGTGGCATTTGTAAGATTGCAAGCAGGTTCCCAAGAATTATCATTTGATCTGTAGCCTTTCCATTTAACTAGGTAATGGTAGCCTGTGCCTCGCTTCCTGTGGGCTAGAATTGCTTCTACCTCAAATTCTTCTTGTCCATTTACGAGATCAGGGGGTGGTTTCACATAGTTCGAGCCATGCGCAGTTGTTTCCTTATATGGGGTAAGGAGTGATGTATGAAACACAGGGTGAATGCGCCATTGCTTCGGGAGTTTCAATTTGTATGTCACTGGTCCCATCACTTGTTTGATTTCAAAGGGTCCTTCTTGTTTTGGTGCTAGCTTTCTGGACTGATATGGTATGTGAAGATTCATGTTCTCAAGCCATACTTTGGTGCCTTTTTCGAATTGTATTGCCTTGTCCTTGTGTCGTCTTGCCACTAGTTGTCTAGCTAGTTCATGTGCTGCTAGTGCTTCCTCTCTGGCCTTCCTTAGGAACTGAAGGCGTTCCTCAGCTGCTGGTGTAGTCATTTGTGTCGTAGCTGTGGGAAGCGCAACGGGGTCTGTTCCATACATTAGCCTGAATGGGGAAGTTTTGATTGTGTCATGATGTCAGTTATTGTGGGCAAACTTGGCTATTGGGAGAAGCAGTTTCCACAGATGCGGTTCATTAGTGCAGAACATCCGGAGATAGACCTCTAGTTCCTGGTTGACTCGTTCTGTTTCTCCATTGGTCTGGGGGTGGTAGGCTGTGCTCATTCTATGGTCGATTCCTAATGCTTTTTGTATTTCCTGGAATACTTTTGCAGAGAACTGTGGGCCTCGATCTGAGATTAAAACATCAGGTAGGCCAAACCATTTGAAAAGTTTGGAGATGTAAAGTTCCGCAGTGCCTAGAGCATCAATTGTCTTCTTGCAAGGTGTGAAAATTACCCCCTTTGTAAGACCATGGTCCACTGTGACCAGGATTGAGTCAAAGCCATCAGAAAGGGGTAGATCAGTGATGAAATCAAGGGTCACTTGTTGGAAAGGGTGGGTTGCTTTTGACGGAATCAGGTGAAGGGCTGGTACATTTGGGTGAGTATTAATCTTCATTTGTTGATAGAGGGCACATCCTTCAATCCACTCCCTGATGTGTTTGAACATGCTTGGCCACCAGTAATCACGCTTAAGGAGTTCAAGAGTCTTTAATCATCCAGGGTGACCTGATGATTGTGCCTTGTGTGTTTCTTTGATTAATTTGGTTCGTAATCCATCCTGATCAGGGATGTAGGTTTTGCCGAGATAGTGAACAATGCCGTTTGTATAAAACCAATCTTGTATATTTGATTTGATCGGTGGGGCGTGATGTGTGGTGATAACCTCAATTAGAATACGTCCGAAATCATCTTTTGACATTGCTTTCTGAATATCTGTGACTAGATCTTCTGCAATAAGACAAATGAAACGGTCCTCAGGCAAGACTATAATGTCGTCTTGTAATTCACTGTTTCCCATATGATCAGGGTGCCGAGACAAGGCATCTGCCTCAAACATCTTTGTGCCAGGGACGTGCTCAATGCGTAGGTTGAATTCTGATAGTAGGG
The DNA here is from genome assembly GCA_023014395.1 of Amanita rimosa. NCBI lineage: Eukaryota > Fungi > Basidiomycota > Agaricomycetes > Agaricales > Amanitaceae > Amanita > Amanita rimosa. The sequence goes on from JAEBUO010000060.1 coordinate 167,562, forward strand.
ATGACCATCTAGCTTGTCTGGGCATTAAGCATTGGGCAGTTTGATAGTAGGACAAGTTCTTGTGGTCACAATGAACTATGGTGGTATGGGGTGATCCGTGTAGTAGGTGTTGCCAGGTCATCAATCCCTTAATGATTGCCAAGAGTTCTCGATCATAGATCTGGTAGTTTTGCTCCGTTTGTGATAATGCATGTGAAATAAATCCACAGGGGTGTAGAGATCCTGTTTCATCTGCCTGTTTCAGGACTGCTCCTATCGCTTTATTCAATGTGTCAGTCTGAAGGATAAAGGGTCGGGTTGGGTCTGGCATCAATAATACTGGCATGGATGCAAATCATCTCTTTAGAACCTCAAAGGTGTCATTCCATTCAGTGGTCCATTCAAATGGTTCAGTTTTCTTAGTGAGGTCAGTAAGTGATTTGGCGATGGTGGCAAAATTCCCAATGAAACATCAATAAAAGTTTCCAAATCCAAGAAAGGATCGGACTTGTTTTACTGTGGTGGGGACTGGCCCATCAGCGATTCCTGCTAGTTTTATTGGGTCCATCTGGATGTGTCCAGGGGTGATGATCATTCCTAGGAACTCGACTTCCTGTGTGGCAAACTTGCACTTCTCCAGTTTCAGGAACAGATTGTTATCTTGTAACCGTTGTAAGACTCGTCTTGTCCATTCTTCCAGCTGTTCCAGTGTTTCTGCGCAGATTAACATATTGTCCATGTAGATAATTAACCATCCTTTGTTGATCATATCTCTGAAGTATTCGTTCATCATAGTCTGAAAGGTTGATGGTGAATTGCATAATCCAAAGAACATGACCATTGGTTCATAGAGCCCTCAATTGGTAATAAAGGCTGCTTTCCATTCATCTCCCTTTTTGATGCAAACATTGTTGTATCCCCATCGAAGGTCTAGTTTGGTGAAATACTTGGCACCTCACAGTTTAGTCATAATATCGGAAACAAGGGGAAGGGGATATGCATTTTTGATGGTCCATTCATTCAGATATCAGTAATCTTGACAGGGTCAGAGTGTCCCACTTTCCTTCTTTGCTACAAAGAAGAATGGCGATGCCTGTGGTTATTTTCTTCTAACCAAGGTATCCCTAGGATCATCTGTTGATTGCCTAGTTTAGTAATCCAAAACCAGTTTACAAATTGTTGTCTGTTAATCATATAACATATCTTAGTGTGATGTGTGATCATTCCTTTGGCGTTGACTCTTCCATCTGCGTTTCTGACTTTAATAGGTTTTTTGAGTCATTCCTTTCTAAGCTCCTTCACTGCTCCCTCATCTACAAAGTTTCCTTCTGCCCCACAATCAATTAGGGCAGATGTTCCAGCGGGTAAATCAGTTGATTTGATAGTTAACAAAATGCACTTGTCATTGTTGGATAATACTATTACAGAATCAAGCGCTAACTGTTCAGATCTTGATGATAAGGAAGGGCCAACTGCTGAGTGACACTTCCTAACTAAAAACCCTCGTTTTCAAATTCGTTTAAGAGGGCATTCTTCTCTTCAGTAGACATTGCTGAAAAGATGGCTCTAATTTTCTTTGCTGGTTTGTCTTCTTCCTTCTGTTGTTCCTCAGTGATGGAATGGACAGCCTTATTCTGGTAAGAAGACCTGGATGAAGATGTGTTGTTACGTTGATATCCTACTCCACCGGCTAAAGACGGGGAGTCCCGTCAAATTGTCTGTTGGACTGCAATTAGCGCGCAGGTATGCAAGTACAGATAATTGGATGTGTGAATGGATAATGCAGAACCACAGATAATAGGTGCACAGATAAAATGGATAATCGAAGTACGGAAGTGCAGATAATAGGATAATTACGCCTGTCGCAGCGTGTAGCGACTTGTATGGTATGCGCAGAACGCAGTGCACAGCGTCAAATGTGACTTTGAGCCCGTCAGTGACAAGGGCAATGCATCGAATGCGACTGAGGACTTGAAAAGGTCAAAGAAAGGGAGAGAACGAGGAACAAAAATGGAGAGACTAAGAGACAAGATGTGACCAATGAGACTTTTAACTGAGGGGGGAACTTTCTTATTATTCTAAGAAAAATGCAAACACTTTATATACTTTTCATACTCTACTGAGATGACGAGACTCTGAAAATCCTACTCCTTCGTCCAAATCCATGCTTGAAAGGCAAATCTCGATGTGTCATGACCGACTGAAAAGCTTTGGCTTTTTCACTAAGTCATTCCTATTTTATTATTTATTTTCTTCATATTATATAACCGCATGCTGACTAAGCAGGCACCTATTGCTTGGCGCTTAGATAACAGAGTAGATAAAGATACCGGAGCCCGGCGCTGATGACTCATTACCATTACTACATGCGCAGTCATCTTACTCATACTGTACTATATTTAGAGTAGGGCTTAGGGTAGTGCACAGACCACCTGTTGTAGTATATAAAGAGTGCAATCCAGCACCCAGAGTCCTCAGTCGAGTTCTCTTGGGTTTCCCCTCCCTCCTCCCCTCCTCCTGTCTTGTCTGCTGTCTGGGGCTCTTAGGCATCACACCGAGGGAGTCCTGATAGTAGAACTTGACTAGTTCGCTTTACAGCCCCATGCTTGCACACTCCTGGACCACAGGGATAAGTGGACAGAGAACAGGGGGATTGACACTGTCGTACGCCGACATTAAAATTGCGGTACCAGTTGCCAGACACTGTTAAAACTGTGCACCTGTGGCCCTGCCTCGTGGCCCTTGACTAACTTGGCATTACATTCCCGGTCTATGCAAACCGAAGTACCTAACCTGGTAGATAGGGTTACCTGTGCACAGGATACCAGTGCTGGGGTGATTGCACAATATGCAATCCATATCTAGGGACCAGGCTTGCCACCCCCCTAGCGCATTAAATTGCCCTGGCCTAGGCCTCTGAAGGCTATAGCAATAGTTTACATATTTACCCTTTTTCCATACCCCTTGAGAGTAGCCGCCGCTTGGTCACGCACTCTTGAGAAAGGCCTGCACCCGTATGGTGTAGCAGCAGTTGGACAACCGTTTGGACCCAACTTAGATAGACCCTTTCATCCATAAATAAACCAGTAGTCAGTAAAGTAAATTGTAGCACTGCAGGGGTGGTTGCAGACCCTGAGTGCACGTTCCCATATCTACGTTCCCAAGCAGGTGACAGGCCAAGACCTCCCTCACCTTTACGTACAAGATAGGAGATACAAACAATAACGATACTTTTTGGGACGCCGTCACAGGCAATCTTGACCCAAACGACACGGGTTTTAGTTCATCTGAAGGAGAATCTACTTCATCCTCATCATCACACTCTACAAACTCTATCACAGAGGAACCACACCAGTGGGAAGCAGCACTGTTTCCTATCTTAGTACCTAATCCAGCCACATTAAATCCAAACCTACTTTTTAACTCCGACACTGATTTCATCGGAGAACCCACACCACCGTTTTCATCACCACCACCCCTGCTCACACCATCACCTACATCGCCACCGCCACACTATCACAGTATGGTGGTGCCCCAAGAAATGACATCAGCAGAACTGCTGAACCTCCTCAATGCGCAAGCCACGACCATCCAAGCCCTCCAAAATCAGCTGACACAGCTGCAAGCAAATGCTGCACAGGCTGCTGCAGCTGCAGCAGAACACCCTCCTCCCCCCACCAATATCGTTAACATACTGCCAGGGACGGTATTCAATATTCCCGGAACCGGAAACGGCGGACCATCTAGAATAGATGTAGCCAAACCACCGGTTTTCTCCGGAAAGATGTCCGAAGTGACAAATTTCATCAATGCATGCAGACTGTACATTCAATTGAAGATGCCGGAATCCGACGAGGAGGAACAGATCTTATTGATCATCTTGTACATGATGGAAGGCTTTGCTGCAGATAGGAAGGACAATCTGTTGGAGCAGATCGCCAACAACGAAGAAGGAATTCCGCAAACGGCAGAACAATTATTCAGGCAGATCAGAAGGGATTTCGGTGACACCGATGAGCAGTCATCAAAAATCTCGGAAATGCGGACCATGATGCAAGGGTCCAGTACGTGTGAAGAGCATGTGCAAAAGTTTAAAAAGGTATTGCGAGGCACCAGATACCTAGGAAGAGCTCTCATCGAAGAGTTCAAACATAGTTTGAATACCGGACTCCGAAAAAGGATAATGGAGGCCAATGAAGTACCTGAAACCATTGAAGGATGGTATCAAAAGGCAGTAAGATTAGACTGCCAGTGGAGACAGGCAAAAGCCGAGGAGAAGTATTACTCCTCGCAGACCAGTAGCTCCACCAATAGGAGTGAAGGAGCATCCAAAGGCCCGGATATGGCGAAGCCGGTAGCCCCTGCCCAGCCAAAACCCCGATGGAGATTTGGATTGGGATCAGCAAGTCAGGGACGATTGGGAGCTGGAGCCTCCACGAGTTCAAGTAATACGGCAAATCGGCTGGACCCTAATGCAATGGACGTTGATCAAAATCAAAGACCACCACTCCGCTGTTACAAATGCGGCAAGATCAGACACATTTCTAGGAACTGCAGATCAGGACTCGATATTCGCACTATGACATTTGACGAAATGAAGGAGTACTTCAAAAAAGGAGAAGAGAATTTAAAAGAGGAAGAGAGTCAGTAGGTCCCATACGGGACTCTCGTAATAGATACAGTGTACTAGATAAATTGGTAGATAGTGCACAACCCCTTGATATAGCGCCTAGCGCTGACCGGGTTGATGCAAGGACAATCTCGGGGGTCTCAAGGACTTCTGAGACATTCCCGCAAGAGGCAAACTCCCAGGTGAAACACCGTGATATAGCACACGGCACTGAAAGTGTCACTCCCAAGGAGCGCAGCAGGGCAGTACAACCTGTGCTTAATTCCTCGTTACCAAATACAGTACTACAAGTATCTACAAAGGGACAAAAGGACTTAAAAGGAAAGCAGCATGATATAGCGCCTAGTGCTGAACCTGCTTGTCCAAAAAGGATGTTGAAAAAAGGAGAAAAGGAGTTTTTAGTTAGGTCAATAGAACGGAAGGACGAGATCTTGATGGAGATCGGGTTGGAAAGGTTGGACACGCATGAACAAACCCAACAAACTGCGTTGCTTGATTCAGGAGCAACAGGGTTATTCATGCATGCCGCATATGCAAAAAGGATGGGTTTCAAACTCATACCCTTGGAACGGCCCATTCAGGTTTGGAATGTGGATGGAACAAACAACAAAGGAGGAATGATCACCCATGAGGTTGATCTCCTTTTATCCTATCAGGGGCACAGGGAACGAGCCACATTTGAGATATGTGAGCTAGGGAAAACCAATGTAATCATTGGGTCAACATGGTTACAAAAACACAACCCAGAAATAAATTGGGAGACCGGTCAAGTCAAGTTGACATGTTGTCCACGAAGCTGTGGACATAGGCAAAGGGAGTGGACCAAGAAGCAGGAGCAGAAGGTCTGATCAGCGGAACACTGGCATGTTCTGGAATATCTGTGGGAACAGGAGAAGGAATTAGACTTCGCGCACTGGCTCGAAGAAAAGGAGGAAAGTGAGAAGCATCTCACGTACATGGAACAGATGAAATACCCAGGTCAATACAAATATGGGGATAAGTATCCATTTTTGCTGGTGTTCCCATCTGCATCCGCAGGATCAAAAGCCAGATCAATGAGACATGTATGAGAGTTGGCAAAACTCACAGCCAAGGAGATGGTACCTGAACAATACCATCAGTACCTTAAAATCTTTGAGAAAGGAGCATCAGAGCGCATGCCGGCTAGGAAGCCTTGGGATCACACAATTGATACCAAACCAGGCTATCAGCCCCGGAAAGGGAAGGTCTACCCTCTATCCCCAGATGAGCTTCAAGAAGTATGAAACTTTGTGGATGATCAGTTGGCAAAAGGGTATATTCGACCCTCTAAATCACCACAAACGTCACCAGTCTTCTTTGTAAGCAAAAAAGATGGAAAGAAGCGGATGGGTCAGGACTATCGATACCTGAACAAGTGGACGGTTAAAAATAATTACCTGCTACCACTTATATCGGAGCTCGTAGATTGGGCAGGCAGCGCCAAATACTTCACCAAGCTAGATCTTAGGTGGGGATATAATAACGTACGAATTAAGGAAGGCGATGAATGGAAAGCCGCATTCACTACCCCTGAAGGTTCTTTTGAACCGGTAGTAATGTTCTTTGGGCTGACCAATTCACCAGCCACCTTCCAAGCAATGATGAATGATATCTTCCGCGATATGATCAACGCAGGAAAGGTCATTGTGTACATTGACGACATACTCATCTTTACCAAAACAAAAGAGGAGCATGACGCAATTGTACAACAAGTCTTGCAATGATTGGAAGAAAATGATCTGTATGTAAAACCAGAAAAATGCGTGTGGTGCATAGAAGAAGTTGAATTCTTGGGCGTCGTCCTAGGACCCAAGGGAATTCAAATGGATACAAAGAAGGTCGAAGCTATTATTAGCTGGCCCACCCCTTCTTGTGTCAAGGATGTACAAAGATTCTTAGGCCTAGCCAATTACTATAGGCGTTTTGTACAGGACTTTGCTAAAATCGCATGGCCACTACACGATCTGGTCAGAAAAGAAAAAACATGGGAGTGGACAGAGGTCCAAGAAAAGGCTTTCCAAAGCCTGAAAAAGATATTTACGGAGCAACCCTTACTGGTTGCCCTGGATTCAGATAGGAAGTTCAGGGTGGAGTCAGATGCATCAGATTACACTACAGGTGGCGTCTTATCTATGCTCTGCAAAGATGACAAATGGAGGCCTGTGGCCTACCTATCAAAGTCGCTCAATGATACTGAGCGCAATTATGACGTCCACAACAAAGAAATGCTAGGCATCATGCAGTGCCTGGAAACATGGCGTCATTATTTGGAAGGAGCACGTGAACAGTTTGAGATATGGACTGATCACAAAAATCTCGAGTACTTTATGAGTGCAAAAAAGTTGAATCGCAGACAGGCTAGATGGGCCTTGTACCTCAGCTGATTTAATTTTGTGTTGCATCATAAAGCTGGTGTTACTATGGGAAAGGCCGACTCTCTGTCCAGGAGGCCAGACCATAAAAAGGGGGTGGATGATGACAATAAGGACATCACGCTCCTTAAACCGGACTTTTTCAGAATCGCTGCACTACGTCATGGACACGTATTTATTCATAGCTCAGAAAAAGAATTACTAAACAAAATTCGACACTCTGAAGCACGTGATGAAGCAGTGGTAAAGGCAGTAGAAGCCATGAAAAAGGCTGGTGTTAAAACACTAAACGCCCAAGAATGGGAAGTGGAACAGGGACTTATCCTCTGGCAAGGGAAAGTCTATGTACCTAAGGATGAGAAGCTGCGGATGGAGATAGTCCGCCTACACCATGACACGCCCATTGCTGGACATGGAGGACAGTGGAAGACGATTGAACTTGTCACAAGAAATTACTGGTGGCCTGGAATCACCAGATTTATTAAAAAATATGTTAGTAGATGTGACAAGTGCCAGCGGAATAAGAATTTCCCAGAGCCTCCCGCTGGAAAGTTAATGCCAAACTCGGCACCAGCAAGGCCCTGGACACATATTTCCGCCGACTTTATCACAAAATTACCAGAATCACATGGTCACAATGCAATTTTGGTAGTTTGTGACAGAATGTCAAAAATGGTGCATTTCATTCCTATGTCAGAAGAAACATCGGCACAGGGATTAGCCACCTTATTTAGGGACCATGTCTGGAAACTTCATGGACTCCCTGAATCTATAATCTCAGATCGCAGCCCACAGTTTGCTGTGCAAATGATGAAGGAGCTAAATCAAATGTTGGGCATTAGCACGGATTTGTCCACAGCATTCCATCCACAGATGGATGGACAAACAGAACGAATGAATCAGGACTTAGAACAGTACCTGAGGATTTTCGTAGATCATAGACAAGAAACGTGGTCTGGATGGTTAGCCATCGCTGAATTTAGCTACAATAACAAAATTCAGGCATCCACCAAACAGACTCCATTCTTTATCAACTATGGCAAACACCCCAGGATGGGAATTGAGCCAAGAAGAGAAGGAAGTCGCCTGGCAGCATCAGAATTCGCTCAGAAAATGAAGGAAATTCATGAGGAAACTCAGGCAGCCTTACTAAAATCACAGGGTGATATGAAGCTGTACGTGGACAGACACAGATCAGACGCACCAGAGTACAAGGTTGGAGACAAAGTATGGTTGTCAACCAAGGATTTAAGGTTGACAGGCCGACCAACTAGGAAATTGGTAGAAAGATGGATTGGGCCATACCCAATCAAGAAAATAGTGTCACCAAATGCAGTGGAACTAGATCTTCCCTTCTCGCAACAAATCCATCCCGTGGTAAATGTCTCACAAATCCACCCATGGAAACGACCAATGAAAGGGCAAAAAGCACAACCTCCACCGCCAATTGAGATAGACGGTGAAAAGGAGTATGAAGTGGAAGAGATAATTGATGTACAACTAAAAAAAAACAAAATGGAGTATTTAGTCAGGTGGAAAGGATACACCGCTGAGCATAACTCCTGGGAACCATTGGACAATTTACAAAATGCAAAAAGAAAGATAAAAAACTTTTACGATAGAAACCCCGGAGCCATCAGAAGGCTTGACAAAGCAACCTTTAACGGGTTGACTTTCAGACCCTATGAAAACTTCACCCAATCCTTGAACAAAGTAGTGTCCAAAATCGATGTTAATGCAATAGCACCAGCTGCAAAATGGGAACAAAACTGGCAAAAATGGAAAGGAAGAAAGGGTTTAGACACCATTACAGAGCCAGGAGATGTGGAAGGACCATGTCAATGCAACATGTGCCTACATCAATCGCATGATATAGCACCTTGCGCTGAAACAATTGAAGACCTCACCCCACCTTCACGCCCACTCTCCCCTATCATCGAGGAAATAGAGGAACCATCTGTGATAGAGCGCGATGCGCTGAAAGATGATGATGAAGTTTAAATTTGTCTGGAAGCCAAATCTTAAAAAGGGGGTACTGTCATGACCGACTGAAAAGCTTTGGCTTTTTCACTAAGTCATTCCTATTTTATTATTTATTTTCTTCATATTATATAACCGCATGCTGACTAAGCAGGCGCCTATTGCTTGGCGCTTAGATAACAGAGTAGATGAAGATACTGGAGCCCAGCGCTGATGACTCATTACCATTACTACATGCGCAGTTGTCTTACTCATACTGTACTATATTTAGAGTAGGGCTAAGGGTAGTGCACAGACCACCTGTTGTAGTATATAAAGAGTGCAATCCAGCACCCAGAGTCCTCAGTCGAGTTCTCTCGGGTTTCCCCTCCCTCCTCCCCTCCTCCTGTCTTGTCTGCTGTCTGGGGCTCTTAGGCATCATGCCGAGGGAGTCCTGATACGATGTAGTCTAGACATTCGGAAAATCCTTCATTTGCTGCTGTTATGGTTGATGTTTACAATGTCATTCAGCGTCCAAGTCTACAGCGGCAAACAGAGTCTCAGTCTGTTCCCAACCACTGGACAAGGGTTCTAGGCACTAAGTCTGACGATGACGAAGGCTAGAGAGAGAGCGAGGAGAGCAGTTGAGGCGACAAGTGAAAGAGTGTTCAAGTTATGGATAAGATTTGACTAAGTTGGAACTAAAGAACTATGGTACATGAGAGGGGTTTATATACGTTGAGAGAACAATAGAAACTAAAGGGGAAAGAGCATAGCTATCTGAGAAAGGAAAGATGAAGGTAGCTATAAAAAGGAGATAACATCCAAGTGTAACTATGGGTTTGTAATGAATAAATGTAGTCCGTTAACAAAGAGAGAAAAGAATCATAACATTACCCCCTTTGTATACGAGAAGTCACCGACTTCTACCAGCCAGAGGTTGTCCAACCGTGATCTGTCCTAGACTCGGCCCATTTGACAGTGTTGTCTAATTCTTTTGTCGATGTTTCTACCTTCCACTTGAGAGCTTCAGCAGCTCTATGTAAGTTTTGTGCATTTCGAAGGAAGGAATCACGTTCCTCATAGGTCATTTCGTGTGGGTCAATAGTGAGGGTGAGGGCGGCAAGATTGTTGGTGGTGGAGGAAAGATTGGTGATGGAGCATGTGGCGGTGGCCAGGGCGTTGGCGACAACAGTTAGCGTGGTGTTCCTTTTTACAAACTGGGCAAAGTGGGGAAGGTGATGGTCGTCTGGGTATACTTGAGGAAGAAGGTCAGCTGGGTGGATATGAAGGTCATCATCCTCAAAATGGATGACCATGGTATTTTCTATGAAGACCTCAAGTGGGAGGTCTGGGACGGCAATAAAAGGTGAAAGGGTGGCAACTGTTTCATCGATGCGCCAGTGAGCGCAGGAGAGGAGGACCAGAGTGGTGAAGTATGCAATGAGGGTGAAGAAGGTGAACATGGTTTCTTGTTACAATGTGAGTTTGGCATTAGGTGGTGATGCTTGAAGAATTTATACATATTCCAGATCACTGATTTCCATGTCCAAATCTGAACTTTCTATATCTAGTGGATCTTTGATTGCAGGGTCAGTAAGGAGTTCTCGTTCTTCCATGATGAACCTGGTTAATGAATCCAGGTACTGAATTCCTGGTGCCATGGTAGGGGTGACTAAAAATCTCTGGATTCTTCTGACAATGTCCAATATTAATTCTCTTTGTTTGTCAAACAAGTACTGAAGGTCGTCAAGGATGTCCTCCATAAGGATACAAGGTCTTCCTGGGATTCTGATTCTTCGTCCAAGTAACCAAATTTGTGCGCTACACTCCCGTGTCTGTATAGTGATTTCATCAATTCGTTTATATTCTTCCGGACATAGCAGTCTCCCATGCGCACTTTCGTAGACATCACTGTTCCTGATGGCTAGAAGTTGGTAGACTGGTGGATCTTTGTTATAGTTAGGTAAATCGGTTTCTGCAAATCGTAGATCATGGTATTTGGGAAGATAGCTCCGGACGACATTGCAGGGGAGCTCCGTTGTTCCTGAAGGGTTCTTCTGATGGTGATGGTTAAGTTGGGGAATGTGGTAATATCATGTGATCAGTGCCATTGTTCGGACAAGTTTTTCAGATGGGTTCGGTGTTTTAGGGGCATGTCGGATGGGAAGATATTGTATGCAAGTATAGACGGTCTTTTCTTCAAGAGCTATAGTGTATCGAGAGAGTATCAAACAATTTCATTTTGTAAAATGATAGTTTTGTTTCAAGATATGGCGGTTTCTATATTGAGTCATGGTTCAGAGATGTTGGCGTTGTTGATATTCTGCTAGAATATCAGTGGCGTTTGCAAGGTTGCGAGCGGGTTCCCAAGAGTTATCGTTTGACCCATAGCCTTTCCACTTAACTAGGTAGTGATAGCCTGCACCTCGCTTCCTATGGGCTAGAATTGCTTCTACCTTGAATTCCTCTTGTCCATTTACGAGATCAGGGGGTGGTTTCACATAATTCGGGCCATGTGCAGATGTTTCCTTATATGGGGTAAGGAGTGATGTATGAAACACAGGGTGAATGTGCCATTGCTTCGGGAGTTTCAATTTGTATGTCACTGGTCCCATCACTTGTTTGATTTCAAAGGGTCCTTCTCGTTTTGGTGCTAGCTTTCTGGACTGATATGGTATGTGAAGATTTCTGTTCTCAAGCCATACTTTGGTGCCTTTTTCGAATCGTACTGCTTTATCCTGGTGTCGTCTTGCTACTAATTGTCTTGCTAGTTCATGTGCTGCTAGCGCCTCTTCTCTGGCCTTCCTTAGGAACTGAAGGCGTTCTTCTGCTGCTGGTGTAGTCATTCGCGTTGTAGCAGTGGGAAGCACAACCGGGTCCATCCCATACATTAGTCTGAATGGGGAAGTCTTGATCATGTCATGATGTCAGTTATTGTGAGCAAATTCGGCTATTGGGAGGAGCGGTTTCCATAGATGCGGTTCGTTGGAGCAGAATGTTACAATTCTCTTTTCCCTTTGTTAATGAACTACATTTACTTGTTACAAACCCATAGTTACGCCTGGACGTTATCTCCTTTGGTAGCTACCTTCATCTTTCCTTTCTTAGATAGCTATGCTCTTTCCCCTTATATTCTTATTGTTCTCTTAACGTATATAAACCCCTCTCATGTACCATAGCTCTTTAGTTCCAACTTAGTCGAATCTTATCCACAACTTGAACGCTCTTCTGCTCGTCACCTCAACCACTCTCCTCGCTCTCTCTCTAGCCTTTGTCATTGTCAGACTTAGTGCCAAGAACCCTCGTCCAGTGATTGGGAACAGACCGAGACTCTGTTTGCTGCTCTAGACTTGGACGCTGAACAACGTTGTGGACATCAACCGTAACATAAGTTGGAACTCAGGACTAGCTCAGGGTATCATCCCTAGCCGACACCATTGAGACCCGCAGCTCTCAGGAACGACCCCCGAACGGATCCGTCACCTATAAGGGGAAAACCTACCTTAGACGACGAGAAGTTTTTCTCTACCAACGAACCTGGTACTTTGTTACAGAAGGACGGAAACGAAACGAACCAGTCCCAGACCAACACTTTTCAGGAGACTTTTACTCAGGAGCCTTCGAATTCGATTTACCCGATCAAATCTACCTAGACTGGGGTAGTGAAGTACAAGGAGAACCGCTCTACCTTGTAAAGGAACCAGAAAACGAGCCATTTAGGACCCTCTATAGGAAATTCCTTGGAGACAATGACCGATACGGAATCGCAGCTAATCTTTTAGCAGAGTGGGAGGAATTACTACGAATTGAACAAGCCAAGCTTGAGGAAAACCCGTTTGATACAGATTACTCAAAACAAGGACCACCCCCATCTCTGAAACCCAGAACCCCGAGTAGAACCCCTACTCCAGAACTGAAACCGATCACCAGAACACCAACCCCTGAACCACCAATTAACCCCGAACCACCGATCACTCCTGAACCAAGGATGGCGTCTGAAACCAGTGCTAGCTCTAAAGGGGATATCAAACCGCAGCCTATACGACCTTTTACAGGCAAACAAATCGAAGCAAGATCATTTTTAGGACAACTTGAGGATTACTTTACCCTCAATGAACAGAACTATGAAGGAAAAGATGAGAAGAAAGTCAGGTATGCGCTCGCGTGCATGGGACCAGAACTGGACGACTGGAAAACTATTATCCGAAGCGAATTGAATGACAATAGAGGCAGTACCACAGCCATGTTCAAATGGAGCAATTACGACGCATTTGAAACACGTTTCATCAATGACTGGGGAGAAGTCAACAGCGCCCTTTGAGCCCTGAACAATCTATCCAAATTAAGAGTTGGAAACGGCGTTTCAGTCCCAGAATATATCAGGAAATTTCGCATGGACATAGGAACCTCAGGACTCACTGGAATACCCGCTCAGTTGCAGGCATTCGTCAAAGGATTACCTTTAGAACTTGCTAGAACGATCTTACAGGACCAAAGGAAGATCAAGACGATGCAAGAAGCCTATGATAAGGCCGAGGATCACCATAACGCTTGGGACATGACCGGGCAAGGAAACAGGAGAACCAATGATGGATCTGGAACACATTTCAATCGAAACAATAATAATCGATCGGGAGCAATCAGAGCTATAAATACCACGATCCCTAGCCGATTGACAGATGATCAAAAAGAGGAATACCGAAAGACCGGCAAGTGTTACAGATGTGGAACACAAGGACACATCTCCAGGAACTGCCCGAAACGCAATGATGCGCCTTCATCCAGGTCTTCTTACCAGAATAAGGCTGTCCGTTCCATCACTGAGGAACAACAGAAGGAAGAAGACGAACCAGCAAAAACAATTAGAGCCATCTTTTCAGCAATGTCTACTGAAGAGAAGAACGCCCTCTTAAACGAATTCGAAAACGAGGGTTTTTAGTTAGGAAGCGTCACTCAGCGGTTGGCCCTTCCTTATTATTGAGATCTGAACAGTTAGCGCTTGATTCTGTAATAGTATTATCCAACAATGACAAGCGCATTTCATTAACTATCAAATCAACCGATTTACCCGCTGGAACATCTGCCCTAATCGATTGTGGAGCAGAAGGAAACTTTGTAGATGAAGGAGCAGTAAAGGAGCTCAGGAAAGAATGACTTAAAAAACCAATCAAAGTCAGAAACGCAGACGGAACAGTAAATGTGAAAGGAATGATCACACATCGAACCAAGATATGCTACATGATCGAAGGACAGCAGTTTATCAACTGGTTCTGGATCACTAAGCTAGGCAATCAACGAATGATTTTAGGAATACCCTGGTTAGAAGAAAATAACCCGATCATCAACTGGCGAGAGAAATCTCTGAAAATTGGAGATCTGGACACGACGCCAAAAGCAATCTGGCAGCTAGCCCTCGACTCCCAGCAATGGGGTGAAGACTACTACTGGATTAGAGTTAAAACATCGGCATCACAAGAACTAGAGCATAGGCTAAAGAAGGACGAACCATCCACTACGTTACCTACAGAATATGAGCAATGGCGCACTATCTTTGACAAGAAAGCATCAGAACTGCTTCCCATCCAGTCGACCATGGGATCACGCGATCAACACAAAGGAAGGTTTTGTTCCAAAAGCTAGTAAACTTTACCCTCTATCAGTCAAGGAACAAGGGCTGTTAGATGAATGGATTGATGAACAACTCAAGAAAGGATACATTAAACCATCTACGTCACCACAAGCGTCACCATTCTTCTTTGTAGCAAAGAAAGAGAGCGGAGCACTTCGACCCTGTCAGGACTACCGATACCTGAATGAATGGACTGTCAAGAACGCATATCCCCTTCCCCTTGTTTCCGATCTTATGACTAAATTACGAGGCGCCAAGTACTTCACCAAACTTGACCTCAGATGGGGATACAACAATGTTCGCATCAAGAAGGGAGACAAATGGAAGGCAGCCTTTATCACCAATCGAGGGCTTTACGAACCAACAGTAATGTTCTTTGGACTATGCAACTCGCCGTCAACCTTTCAAACTATGATGAATGAGTACTTTAGAGACATGATCAACTGAAGGATGGCTGATCATTTACATGGATGATATGTTAATCTGTGCAGGAAACACTAGAACAGCTAGAAGAACGGACAAAACAAATTTTACAACGGCTACAAGATAACGATCTATTCCTGAAACTTGAAAAGTGCAAGTTCGCCACGCAGGAAGTTGAATTCTTAGGAATGATCATCACCCCTGGACGCATTCAGATGGACCCAATAAAGCTAGCCAGGATCGCAGATTGGCCAGTCCCTACCACTGTCAAACAGGTCCGATCATTCCTCGGATTTGGGAACTTCTACAGACGTTTCATTGGGAATTTTGCTGCCATCGCTAAACCACTTACCGACCTCACTAAGAAAACAGAACCATTTGACTGGACCATTGAACGGAACGACGCTTTTGAAATTCTAAAGAAACGATTTGCATCTATGCCGGTATTATTAATGCCAGATCCTACTCGACCCTTTATCCTCCAAACCAATGCATCAAATAAGGCAATAGGAGCAGTCTTGAAACAAGCCGATGAAACAGGATCTCTACATCCCTGTGGATTTATTTCACACGCATTGACACAAACGGAACAGAATTACCAGATCTATGATCGGGAACTCTTAGCAATTATCAAAGGACTGATGACCTGGCGACATTTGCTGCACGGATCACCCCACACCACGATAGTTCATTGCGATCACAAGAATCTGTCCTATTATCGAACTGCCCAACGCTTAACGCCCAGACAAGCTAGATGGTCATCCCTATTATCAGAATTTGACCTACGGATTGAACACGTCCCTGGAACAAAAATGTTTGAAGCTGATGCCCTATCTCGACGCCCTGATCATATGGGAAATAGCGAATCTCCAGAAGATGTCGTAGTCTTACCAGAAGATTGTTTTATTCGTCTTATTGCAGAAGACCTAGTCACGGAAATTCAAAAGGCAATGTCAAAAGACGATTTTGGACGCATTCTAATTGAGGTTATCACCACGCACCGGGCCCCACCGATCAAATCAAATATACAGGATTGGTCTTATACAAATGGCATTGTTCACTATCTCGGAAAAACCTATATCCCTGACCAAGACGGATTACGAACCAAATTAATCAAAGAAACACATGAAGCGCGATCATCTGGCCATCCTGGACAATTAAAGACCCTTGAACTCCTTAAGCGTGACTACTGGTGGCCCGGAATGTTCAAACATATCAGAGAATGGATAGAAGGATGCGCCCTCTGCCAGCAGATGAAAATTAACACACACCCAAACGTACCAGCCCTTCACCCAATTCCATGGAAAGCAACCCGTCCCTTTCAGCAAGTGACCCTTGATTTCATCACTGATTTACCCCTTTCCGATGGCTTTGACTCGATCCTGGTCACGGTGGACCATGGCCTTACAAAGGGGGTAATTTTCACACCTTGCAAAAAGACAATCGATGCACTAGGAACTGCGGAACTTTACGTATCGGAAATTTTCAAACGGTTTGGCCTACCCGACATTTTAATCTTGGATTGAGGACCACAGTTCTCTGCAAAAGTATTTCAGGAAATACGAAAAGCATTAGGAATCGACCACAGAATGAGCACAGCCTACCATCCTCAGACTGATGGGGAAACAGAACGAGTCAACCAAGAACTAGAAGTCTATCTCCAAATGTTCTGCTCAAATGAACTGCATCTATGGAAACCGCTTCTCCCAATAGCTGAATTTGCTCACAATAACCGACATCATGACACGATTAAAACTTCCCCATTCAGGCTAATGTATGGAACGGACCCTGTTGCGCTTCCCACAGCTACTACGCGAATGACCACGCCAGCAGCGGAAGAGCGCCTTCAGTTCCTAAGAAAAGCCAGAGAAGAAGCGCTAGCAGCACATGAACTAGCAAGACAACTAGTGGCGACACGATGCAGAAACAAAGCAATACGATTTGAAAAGGGTACCAAAGTTTGGCTTGAAAACCGAAATCTTCACATACCATACCCATCCAGAAAACTAGCACCAAAACGAGAAGGACCCTTCGAAATCGAACAAGTGATGGGACCAGTAACGTACAAATTGAAACTCCCGAAACAATGGCGCATTCACCCTGTGTTTCATGCGTCACTCCTTACCCCGTACAGAGAAACAACTGCGCACGGCCCGAATTATATGAAACCACCCCCTGATCTCGTAAATGGACAAGAGGAATTCGAAGTAGAGGCAATTCTAGCCCACAGGAAACGAGGCGCAGGCTACCATTATCTAGTTAAATGGAAAGGCTACGGATCGAACGATAACTCTTGGGAACCTGCTCGTAATCTTGCAAACGCCACTGACATCCTATCAGAATATCAACAATGTCGACACCTCTGAACCATGACGCGATATAGAAACCGCCACATCTTGAAACAAAACTACCACTATACAAAACAGAACTGCTCTACACTTTCTCGATATACTATAGCCCTTAAAGAAAAAACTGTCTATACCCACATACAATACCTCCCCTTCCAACACGCTCCTAGAGCACCGACCCCACTAGGAAAACTTACCCGAACTATGGCGTTAGTCACACGATATTATTGCACCCCTCGTCTAGATCACCATCACCAAAAGAATCCTTCAGGGACAACGGAATTCCCCTGCAATAATGCCCGGAATTATCTCCCCAAGTACCACGACCTACAATTTTCAACCAATGATCTACCTCTCTACAATGAGAATCCACCTACCTACCAACTTTTAGCCGTCAAAAGCAGTGATGTTTATAAAAGTGCCCATGGAAGACTGCTTTGCCCGGAAGAATATAAACAGATGGATGAAATCACTAAACAGACACGGGAGTGTAGCGCGCTGATCTGGCAAATTAGCCGAGGAATCAGAATACCAGGAAGACCTCGCATTTTCATGGAAGACATCCTCGATGAACTTGATTATCTATCTCTTGCAATGGTACAGGTAATAGTGGATATTGTCAAGCGAATCAGAAAATTCCGAATTACACCGACAACGACACCAGGGATTGAACATTTAAATTCACTAACCATATTCATGAGGGAAGAACGAGAACTCCTCACTGACCCTGCAATCGAAGACCCATTGAACACAGAAAATTGGCCCTCCGACACGGAAATCAGCGATTCAGAATAAATATAAAACCCTCCAGACATCATCACCTAGTGCCAGCAATCGCATTATATCACCATGTTCACTTTCTTTGCCCTCGCCGCCTACTTCATCGCCTTGGCCCTCCTCTCCTGCGCCCACTGGCGCATCGACGAGACCGCCGCTGCCCTTTCACCTTTCCTCGCCGTCCCTGACCTCCCACTCGAGGTCTTCATCGAAAACACCACTGTCGTCCACTTTGAGGACGACGATTTACATATCCACCCTGCCGCCCTGCTCCCACAAGTACACCCCGACGATCATCACCTCCCACATTTTGCCCAATTCGTCAAAAGGAACACCACACTCACCGTCGTTGCGGACGCCCTTGCCGCCACCACATGTTCCATCACCAATCTCTCCTCAGCCACCGACAATCTCGCCGCCCTCACCCTCACCATTGACCCGCACGAGATGACCTACGAGGAGCGCGATTCCTTCCTCCGGAACGCACAGAATTTACACAGAGCTGCTGAAGCTCTCAAATGGAAGGTGGAAACGTCGACGAAGGAACTAGATAACGCTGTCAAATGGGCCGAGTCTAGGACGGACCACGGTTGGACAACTTCTGGCTGGTAGAAGTTGGTGACTTCTCGCATACAAAGGGGGTAATGTTACAGTTCTCTTTTCCCTTTGTTACGGACTACATTTACTTGTTACAAACCCATAGTTACGCTTGGACGATTATCTCCTTTTATAGCTACCTTCACCTTTCCTTTCTTAGATAGCTATGCTCTTTCCCCTTATATTCTTATTGTTCTCTTAACGTATATAAACCCCTCTCATGTACCGTAGTTCTTTAGTTCCAACTTAGTCGAATCTTATCCATAACTTGAACGCTCTTTTGCTCATTGCCTCTACAGCTCTCCTCGCTCTCTCTCTCTAGCCTTCGTCATTGTCAGACTTAGTGCCTAGAACCCTCGTCCAGTGGCTGGGAACAGACCGAGACTCTGTTTGTCGCTGTAGACTTGGACGCTGAACGACGTTGTGGACATCAACCATAACATAAGTTGGAACTTGTTACGGTCGATGTCCACAACGTCGTTCAGCGTCCAAGTCTACAGCAACAAACAGAGTCTCAGTCTGTTCCCAACCACTGGACAAGGGTTCTAGGCACTAAGTCTGACGATGACGAAGGCTTAGAGAGAGAGAGAGCGAGGAGAGTGGTTGAGGCGACGAGCAAAAAATTGTTCAGGTTATGGATAAGATTTGACTAAGTTGGAACTAAGGAACTACAGTACATGAGAGGGGTTTATATATGTTAAGAGAACAATAGAACCTAAAGGGGAAAGAGCATAGCTATCTAAGAAAGGAAAGGTGAAGGTAGCTATAAAAGGAGATAACGTCCAAGTGTAACTATGGGTTTGTAACAAGTAAATGTAGTCCGTTAACAAAGGAAAAAGAGAACTGTAACAATCACCCACATCGCCACCGCCAAACTATCACAGTATGGCGGCGCCCCAGGAAATGACATCAGCAGAACTGCTGAACCTCCTCAACGCGCAAGCCGTGACCATCCAAGCCCTCCAAAACCAGCTGACACAGCTACAAACAAACACTGCACAGGCCACCACAGCAGCAGCAGCACACACTCCTCCTCCTGCCAATATCGTTAACATACCACCAGGGACAGTATTCAATATTCCCGGAACCGGAAATGGCGGAGCATCTAGAATAGATGTAGCCAAACCCCCGGTTTTCTCAGGAAAAATGTCCGAAGTGACAAATTTCATAAACGCATGCAGGTTGTACATTCAATTAAAGATGCCGGAATCTGATGAGGAAGAATGGATCTTATTGATCATCTCGTACATGACAGAAGGCTTTGCCGCAGATTGGAAGGACAATCTGTTGGAGCAGATGGCCAACGACAAAGAAGGAATTCCGCAAACAGCGGAACAACTGTTCAGGCAGATCAGAAGGGACTTTGGTGATACTGATGAGCAGTCATCAAAGATCTCGGAGATGTGGACCATGACGCAAGGGTCCAGTACGTGTGAGGAACACGTGCAAAAATTTAAAAAGGTATCACGAGGAACTGGGTACCTGGGGAGAGCTCTTATTGAGGAGTTCAAACAAAGTTTGAATACCGGACTCCGTAAAAGGATAATGGAGGCCGACGAAGTACCTGAGACCATTGAAGGGTGGTATCAGAAAGCAGTGAAATTAGACCGCCAATGGAGACAGGCGAAAGCCGAGGAGAAGTACTACTCCTCGCGGACCAGTAGCTCCGCCAATAGGAGTGAAGGAGCTTCCAAAGGCCCGGATACGGCAAAGCTGGTAGCCCCAAACCCCAATGGAGATTTGGATCGGGATCAGCAAGTTAGGGACGATTGGGAGCTGGAGCCTCCGCGAGTTCAAGTAGTATGGCAAATCAGCTGGACCCTAACACAATGGACGTCGATCAAAATCAAAGACCACCACTCTGCTGTTACAAATGCGGCAAGATCGGACACATCTCCAGAAACTGCAGATCAGGACTAGACATTTGCACAATGACGTTTGACGAAATGAAGGAGTACTTCAAGAAAGGAGAAGAGCATTTAAAAGAGGAAGAGAGTCAGTAGGTCCCGTACTGGACTCTCGTAATAGATACGCTGTACTAGATAGATTAGATAGTGCACAGCCCCTTGATATAGTGCCTAGTGCTGACCGGGTTGATGCAAGGACCATCTCGGAAGTCTCAAGGACTTCTGGGACGTCCCCGCAAGAGGCGAACTCCCAGGTGAAACACCATGATATAGTGCATGGCGCTGAAAGTGTCACTCCCAAGGAGCGCGGCAGGGCGGCTAAACCTGTGCTTAATTCCTCGTTACAAAATACAGTAGTACAAGTATCTACAAAGGGACAAAAGGACTTAAAAGGAAAGCAGCATGATATAGCGTCCAGCACTGAAACTGCTTATCCGAAAAGGATGTTGAAAAAAGAAGAAAAGGAGTTTTTAGTGAGGTCAATAGGATGGAAGGACGAGATCTTAATGGAAATCGGGTTGGAAAGGTTGGACACGCATGAACAAACCCAACAAACTGCGTTGCTCAATTCAGGGGCAACAGGGTTATTCATGCATGCTGAATATGCGAAAAAAGATGGGCTTCAAATTGATACCCTTGGAACGTCCAATTCAAGTTCGGAATGTGGATGGAACCAACAATGAAGGAGGAATGATCACCCACGAGGTTGATCTCCTCTTATCTTATCAAGGGCATAAGGAACGAGCCACCTTTGAGATATGCGAGCTGGGAAAGACCAACGTAATCATTGGATCCACATGGTTACGAAAACACAATCCTGAAATCAATTGGGAAACCAGTCAAGTCAAATTGACACGTTGTCCACGGAGCTGTGGACATAGACAAAGGGAGTGGACCAAGAAGTGGGAGCAGAAGGTCCGATCAGCAGAACACTGGCGTGTTCTGGAGTATCTGTGGGAACAGGAGAAAGAATTAGACTTTGCGCACTGGCTCGAAGAAAAAGAGGAAAGTGAGAAGCATCTCACATACATGGAGCAAATGAAACACCCAGGACAATACAAGTATGGGGATAAATACCCATTCTTACCAGTGTTTCCATCATCTGCCGGATCAAAGGCCGGATCGATGAGGCATGTGCGGGAGTTGGCAAAAATCACAGCCAAAGAGATGGTACCTGAACAATACCATCAATACCTCAAAATCTTCGAAAAAGGAGCATCAGAGCGCATGCCGGCTAGAAAGCCTTGGGATCACGCAATTGATACCAAACCAGGCTATCAACCCCGGAAAGGGAAGGTCTATCCCCTATCCCCAGATGAGCTTCAAGAAGTACGGAACTTTGTGGATGATCAGTTAGCAAAAGGGTATATCCGACCCTCAAAATCACCACAAACGTCACCCGTCTTCTTTGTAAGCAAGAAAGATGGAAAGAAGCGGATGGTTCAGGACTACCGATACCTGAACGAGTGGACGGTTAAAAATAATTACCTGCTACCACTTATATCAGAGCTTGTAGATCGGGCAGGCAGTGCCAAGTACTTCACCAAGTTAGATCTTAGGTGGGGTTATAATAACGTACGGATTAAGGAAGGTGACGAGTGGAAAGCCGCATTCACTACCCCTGAAGGTTCTTTTGAACTGGTAGTAATGTTCTTCGGGCTGACCAACTTGCCGGCCACGTTCCAAGCAATGATGAATGACATATTCCGCGACATGATCAATGCAGGAAAAGTCATTGTATACATTGACGACATACTCATCTTTACTAAAACAAAAGAGGAGCATGACGCAATCGTACAACAAGTCTTGCAACGATTGGAAGAAAACGATCTGTACATAAAACCAGAAAAATGTGTGTGGTGCGTGGAAGAAGTTGAATTCTTAGGTGTCGTCCTAGGACCCCAGGGAATTCAAATGGATACTGTTACAGTTCTCTTTTCCCTTTGTTAACGGACTACATTTACTTGTTACAAACTCATAGTTACGCTTGGACATTATCTCCTTTTATAGCTACCTTCACCTTTCCTTTTCTAGATAGCTATGCTCTTTCCCCTTTAGCTTCTATTGTTCTTTAAACGTATATAAACCCCTCTCATGTACCATAGCTCTTTAGTTCCAACTTAGTTGAATCTTATCCATAACTTGAACGCTCTTTCGCTCGTCACCTCAACTGCTCTCCTCACTCTCTCTCTCTAGCCTTCGTCATCGTCAGACTTAGTGCCTAGAATCCTTGTCCAGTGATTGGGAACAGACCGAGACTCTGTTTGTTGCTGTAAACTTGGACGCTGAACGACGTTGTGGACATCGACCATAACAGTTTGTTGCTGTAGACTTGGATGCTGAACAATGTTGTGGACATCAACCGTAACAGTTTGTTGCTGTAGACTTGGATGCTGAACAACGTTGTGGACATCAACCGTAACATAAGTTGGAACTCAGGGCTAGCTCAGGGTATCATCCCTAGCTGACACCATTGAGACCTGCAGCTCTCAGGAACGGCCCCCAAATGGATCCATCACCTATAAGGGGAAATATTACCTTGGACAATGAGAAGTTCTCCTCTACCAACGAACCTGGTATTTTGTTACAGAAGGACGGAAATGAAACGAACCAGTCCCAGACAAATATTTTTCAGGAGACTTCTACTCAGGAGCCTTTGAATTCGATTTACCCGATCAAATCTACCTAGACTGGGGTAGTGAAGTACAAGGAGAGCCGCTCTACCTTGTTAAGGAACCAGAAAATGACCCAGGAAGGACCCTCTACAGAGAATTCTTTAGAGACAGTGACTGACACAGAATCACAGCTAGCCTTTTAGCAGAGTGGGAGGAATTACTATGAATTGAACAAGCCAAGCTTGAGGAAAACCCATTTGATACAGATTACTTGAAACAAAGACCACCCCCATCTCCGAAACCCAGAACCCTGAGTAGAACCCCTACTCCAGAACTAAAACCAATCACCAGAACGCCAACCCCTGAACCACCAATTAACTCCGAACCACCAATCACTCCTGAACCAAGAATGGTGTCTGAAACCAGTGCTAACTCTAAAGGAGATATCAAACCGCAGCCTATACGACCTTTTACAGGCAAACAAATCGAAGCAAGATCGTTTTTAGGACAGCTTGAGGACTACTTTACCCTCAACGAACAGAATTGTGAAGGAAAAGATGAAAAGAAAGTCAGGTATGCACTTGCATGCATGGGACCAGAATTAGACGACTGGAAAACTATTATCCGAGGCGAATTGAACGACAATAGAGGCAGTACCACAGCCACATTCAAATGGAGCAACTACAAAGCATTTGAAACACGTTTCATCAATGACTGGGGGGAAGTCAACAGTGCCCTTCGAGCCCTGAACAATTTATCCAAATTAAGAGTTGGAAATGGTGTTTCAGTCCCAGAGTACATTAGGAAATTTCACATGGACATAGGAACCTCTGGGCTCACAGGAATACCCGCCCAGCTACAAGCATTCATTAAAGGATTACCTTTAGAACTTGCTAGGACAATCTTACAGGACCAAAGGAAGATCAAAACGATGCAGGAAGCCTATGACAAAGCTGAGGATCACCATAATGCTTGGGACATGACAGGACAGGGAAACAGGAGAACCAATGATGGATCTGGAACACATTTCAATTGAAACAACAATTGATCTGGAACAATTAGAGCTATAAATACCACGACTCCTAGTCAACTGACAGATGATCAAAAGGAGGAATACCGAAAGACTGGCAAGTGTTTCAGATGTGGAATGCAGGGACACATCTCCAGGAACTGTCTGAAATGCAATGATGCGTCTTCATTCAGGTCTTCTTACCAGAATAAGGCTGTCCATTCCATCACTGAGGAACAACAGAAGGAAGAAGACAAACCAGTGAAGAAAATCAGAGCAATCTTTTCAGCAATGTCTACTGAAGAGAAGAATGCCCTCTTGAATGAATTCAAAAATGAGGGTTTTTAGTTAGGAAGCATCACTCAGTGGTTGGCCCTTCCTCATTATTGAGATCTGAACAGTTAGCACTTGATTCTGTAATAGTATTGTCCAACAATGACAAGCGCATTTCGTTAACTATCAAATCAACCGATTTACCCACTGGAACATCTGCCCTAATTGATTGTGGAGCAGAAGGAAACTTCATAGACAAGGGAGCAGTGAAGGAGCCCAGGAAAGAACGACTTAAGAAACCAATTAAAGTCAGAAATGCAGATGGAACACTAAATGTGAAAGGAATGATCATGCATCAGACCAAGATATGCTACATGATTGAAGGACAGCAATTTATCAATTGGTTCTGGATCACTAAGCTAGGTGATCAACAAATGATTTTAGGAATACCTTGGTTAGAAGAGAATAACCTGATCATCAACTGGCAAGAGAAATCTCTGAAGATTGGAGATCTGGACACATCACCAAAAGCAATCTGGCAGCTAGCCCTCGACTCCCAGCAATGGGGTGAAGATGACTATTGGATTAGAGTTAAAACATCGGCATCACAGGAACTAGAACACAGGCTAAAGAAAGACGAACCATCTACCACTCTACCTACAGAATATGTAAAGGATCTATGAGTTGAAACCCATAGACCCTGGTTTGGTGGTTTCTTAAGTCCCGTGCGCTGTACACTGAACCAATCTTTATTGGACCTTGTACCTGTAGCGCTGTGGCCGTTACTTGTAAATAAAACTATCCTTACATAATCAGTGACACGCAACTTAAGGTTGCATGACCACACATAAATATAATATTTATTTTAATATTTATTAATGACATGCATATCTAGTATGCATGTCCATTTGAATTAATGAATCTAGAACGTAAAGGGATACATTGACAAAGACAATGTATATCCATTACACTCTCCCCAACTAGATTGTTCTAAGGATCAATCTAAAGACCAAAGGAAACAAAAAGAAGATTAATTCTCCTTGCATTTAGAAGTGGGTCCCTGCGCTCCATTCTAAAGGAGGTAGGGATCTCTCGTCATATATGAGGACTGTGTCTCAGTCCTTGGGTAGAGGTTTGTTGATGTGAAATGAAATGTGTTGTCCTCACACCCTCCTCAACTAGATTGTGCCAAAGGTACAATCTACAGATCTGTAAAAAAAAATTCTGGTGGATCCTCAGTATCTTTGCTTAGAAGTAGCGTATTGGCTACTTCTATTGTAATGTTGAAAGCAAGAAGGTATTGTATGATCCTTCTTTATATTTGGACCATCACGATCCACTCAAGTTTGAGAGCATGCTCTCATCGAAGACCAGTCTCTGGTCTCAAAACTGTTTATCAGTTTCACATCTAAATTAGACTCATAGCTCGAGTCTATCAGATTATTTCTCTTTGGCGCAAGTGCGCCAGTCTTGAGACAAATTCCATATTGTCTCCTTCATCTCTTAAGGCACTTCTGTGAAAGGCCTCATGTTGTTCCTCAGCAGAGGCGTAATGCCATTCCGCTTCTAGAGTTATTTCTGGTTCTGCTAATAAGGCAGAACCATTGGTGACATTGTCATCCTGAGACGGCTCATAGTCGTCTCCTTTTTTTACTCTTGAGATGCTTTCCATGGAAGGCCCTTGCTCTCTTTCATGAAGAGGTACCATATTGGTCCTCTGTAAATGACTCATAGTCATCTTGTTCGTCTCCCGAGGTGCTTCCTTGAAAGGCCTCACTTTCATCTCATGGAGAGGCACCATATTGGTCCTCTGTAGATGACTCGTAGTCATCTTGTCATCTCCTGAGGCGCTTTCTCGAAGAGGCCTTGCTATCTTCTTCAAAAGAGGGTACCTACTCTCCCCCTTTAAATTTTTCTCCGGGTTCTGAAGAAGAAATTGAGAAGCATGTAGCTTCTCAGGGCATGCACTCTTGTTGAGCGCAGATAGGTTTGACGAACTCTCCATAAGTGGAGAGTTTGAGAGCTCCTCCGGGTACATGGAGGAGAATTGAGAAGTGCAGAGCTTCTCAAAGTGTGCGCTCTGTTGAGCACAAGCAAATCAAAGGAACTCTCTGTAGATGGAGAGTTCAAGGGCTCCTCCAGGTATCTGGAGGAGAATTGAGAAGCCCAGAGCTTCTCAAAGCGTGCGCTCTGTTGAGCGCAGGATAATTGAATGAACTCTTCATAGATAGAGAGTTCAAGGGCTCCTCCAGGTAACTGGAGGAGAATTGAGAAGCTTAGAGCTTCTCAAAGCATGTGCTTTATCAAGCGCAGGTTAATCAAAGGAACTCTCTGTAGATGGAGAGTTCAAGGGCTCCTCCAGGTATCTGGAGGAGAATTGAGAAGCCCAGAGCTTCTCAAAGCGTGCGCTCTGTTGAGCACAGACTAATTAGATGAACTCTCCATAGGTAGAGAGTTTGAGAGCTCCTCCAGGTAACTGGAGGAGAATTGAGAAGCTTAGAGCTTCTCAAAGCGTGCGCTCTGTTGAGCGCAGGATAATTGAATGAACTTTCCATAGATAGAGAGTTCGAGAGCTCCTCCAGGTAACTGGAGGAGAATTGAAAAGCATAGAGCTTCTTGAAGCGTGCGCTTTATCAAGCGCAGGCAAATTGAGTGAACTCTCCATAGGTAGAAAGTTCACAAGCTTCCCCAAGTATCTGGAGGAGAATTGAGAAGCCTAGAGCTTCTCAAAGCGTGCGCTTTGTCAAGCGCAGGTAAAATATAGGAACTCTCCATAGGTGGAGAGTTCAAGGGCTCCTCCAGGTAACTGGAGGAGAATTGAGAAGTGCAGAGCTTCTCAAAGCGTGCGCTCTGTTGAGCGCAGGCTAATTGAATGAACTCTCCATAGATAGAGAGTTTGAGAGCTCCTCCAGGTAACTGGAGGAGAATTGAGAAGCTTAGAGCTTCTCAAAGCGTGCGCTTTATCAAGTGCAGGTAAATCAAAGGAACTCTCTGTAGATGGAGAGTTCAAGGGCTCCTCCAGGTATCTGGAGGAGAATTGAGAAGCCCAGAGCTTCTCAAAGCGTGCGCTCTGTTGAGCACAGACTAATTAGATGAACTCTCCATAGGTAGAGAGTTCGAGAGCTCCTCCAGGTAACTGGAGGAGAATTGAGAAGCTTAGAGCTTCTCAAAGCGTGCGCTCTGTTGAGTGCAGGCAAATCAAAGGAACTCTCCATAGTTGGAGAGTTCGAGAGCTCCTCCAGGTAACTGGAGGAGGATTGAGAAGCATAGAGCTTCTCAAAGCATGCGCTTTGTCAAGCACAGGTAAAACGAAGGAACTCTCCATAGGTAGAGAGTTCGAGAGCTCCTCCAGGTAACTGGAGGAGAATTGAGGGGCTTATAGCTTCTCGAAGCATGCGCTCTGTTGAGCGCAGCATGATTTCTTGAACTCTCGATAAGTGGAGAGTTCCAGGATGCCTCCAGATGACTGGAGGTGTATTGAGAAGTGCAGAGCTTCTCAAAGCGTGCACTCTGTCATTGAGCGCAGGCAGATTTCGATAAACTCTCTATAGGTGTAGAGTTTGAGGGCACATAGGTCCCTCTGGGTGTCAGACGAGACCAAAAGGTTCGCTTTGGTCTCAAAGTGGCTTTTTGACTGTAAAACAGTCATCAAAAGCGGCGCTTTTGTCGAGAAGTACAAGTACTTCTCATGGTGACGTGTCACATGTCGAGAAGCTTGTAGCTTTTCCGTGCACCCGAGCTCATTGGGTGCAATCATATTTAGTCTGAACCCTCTCAAAGTGGAGGGTTCGCTGGTTTAAGCCCTTCGCATTTGCAAGGGTGATGATGCATCACATATAGAGAAGCTTGTAGCTTCTCTGTGCACTGAAATTCATCAAGTGCAAATTTATTGGTCTGAACCCTCTCAAAGTGGAGGGTTCTCGAGTTTAACCCTTCACATTTGCGAGGGTATCCTCCTGGGCCAAAGAAAAAAAGAGAAGACATCGAAAGATGTCTTCTTTGCACTACTCTTCCTGATGGAAGTGTAAAAAAGTGTAAAGGATCTATGAGTTGAAACCCATAGACCCTGGTTTGGTGGTTTCTTAAGTCCCGCCATGCGCCGTACACTGAACCAATCTTTATTGGACCTTGTACCTGTAGCGCTGTGGCCGTTACTTGTAAATAAAACTATCCTTACATAATCAGTGACACGCAACTTAAGGTTGCGTGACCACACATAAATATAATATTTATTTTAATATTTATTAATGACATGCATATCTAGTATGCATGTCCATTTGAATTAATGAATCTAGAATGTAAAGGGATACATTGACAAAGACAATGTATATCCATTACAGAATATGAGCAATGGTGCACCATCTTTGACAAGAAGGCATCAGAATGCTTCCCATCTAGTCGACCATGGGATCACGCAATCAACACAAAGGAAGGCTTTGTCCCGAAAGCCAGTAAACTTTATCCTTTATTCGTCAAAGAACAGGGATTGTTAGAAAAAGGGAAAAGTCGACTATGAGTAGGAACACTGAGAAATCTGCTAAGTTCCTGGTTATAACCATTTCCACATTCTTACTTGGGAATGAGACACCAGAAGCAGAAGAGGTCACAACACTGCCTATGACAGTCGAAGGAATGACATATGAGGAGGTGTTTCCCTGGAGGGCTGAACTATCTGCCAAAGATGAGGAATGGTTACACCTGGTCAAGCGGTTTTTAACAGATCTGGGACAAGTAGAGGAATTATTGCATGAGGAATGGGCACGGTTTGCACGTTTCTGCACGCGATACTTCCTTAATGACAACAAACTATGGCTTAAGGACCAACATGGTGCCCACAAGATAGTGTTGGAGCTGTCCAGGAGACTACAAGTGTTGGTGGGTTGTCATGATGAATTAGGCCATCATGGATTTTATGCAACCCACTCCACTGTTGCGGAATGCTTTTGGTGGCCACAAATGCACAATGACATCAAGTGGTACATCAGGTCATGTCATACATGTCAAGAGCACCAATTACAGCTATTCCAAATTCCGCCTGTCATTGCAGAACCTGCTCCCATCTTTGCTAAAGTCTACATGGACACTATGCACCTACTGCTGTCAAACCAGTACAAATACCTCATTCAAGCTTGTTGTTCTCTCACTCACTACCCGGAATATCGCACTTTGCATTGAGAAACTGCCAACGCCATCGGGGATTGGATATTTGAGGAACTTATTTGTCAATGGGGAAGCTTAGTGGAGATTGTTACGGATAATGGAGCACTGATTATCTGGGCTGTGGTGCATTTAGCTAAGAAATACCACATCCATCACATCCGCATCTTGGGTTACAACTCACATGCTAACAGGATAATAGAATGGAGCCATTACGATGTTAGACAGGCACTATACAAAGCTAGCAACAGACAAAGCACCAATTGGGCTTCCGCTCTCCATTCCATATTCTGGTCTGAACGTGTCACAGCAAGGCAACAAATGGGAATCTCTCCCTACTTCACAGTCACCAGGACACAGCCACTACTTCTGCTGGATATTGTAGAAGCCACCTACCTATTGCCACTGCCAGCAACATTTTTATCCACCACAGAATTAATTGCCCATCGTGCTACCGAGCTACAAAAGCGACATGCTCAGACAGAGGCATTGAAGGATAAGGTTTATGCAGCACAAGTAGCAGTGGCTAAATGATTTGAGCATGAGCATCTGATGGTGATATGGAACTTCGACTTCAAGCGGGGTGTGTTGGTCTTGGTCCGCAATACCACTATCAAAAAATCCCTTAACTGGAAGATGTGCCCTTGATACATTGGTCCTTATGTGGTGTTGTTGTGGAATAAGGAAGGCATGTACCGGCTTTGCAAATTGGATGGTACAGTACTCGACAGACCCTATGCTGCATTCCGCATTATTCTGTATTTTGCAAGATGGCATTTAATCATACCTGACAGTGCATTAGATGCCTCTGAGGAGGAGCTCGAAAATATGGCCAACGGCGATTCACAAGGTGACAATTCTGTGCAGGAGAATGCGGAAGTAGAGGAAGAAGAAGAATTGGAGGAAGGAGCACTGGACCCAGAACCCAATGGTGATCTGAACGATGTCTAAAACTAGCAGCAGCTGACATGAATACTGCTGCTTGGGTTATGTTTTCCTATTTATTGCACACCATTTACCACACTGCTTATTTCATTTCATTATATCTCACCATTCCGACTGCACACACACCAAATTCAGTTGCAACAAAAAGTACAAAATACAAAATAAAATAAGAAAAAGAGATAACAAGGCAAACAAGGACGACGTGAAGGGGAAAACGAGCCGTTACTCCGCATTTGATGAAGCAGACTCAAAGTTGGACTCTGACTCCAACCCCGATCCTTTTGTCACCACAATACGCGCCCCGTCTCCCGTCTGGACCGACACAACCTCATTTGAAAAAAGTCCTGATGCTGCCATACCAAAACCTGCATCATCTGTGGCCATCAGGACACCCACTGTCGATAATCTGAGATGCTTGTTCCATTCTCAGTTAACCACAACCAAGGTGGCATGCTGGAGGGAGGTGATGCATCGGAATTCCTCCAGGAGGGCCTCGAGTAAGGCACTTTGTGTGTGGAGGAGAGAGTTTGTCATGTCTTGTTGGATGAGCATGTCTTCAATGCCTGATGGCTCTTCCTCATCTGTGTCCTCGTCATCTTCCGGTCCATTGTTGGAAACTTCCAGTATCTCCTTGACCTTGCCACCTCTCTTCGATATGCGACTGGAAACAGACTTCCCATTTACCTTGCACACCTGCCGGACACATTGACATTCTGTGCACACCTTGCTTTTGGGCCCCGTTGACGGAACACATTTTATGCCATTTTTGGTGCACCTACAAACTCAATTATGCTGTTTACAAAAGGCAGTACTGACATACCTATCACACACCCTCTCATTTGGCGTGTTTGACTTGGAACATTTTGATGGTCTGGCCTCTGTGTTTGCGCTCATCCGTCTTGGTCGCTTGGAATGACCTTTCCCCTTTACCCATGCTGCCTCCTGCTCATTGTCAACAACCATGCTTGCCAGCTTCTCTGCATCCTTGACCAACATCTGCGCTTCTGCTGCTTCTGCTGCAGCCAGTGCCCCACGTAAGTTGACAGGAGAAGGCTCCCGCATCACAGCCTTGCTTCTAGGTTGAGGCTTGGGACAACCAACCCACGCTTGTGCCACTTCCTCTGCTCGACGACATTCCTCTGCCAAACGAGCCTCTTCTGCTTTACAATGTTCTTCAGCCACTTGTGCCGCTTCCTCTGCTTGATGATGCTCTTCCACTTTACAACGTTCTTCTGCTGCTTGCGCAGCCTCCTCAGCTTGATGATATTCCTCAGCCAAACATGCGGCTTCTTCCACTTGGCGATGCTCCTCCTCCTCATGTGCCTTTTTCTCAGCTGCCTCCCTTGCCAACCAAGCCTTCTTCGCTTTCTCCGCTTTCTTGCAGGCCAATTGCGCCTCCATCTGCGCAATTTCATTATCGGAGGAGAAATCAGGCAAGTTTTGGTGGGTGGACAACATGGGGAAAGGAAAGAATGAAAGGAAGAGGAAAATCCCATGAGGAATACCAGAGACCCAGAACACACGCCCCCCAGAGCACTCAGAGTGGTCACAATCATGTAACAACGGCACGGCAACCTTAAACACGCGAAAGGATCTGCATAGAAGCAGGTGGCTTGGACTGATATGACGCTACTAGCTTGTCATGATAATGGGAGACCCTTATTATGGTCATGAATTCATTTATGCTTACATCATTGAAGCATTAGATCACCATGTAATGCCAGCAAACCCATATTATGGCCACAAATCCATTGTCCCTCTTTTAAAATTGGAATGTAAGTGCAATGACCGAGGGCAGTCAAATTTTTGAGTGGGGGGGAGATAATGAGCTGTGTCCAGCTACAACCATGTAGGGCTTCTTTAGAAGCCTTACCTTTGGAATGCTAGGGATCCCACACATGCGCTGACCCCTTTGCTAACATTTGCACTTCCCAAGGTTGTTTGCAAGCAGCCAATTATCCGACGCATGTGATATGCCTTCATCTGACATATTCCACTTATCTGATGAGATCCAAAGGTCATACAGCGCATCTCTATCCCACAAGACGACTCTCACTCATACACCTAACACAGAACGATGAGAGCTTGCTTCTCCAGTGCTCAACAGAGACAGTACAGCCGCTGACTCATCACGACCATAACGGGAAGGACAGCCATATAGCCACTGACGGATTGGGAAACACTGTTGCATCAATCACGATACCGATCACTTGGTTTATCAATGATTGATCACAAGAAGACTATTTTCCACCCAGGAGAATGGCTTACAATTGACAATGTATGGTGCTCAACAAGCAAGGACCTATATCGGATAACGGAATTGCGTCCAAACTGCAGCAATGTGATTGCCAAAGAAAGAGGTAGCATCAGAGTGAGGTACACAAAGGTTTTACAGGTTACTGGAGCAGCGTTTGACGCTAGTACCCTGCGCACATCAAGACACATAGCAGGATCGCACTACGAAGCCATACAATGGCAGCAAATGAAGGATTTTCTGAATGTCTAGGCTACATCGAGGTTTGCCTTTCAAGCACGGATTTGGACGAAGGAGTAGGATTTTCAGAGTCTCGTTGTCTCAGTAGAGTACGAAAAGTATATAAAGTGTTTGCATTTTCCTTAGAATAATAAGAAAGTTCCCCCCTCAATTAAAGTCTCATTGGTCATCTCGTCTCTTAGTCTCTCCATTTTTGTTCCTCGTTCTCTCCCTTTCTTTGACATTTTCAAGTCCTCAGTCATGTTCGATGCATTGCCCTTGTCATTGACAAGCTCAAAGTCACATTTGACGCTGTGCACTCCGTTCCACACATACCATACAGGTTGCTACACACCGCAATGGGCATAATTATCCTATTATCCACACTTCCATACTTTGATTATCTGTTTTTATCCATGCTCCTATTATCCGTGGTTCTGTGTTATCCATTCACACATCCAATTATCTGTACTTGCATACCTGCGCACTAATTGCAGTCCAACAGACGATTTGACGGGACTCCTCTTGGGACTCACGCAACATGCTCCCCGTCTTTAGCTGGTGGAGTAGGATATCACTGGTCCTATATGCATGGCAAGTAAATGTTCTCCATCTTCCAAGGGTTCGGTTTCTTCCACCTCCTCCTCGGGCTTGCTCACACTAGATTGATTCCAACATGTTCCTGGACACCGGCTAAAAGTCACTTCCTGCTTTTTCCAGTTCATGCTTGGATTATGCAGTTGTAACCAGTCATGCCCCAGAAACAAGTACGTTTTTCCAAGTCGTGCAATGCAACAGTCCATTACTTCTTCATGGTCTCCAATTTGTAATTTAAACTGAACCATGTACTCGATATTCCCCATGGTGTTACGAGTTCCATCTGTGTTATAGACTGGTACTGGCCATATGACGTGTTGTTTGTTCATTCAATGTTTCTCCACAAACGCATCATTAATGCACAATCCTGTGCATCCTGAATCAACTAAAGCTGTAACAGGAATTGTGGATCCTGTATCCATAGTAGTTATTATTCCTTTTAGGTTCATTTCCTGCTTTCCTGAAGCCTTGACAATTTGTTGCCACAAATGTGCCAGATTCCACATTGCTTCTGATTCTGATTGTTGATTTAGTTCCTTCAGCAATTGTGGTGTTACTTCAGATAAATGTTTCTCATGAACCCAACCTTTCAGACAATCTATAGCAACAGTTTCATCTTGTTGCCATATCTGTCTCATTACCCAAGCAGGGGTCCACTGCTTAATTCTGGGTTTTGCACTCACACTTAGGTTTCGGATCCAATGAATATGAGAAGAATATTCATATAACAAATCTTGTACATTTACACAAGAGTCATTGTTTGATTTCAAAATTCTATTAGCCAGCAGTGCTGAGTGCTTGCCTACTGGCTTTCGCCAAAACCCTTTTCTTTTCTGAGCTCCTTCCATTGCTCCTTGGTGAGCTCTTCCATCTTAACTTCTCTTGCTTTCCACTTCCCCTTATCCTTCCATCAAGGTTTTCAGGCCTCTGGACAATCTCGTGTGAAATGTCCTTCCTTTCCACAGTTGTAACAATTACCTGTAACCTGTTTCTTGGTTTTATCAACATCCATGGCATTTGGATCTTTGGATGTTGTTGGCATACTGTATTGGAACTGGTTTGGTTTACTGTCCTTAGCAACTGCTTTCTCTTTATACCTGCCTTTTTGTCTATCCAGTCCATATGCTTCTGTTGCTTTGCAATAAGCTCATGCCAACTCTATTGCCCAATCCTGGATCTGTTCCAGGGTCGCATTGTCCCCTAAGTTTCCATGTCAAATTAGGTCTCGTTCGAGCACAGGGTTAATGTTTTGCTTGAACAGTGCAATCAAAGCCCTATTGTCCCATCCTACTAACAGTAGTAGAGCATTGAATCTCACCACGTGATCCTCAATCATCATATTCCCTTGTTTTAATGCTAGGATCGCATCAGTTGCCTTTTCTCAGGTCTCAGTTGACATGAAGAACTTGTGCATCTGCGTTGCAAAGTCCTCCCAGGAAGTAAAAGGAAACTGATTTCATAAGGGTTGTCAAATTTCATGGTCATTTATGATAACGCCTTGATTGAGTGATGCCCAAGACAAGTTAGCTGGCCATCCAGAGTTGACTACCTCATTTTGATATTCTTGTTCTGCATCCTGGACTGCTTTGAGTTTAACTCCTGCCAAATCTCCTGCTCGGTTATCTTTTCCTTTCTGGATTCAGTATAGACAGATCGAAATTTTCCAATCCAGTTGGACCTCCTGCACCAGTGTAAAGTATGTTCTCATTTGCCTCAACCATCCATCAACCATATGAGGATCTCCCTTGTAGTAATCTGGCATCTCGGCTTTAGTGAGAGGGGCAGGTGGCGGTATTGGATTAGCTTGCCAATACTCATTTACAATTCCAGCTACTACTTGTCTGATTGCTGTGATGGTTTCTTCCTGCTGCATCTGCTGTCTCTGGATAACATCTTCCTGAGCAGCTACCTGCGCCGGAGTGGCACCTTGGGGAGCAGGTAATTCTGTATCTTCTGCCCATACAGTTCACCATCCAGTCAATGCATTGTACATGTTTGCAAGTATATCAGTCATAAACCGGAATGCTCCTAATTGCTTATGCCCTGAACCCGATCTATTCATTAGATCTAAGTGCGCCCATCCATCATACCCATTCATCTGCTTATCGATGTGATAGCAATGCTCCAAGCCATGGGTCCACCAAATTGAAATTCTAATTTGTTTGCTTCTTAAGTTCGGATCCCATGATATTACTTCGTGAATTTGGGGGTATGCTGGCCAGTTGTACTCGTCCCAATACTGTGCCTTGATCAGGAACAAGTAACAGAATCCAGGAATATCTGGGTGGAGCATATGTCTATCATATCGGGGCTTTGGATATGGGTAGGGAGTAGAAATATCCATTTTAATTTCCCTTCTCCAATTGTCAATTTCCCATTTCCTTGCTTCCATATTAGATAAGCTAGGTGCATCGAGGTCTTCTTTTAACCAGTCTAATGGGTTTGCAACTGATCTGCCATTCCAAGTCCAGTCTGCTCCCTGAGTCCTAGTTAGCACTTTACTAGGCCCAAATGCACTTATGACTGCTTGGGAATAGGATTCTTTGACTGTGACTTGTCCTAGTTCTGGGAGAGATCTGATGGATGGATTTTTGGATACCCCTTGTACAAAGGAGGATATGGTGACAGGTGATTTGGATCTTGGTTTCTTGGACTTCCCCTGTCCTCTGAATCGGGCTCTTTTGTTAAATTTTCCATGGTGCTCCAAATGCTCCAGATCCTTCCAGGTATAGATCTCATTCTTTTTGAGACTTATTTCCACCCATTCCAGCACATGGAATTTATCTGGCTTTACGTTGTCTTGTAACCCAAAGACTGCAGAATAATCCCTAAGCTCTGGCTCCCATGAGAGAATTCTTTCCAATGTAGGCCATTCCGGCCAATGGAATTGATTATGAAACTCCTTCTTGAACAGATACAGGTAACAGTACCCATTCACTTTCCATGGTGCTGTTTTGGGAATAGCCATTGTATAGAACCCAGGTAATACTGGTTTATCCTTTGAGATTCCTCAGACCCAGCACTGTGTGAATCCCTCATCCTCTCCCAATTTGGACAGAAAATAATCATGATTGGGTGGCATGAATATTTCATCTTCCCTGTACTGGGATATATGGGGCAGTGTATAGTTTCTTGGCAACCTCCATTGGATATATGCAGAAAGATATAGATCATATTGTTCCCCTCAGAGACATTCCTCATTTTGGAGTCACCATTTGTTCCTCATCACCCATCCTGCATTCATGATATTCCCGTTCAGAGCGTGCATTAGTTGATTCCATTCCTTGGTTGTTAACACAAGCCCATCATGTTTCAATGTGTAAATGGTGAAACTGATCAGTAATAATTCGATATTGGAAGGTGTGTTAAATAGGGCCTCCCTGACTGCTGAACCAGGTTCTAATTGATTTAGAACATCTTCAAGGGTTTTCTTCTCCCTTGCAATTTGTTGCTCCAGTTCCTGGAACCATTGTTTCTGCAATAATTGTTCATGGTGTATTTTTAGCAGCTCTTGCCATGCGTCCTCCTGTTCTCTGATGGCTGCTTCTTTGGCGCACCATGCCACTAGTTTTTCTTGACGTTCCAATTCCTTTTGAAGACGTCTTTGCTCCTTTTGCCAGTGCTGCCACACCCTGACATGTGCGTCACGAGGTCGGTTATTGGTCTGCACCTCCTTAATTGATTTAACAGGTAATTTTTTTACTGTGCACCCCTGCACCCATTCAATCGAGAAAATGATCCCAATTTCTTCAAGGGTCATGCTGGCCCTTGGCAGTACGTAGTTGAATAGCCCAGCCATTCCGATTGTGTTTTGATCTTTCTTAGATCCGTGATTCCAATGACACCTCAAGTAGAGGGATGTTGCCTGTTCTTCCATAGTAGTACTTCCTAATACTACCACTGTCCGATGCAGTCAATAATGCACCTGCACTCGAATCTTCGATTTAGTTCCAACAAAGGACCCAGATGTGTGGTGCCTGGGGCTTCACTGAGATGTCCTTGTGCTCAGATCAATAGATCTGATATGTGATTGGTATTCTCAGACTGTTCTCCTTGCTACACAACACACAAATGGATTGTCTTCAGGAGTTCCACTCCCTTTTCCGCAGTACTAGTGCTGGTGCCTGCAAGACCCTGCCCGGTCGACTACAATGTGCTCCAAGTTCTTGTCTAATACTGTTTTATTGCCAGTAGCCAATTGGCCGTAGTCACTCTACAATGGTAGAATGAGGCTATCTGCTGTTGTATTCAATGTCGCCTAGATTTCTCAAGGCTGTCTGTAGCCACGTGCTGTAACATGTACAGAGTCAGACAGTTTGTCAAAAAATGAAACTCTCTTGGTCACTGTCTGTGACAATGAGCAAGACTTGCTCCACGCTATGACCAACGACAAAGGGTGTGATTTAGAAGACTCTAGATTATGTTAGGACTAATCCTTGACACAATCACAAGCTTCAGAAAAGAGAATAATATAGAGACGAAGCCTATAGACACAGTAGTCTGTAACCTACAAGGAGGAAACAATCTAGAGTCTTAAGGACTCCTACCTACAGACTGATGCATCAAATAAAGTGATAGGAGCAGTCCTGAAACAAGTAGATGAAACAGGACCACTACACCCCTGTGGATTTATTTCACATGCATTAACACAAATGGAGCAGAATTACCAGATCTATGATTGAGAACTCTTGGCAATCATTAAGGGATTGATGACCTGGCAACAACTACTACATGGATCACCCCATACCACTATAGTTCACTGCGACCACAAGAATTTGTCCTATTATTGAACTGCCCAATGCTTGATACCTAGACAGGCTAGATGGTCATCCCTATTATCAGAATTTGACCTACGCATTGAGCACATCCCTGGCACAAAGATGTTTGAAGCAGATGCCTTGTCTCAGCACCCTGATCATATGGGAAACAGTGAATTACAAGACAACGTTATAGTCTTGCCTGAAGACCATTTTATTCATCTTATCGCAGAAGATCTAGTCACAGATATTCAGAAAGCAATGTCAAAAGATGGTTTCGGATGTATTCTAATTGAGGTTATCACCACACATTGCACCCCACCGATCAAGTTGAATATACAAGACTGGTCTTATACAAACAGCATTGTTCACTATCTTGGCAAAACCTACATCCCTGATCAAGATGGATTATGAACCAAATTAATCAAAGAAACACACGAGGCACAATCATCAGGTCACCCCGGACAATTAAAGACTCTTGAACTCCTTAAATGTGATTACTGGTGGCCCAGAATGTTCAAACACGTCAGGGAGTGGATTGAAGGATGTGCCCTCTGTCAACAGATGAAGATTAACACTCACCCAAATGTACCAGCCCTTAACCCAATTCCGTCACAAGCAACCTGCCCTTTTCAACAAGTGACCCTTGATTTCATCACTGATCTACCCCTTTCTGATGGCTTTGACTCGATCCTGGTCACAGTGGACCATGGTCTTACAAAGGGGGTAATTTTCACACGTTGCAAGAAGACAATCGAAGCTCTAGACACTGCGGAACTTTACATCTCTGAAATTTTCAAATGGTTTGGCCTACCTGATGTTTTAATCTCAGACTGAGGCCCACAGTTCTCTGCAAAAGTATTCCAGGAAATACAAAAAGTGTTAGGAATTGACCATAGAATGAGCACAGCCTACCACCCTCAGACCGATGGAGAAACAGAATGAGTCAACCAGGAACTAGAGGTCTATCTCTGGATGTTCTGCACTAATAAACCACATCTGTGAAAACTGCTTCTCCCAATAGCCAAGTTTGCCCACAATAACCAACATCATGACACAATCAAGACTTCCCCATTCAGGCTAATGTATGGAACAGACCCCATTGCACTTCCCACAGCTACAACACAAATGACTACACCAGCAGCTGAGGAACGCCTTCAGTTCCTAAGGAAGGCCAGGGAGGAAGTGCCAGCAGCACACAAACTAGCTAGACAACTAGTGGCAAGACGACACAACAAAGTATGGCTTGAGAATAGGAATCTTCACATACCATATCAGTTCAGAAAGCTAGCACCAAAATGAGAAGGACCCTTTGAAATCAAACAAGTGATGGGACCAGTGACATACAAATTAAAACTCCCAAAGCAATGGTGCATTCACCCTGTGTTTCATACATCACTCCTTACCCTGTATAAGGAAACAACTGCGCACAGCCCAAACTTTGTGAAACCACCCCCTGATCTCATAAATGGACAAGAAGAATTCGAGGTAGAAGCAATTCTAGCCCACAGGAAGTGAGGCGCAGGCTACCATTACCCAGTTAAATGGAAAGGCTATGGATTGAACAATAATTCTTGGGAACCCACTCACAATCTTACAAATGCCACTGATATCCTATCAGAATATCAACAACGTCAACACCTCTGAACCATGACTCGATATAGAAATTGCCACATCTTGAAACAAAATTATCATTATACAAAACAAAATTGTTCAACACTCTCTCGATACACTATAGCTCTTAAAGAAAAAACTGTCTATACCCACATACAATACCTCACTGTCTGACATGCCCCTAAAGCACCAAATCTATCAGAAAAACCCACTTGAACTGTGGCATTGGTCACACAATATTACCGCATCCCTCAACTTAACCGTGATCATCAGAAGAATCCATCTGGAACAACTGAGATCCCCTGCTGAGCAGTACAACAATACCTTCCTGGATTTTATCAACTACGGTTCTCAGTCAATGATTTACTACCCTACAGCACAGGCCCACAAGTTTACCAGAATCCTGCAATAAAGAAAACCGATGTTTACGACATGAGTCATGGTAGACTCTTATGCCCAGCAGAATACAAGAAACTTGATAAAATTTCCAAAAAGGCACAAGAAATCAGGGCACAGATCTGGTTATTACATCAAGGAATCACACTCCCAGGAAGACCAATCTTATCCATGGATGATTATACCAACGACCTCCACTACCTGCTTGACAAACAAAAGAACATAGTACTCAACATTGTCAGGCAGATCAGGAAACTCCTTTTCACACCTGTCACCAACCTTAGCACCTACAAGTTCATGGCATTAGAAATGTTTGTCAGGGAAGATCACAAGCTTCTCACAAACCCTGACATCTTGAATCAATTGGAAGTGGACAATTTGGACCTGGACCCAGATCTTGATGAAGACTTATAAAGGACAGTTTGCCCAATACCAATAATCATCTTACTCGTGTCAGAAACCATGTTCGCCTTCTTTGCTCTCATTGCCTACTTCACTGTCCTCGCCCTCATCTCCTGCACCCACTGGCGCATTGACAAGGCTGCTGCCGCCTTCTCGCCCTTCATTGCCATCCCTGACCTCCCACTCAAGGTCTTTATAGAAAATACCACCATCATCCACTTTGAGGACGACAACCTCCATATCCACCCAGCTGACCTCCTTCCCCAGGTACACCCTGACAACCACCACCTTCCCCACTTTGCCCAGTTTGTAAAAAGAAACACCATGCTCACCGTCATTGCTGATGCCCTTGCTGCCACCACCTGCTCCATCACCAATCTCTTCTCCGCCACTGACAATCTCGCCGTGCTCATCCTCACCATTGACCCCCATGAAATGACCTACAAGGAACGCGATTCATTCTTACGAAATGCTCAGAATCTGCATTGTGCTGCTGAAGTGCTCAAATGGAAGGTAGAGACCTCTACAAAAGAGTTGGACAATGCCATCAAATGGGCAGAATCCAGGACAGATCATGGCTGGACTACCTCTGGCTGGTAGAAGTCAGTGACTTCTTGCATACAAAGGGGGTAATGTTACAATTCTCTTTTCCCTTTGTTAACGGACTACACTTACTTATTATAAACCCATAGTTATGCCTTGGACATTATCTCCTTTCATAGTTACCTTCACCTTTCCTTTCTCAGATAGCTATGCGATTTCCCCTTTAGTTTTTATTGTTCTCTTAACGTATATAAACCCCTCTCATGTACCATAGTTCTTTAGTTCCAACTTAGTTGAATCTTATCCATAACTTGAACACTCTTTTGCTCATTGCCTCAACCACTCTCCTCGCTCTCTCACTAGCCTTTGTCATTGTCAGACTTAGTGCCTAGAACCCTTGTCCAGTGATTGGTAACAGACCGAGACTCTGTTTGTTGCTGTAGACTTGGACACTGAACAGTGTTGTGGACATTGACCATAACATGTTGAGAATAAAGATGTCAACATTCAATATGTTCCCACAAATGATCAGTTAGCTGATATCTTAACTAAAAATTCAACTTGGCAAAAGTTCAAAGAGTTAAGAAATAAAATTGGCATTAAGATCCTCAATGAGGGGTAGTGTTGAAACAATCTGAAAAGATCATGATAACATTTCGGATCACCCTGATCTTAACTGATCTTATCTTATCTGTCCCAGAATAGTCTGTTCCCCTTGTAGATAATATGGTGATGGGACAAAAGTATCTTTGACAGATATTATAGAGTTTGACAGATATTATAGAGTTTGACAGATATTATTGAGTTCAACACATGTCATACTCAGACAATAAGTGCACCATGTGCACAACTGCAATGCTGTGTTACACACAGCATTGAACACAGCAGTGACTGTGCATTACCAAGCACAATATAAATCATCAGTCAGCAATACTAATATTGCTGACCTCATGCATGTAGATAGATAGTATATATACCTGTGTATGTAGTTGTCAATCTACAGTTCAGTTCTCTGCTCTACTAGGTGATTGCCACAAGCAGACCTAAGTGGTTAAACTACAGCTACAAGTGAGTATTTACTCACCAGCTCTACCCATTCTACTGTGCCCTTGTCATGCTCTGCTTCGACAGTGGTGACAGTGAGTGGTGGGTGGCAGTGACAGGTGGTGGTGGCAATGGGTGGTGGCAGCAATGGGTGGCAGTGATGGTGGGTGGTGATGGTGATGGTGGGTGGCTGGTGGTGGTGGTGACAATGGTGGTGGTGATGACAAGTGGCAACAGTGAGTGCAGTTGAATGTTGAGGGAAGGGAGAGGGTAGAGAAAACTGGCTATAGCTGGCTATAGCTGGCTTGGAGCAGCTATTTGGTCATAGCTTAGCCAATCATAGCTTTAGACAAATATAGGCTATGGCTTGGATAAAAATTGGCTAAGCTAAACCAGCTAATGGCTATTAGCCTAGCTGATGGCAACACTAGGCAGCACATCCTTGGACTTTTGCTGATGTTTCAGTTGTCATATCAGCA
Source organism: Amanita rimosa (assembly GCA_023014395.1). Lineage (NCBI taxonomy): Eukaryota > Fungi > Basidiomycota > Agaricomycetes > Agaricales > Amanitaceae > Amanita > Amanita rimosa. The sequence goes on from JAEBUO010000060.1 coordinate 210,511, forward strand.
ACCCCAGCTGCCAAGGCTTCCACCCATCTTTCTGTTGATATCCAATACACTGTGCTACTGTAAGGGCTCTACTTCGTCCTAGGGAGAGCCTCACCCTCGGTTTTGATTTCTTGTTTCTTGACGATGCGTATTTATATGCATCGTTTCGTACATATATATATATAGCAATGTTTGGATGTGCAGACCTTTAGTCGCACGTCAAATGATTATGTAATTAGTTTACTTTTTCTTTTGCACTAGCGCTACACACCAATAAAGATTTGGTTCAGTGTATGGCGCACCGCGAGAAATAAGTATAGAAACACTACAACGTTACACTTTTTTACACTACCAATAGGTAGTGTAGCGCACAACCAGACAAGACGTCACTAGACAATGTCGTTCGGTCCCCCGAGGAAACCCTTGCACAAGTGGCGAGAGGACCTCTCAAACTCTCCTTCGAATACAAGGGAGAGTTCCCCAGTGATGGTGCCATGCTCAGTGAGCCTGAGCGTTCCGGGAGGTTACAAGCCTCTCGACAATCAACACGTCACCAAAAGAAGTGCTAGCACTTCTCAACCAAAGGCTCGGCTGACGCCTTCTCCAAGCGGCTGAAGAACCACGGAGGCTCCCAAAGGAACCTCACCGACTCGACTGTTACCGAGAACAGCGCAGTCACCTAAGAAACCACCCTATTCAGTGGTGGTTAAAACAACAAGCACAGAGATCGATTTAAATCAATCTCCAACGGCCGCAAGAATGGCGCCCAAGGCGCATCAACACGTCGACCATGTAAAGCCCCAAACGGGGAAACAACGACCGCCGTTGAGCAGAGAGCTGACGGTACTACCAAATGGAACCGGATCGGCTCCCAAGCAACTAGAGGTACCTGCTACCTCTATCACTGATGATTTATTCAGTGACACCTTGGCCAAGCGCTTTGGAACCACTATGAAACCCGACCCAAGAGCGGTCAAGTTTCAGGACATCAGAGAAGAATCTGATGATGAAAGAGAGGTTGAAGATTCAATCTCTCTGTTGAATTTTGAATCTGAAAGAGTCGACGAAGACTCTATTAGAGAGGATCTGGCCAATTTGACCAGACTATCTCAGCCCACTGAAACGGAGGGACAAAGGTCGCACACCATTGCGGTATCGCAGCCCAAAACCATAGAAGTCCTAGGACAACTGGTCCAAGGGCAAAAGGACCTAGAAAGGCTCATGGCCAGAAACCATGTGAGCCTTTCCCATAACTTCCAGAAATTGGAAGAGAAAACGAAGGAGACTAATAATCTCCTAGAACATATCGCAATGCTTCTTGAGAGGCGAAGCGATTCACCTCGACATCACTGAGGGCGTTCTGACTCGCGTGAGTGAGCCAGATCAAATTATAGCAGAAACTTTGGTTACCGATCTGCTAGTCAAGACTCTGCTCTTGACTATATCAGCGAGGGAGAACCTGCTGTTGAGACTGTCCCGGAAACGAGATTGTCTCGTGATAATAGGCAGGACGAAAGTCTACCTATAAGCGATTTGCAGCTTGAGGTTCTAGTCGGCCTCAAGAAGCAAGAGATGATATCAAAATCATCTGACATTGCCAATAGGCAAGGAACAAATGAAACTTCGTTCAACTACGAAATGAGAATGACCGCGAGTGCCAGAAACTTGGTCATTGTTGAAATATGAAACGGAGTATCTCCTGAAACTCTGTTTCACAGAATGAATCCGTTCCAGAGACCGGTTCGGATTCAGGAGGCTCTCGAGAGACCTCAATTTTTGACAGGATCTAACGCAGTTCCTGTCAAACGGACTAGCAATGACGGACATTCTAGCCCAGAAATAACCGCGCCGCCCCAATGAACGAGGTTCAGAGAGGAGGTCTCAGATATCAGAGAGGAGAGTTCAAACCTTCCTCACAGACAAAGGGAGACTTGGAGAGGCCCGAGACCGAGTTTCTCCATTAGCAATTTGGGCAGAGGATTGCTAACAGCAAATCCTCTAACACATTCAGACAAGACTTCTGAAAGAACGGACGAGATGGTCCGTAAAGAAATAAGAGATGCGGAATTGGCATACGACTCTTCTCTTGAACCGATTAACCTTGGTAAACTCGGGGTTAAACTATCTCCTCCTGAATATGAAGGAGGAGAAACCATCGACGAGTTCCTCAAATTCGAGAGGCAACTCCTCAATTTCTTCAGCATCTACTCGCTGCTGAAACCGGAAGCTGATTTATTTAGAGTCACCTTCCTAGGGCAGATCCTGAAAGGGAAAGCCCTAAAATGGTATCAACATACGATCAACTCTAATACTGATCGCAGTTGGAATTTTGAGGACTCTATGGTAGCCCTCAAGAGATATTTCATTAGGGACGCCTCTTCAAGAGATGCCGCTATGAAATTTGACCGTCTCTCCCAGAAGGGATGGTCAGTAACCAAATTAAAGAAGGATTTGGAACGTCTGAGCCAACAGATGATTCAGATACCTTCTGAATATGATATGGCGAGGAGATTTCTCAGCACCTTGAAGCCGGAAATCTCAACCAAGGTTGTGAGACATGGCTACAACCCTGAAAATAGCAATCTAAGTGCTATTTTCGAAGCAGCTAAGTTTATAGAGGAGGCTTATCTCTATGAAACTTGGGAGGAGCGCGACTGACAAAAGCGCTCAACAACAAAGACGTTGGGGAAACCATCAACGTCTAAAGACTCGTCTAAGAAACAGACAAGTTACAAGGCTCCTGAGAAGGGTGCCTTTAATAAAACCAACAATAACGACTTGAAATCTATCGAGTGTTATTTTTGCAAGCAGAAAGGGCATACTAGCCCCAACTGCCCAAAGAAAAACAGCAGATTTGAGAAATCTGCTAACGCTGAAGTTCTCGATGATGGAGAGCTTAAAGATGGCACTGTAAATGCTGCAGAAGCCAAAGAACTTTCTGACGCAGAAGAGCGATATGCCTCTGCTGAAGAAGCACACAAGGCACAACAGGGAGATGCCTCAGAAGATGATGGAGATAATGATGAGTTATCTCTAGAGGACTGGTGCGCTTGCACCAGATTAGAAGAACCGACAGACTCGGAGCATGAGTCTGGAAATGATAGGACCAACTTAATGGATTGGTCATTATCGAAAGGTTTCATCCAGGAGGAGATGGACCTTATGAAAGAGGATTCAATAGAACTCTCTCCTAAACCTGATGTTACTTTAGAGGTAGCGGTTATGCGACTTCTAGAGGAAGAACCTGAGGATTGTCTGAAATCCTCTAAAGTAACAGAGTTGGCCGACCAAGTCACATATTGACTCAGATCGACAAAGGATGTGGCTTAAAACCGCATCGAGAATGGCCCTAAGCGTGATTTTAGACGCTTGGGCGTAATAGAAGGTTACATGCGCATCAATGGACAAAAGGCACATGTACTTCTTGACGGTGGAAGCACGCTGGATATGATATCAGCAAATTTTGCTACTGTCAATAAGTTGGACATGTTCCAACTTAAGAAACCTGTTAAGTTGCAGATGGCAACTTCAGGCTCGAGATCCGCCATAAATTACGGAGCAAGAGCCAAACTAAGAGTAGGCGATTTGAAACAAAATCGCTACTTTGATATTGTGAACCTGGATAGATATCAGGTCATACTAGGAACACCGTTCCTAAAAGAACATAACATGCTGCTTAATTATGCGGGCAGTGGTTCTTTCAAGCTGGGAGACAAATGGTTCCCAGTACGAGAAGGGGAATTTTCAATTCCTCTTGGTAAGGTGGGGGAGGGATCAGGCAGCGCAATGCCACCTACTAAAGGGTCCTTCAAAGAACCCATAGAATTTAAAGAGAACATGAAGGGCAAATCCAAGCCTGACAAACGTTCTCATTGACTAGAGGACGTCAACCTTCAAAGGCTAGCTGGCGCGCGCACAGAAGGTACTACCTCCATCACCATGGAGGAATGTCTAAAATTGCGCCAAAAATGGATCGAAGAGATCCAAGGCTTATTTATTCCCAAGAAACCGGATCTACCACCCTTAAGGGAAATAAATCATGAGATTCCTTTGATAAATCCGAATCTCAAAATAAACCACAGGGCGCCTAAGTGCCCAGAGCCACTTAGAGATGAGCTCAAAGCGAAGGTTGATCGCTATCTAGAGGCTGGATGGTGGGAAAGGACTAGCCTTCCTTCATCGGCACCTCTTTTAATTGTAATCAAACGAGACGGAAAGATAAGAACTGTCATTGACGCGAGGCAACAAAATGACAACACCTTAGCGGATGTTACACCGATGCCTGACCAAGAAATGATCAGGAATGATCTAGCAAGAGCCCAATTTAGGACTAAAATCGACCTCTCAGATGCGTATGAACAAATCCGCATCTTGCCCGAGCATGAACAGCGCTTAGTATTTGCAATGATATACGGCAACATGATCAGCCGTGTCATGCAACAAGGAGATAAAAATGGACCTCCAATGTTCCAAAGGCTCATGAACGTCTCCTTTGCTGATATGATAGCAGATTTCTTACACTGCTATCAAGATGACATATTTGTGTACTCCAACACATTGGAAGAGCACAATAGTCACTTTGAGGTGACTTTCAATAGATTGCGCAAACTCAAGCTCTACTTGAGTCGCAATCTTAAGAAGATAGACATTCTATCTACTAGAATGGACTGTCTTGGATTCATCATCAACAATGATGGAATTCATATCGATCCTTCTAAAATCGATAAGATCCTAAATTGGAGAACGCCTAGAGACTATACAGACGTTCTCAGGTTCAACGGAGTAATCCAATACCTGTCGCAATTCCTGCCAAATGTCACAGAGTTAACCGCTCCATTAACGGGAATGTGCAGCAATAACTGGGAGTTCGTCTGGACAGACTACCATGAGAATTGCTTCCGTAGACTTAAAAGACTGGTTGCTAAGGCACCAGTCTGTAAACCGATGAATAAAAACCTAGATGTTCCCATCTGGGTTATTACAGACGCCTCCGCTAGCAGAATAGGTGCCTGGTATGGGCAAGGCTCTACTTGGGACACCTGCATGCCTGCAGGATTTATATCCCATAAATTCACCTCAGCGCAGATGAGCTACTGTACTTGGGAACAAGAGCTACTAGGAATCCTAGAAGCTCTATTGCGTTGGGAAGACAAACTGCTAGGTCTCCGGTTCACAGTAGTGACGGACCACCAAGCGCTGACTTTCTTCAAAGAGACTCAAACCGGGTCTCAAAGACATATGAGATGGTGGGAATACCTATCTCGATTTAACTTTGAGATGAAATATCTCAAGGGAGAAAAAAACAAAGTATCGGATAGTTTATCACGCTACTATACAAATGACGGACCAAATGAGGTCCATGATGTTGCAGCGTACGTTAATGCTGACTCGAGATTAGATCCGGAAGGAGAAGATCTCCCCTTAAACAGGCGAGACGAATTAACTCAGTCTCATGCCCGTCTAGCAATTATTGAATCGGAGGACAACCCAATTCAAGATAAATTAGAGACTCGAGAAATTGAGTCGAAAGAGTTAACTTCCAATAAGGAAGTTGGAACAACTGAGGTCCCAGGCCTCAATCTAGACGACAATTCACTAAAGGCCGTCTTGAAATGTATTCCTAAGGAATACATAAATGATAAATTCTTCGCAGAAATCTGGAAGAATGTAGATTGATATGATAGATTTGATCTAAAGAAAGGGATCCTATGGACTACCAATAGGATCGGGCAAAGAGCATCCGAGGTGTCATCATTGACACCTGCCACCTAACATTGGGTCATCTTGGAACACAAAGAACGCTAGGGTACGCCAGGCGTTGGTTCTGGTGGCCTAATATTGCCGCAGATATTGACGATTTTTGCAAATCCTGCGGAAAGTGTCAAACGACAAAGGTCTCGCGACAGAAAATGCCGGGATGGCTTCATACTATGCCTATTCCGTCGAGACCTTGGGAAAGCATAGGAATGGATTTTGTAGGTCCATTCACCGAAGTAGAAGGATCGGATTACGTCCTTCTTGTTATTTGTAGGATGACCGCCATGGTTCACCTACTTCCTACTCGAACGAATGTATCGGCTAAGGGAATAGCTGAACTGTTCGTTAAAGAAATTGTCAGACTCTATGGTATACCGGAGTCTATCGTATCTGATAGGGATACAAAGTTCACTTTGATGTTTTGGAATGAACTCAGCAAAATTCTGGGACAGCGACTATTAATGTCGTCGTCCTACCACCCTCAAACTGATGGCTCTTCAGAAAGAGCTATCCAAACGATGTCTCAGATATTGAGATCGTTAGTAAACGACTACCAGGATAACTGGAAGTCGCAACTACCAATGGTTGAGTTCGCAATGAACTCAGCAGCCAGCGAATCCACTGGCTACTCTCCGTTCGAATCCAATTACAGATGGATGCCCAGAATGATTCAAGGAATCGACCATGGAGCATCACATATGGGAGTAAAACAATTTGTAGAGAATATCAAGGATGTCCTCAATAAAACGTTTGATAAACTAACTGCTCAATGCACGCGCCAAGCGGTAACGGCAAATAGACATTGCCAGGAAGGGCAAGCCTTTCACAAGGGAGATTTAGTCTTCCTCTCAATGGAAAACATCAATCTTCCAAAGGGACGAGCTCGAAAGCTTTGTCCAAAATACATAGGACCCTATAAGGTCCTAGAAAAATTTCCAGAACAATCTACATACAAGATTGATCTACCACCGGACCTGAGGGCGAGACATATTCACGACGTCTTTCATGAAAAGGTCCTTAAACCTTACATCGAGAATAACTCGAACAAGTTTCCCAAGAGGGAAACTCGAATACATTATGATGTTGGGAATGACCCTGAACAAGAATGGGTCGTCCAAGCGATAGAAGACCACAGATGGTCTCCTAAACTCCTTTTCAAGGTGCAATGGGAACTTGGAGATTCCACTTGGGAACCTCTGGAAGTCGTGGAAGAACTTGAAGCTCTAGATCAATACCTAGAGCTTGAGGGTGTGGAAACGCCCTCAGATTTACGTCATGAGTGAAAATGCGACGGTGGCAGTGAAACGGCTGATTGGCCAACCAGGTGCCCTGGGAATTGTTTTCAACTCCGAAACAAAACGCAAGAAAAATTCCCACACAATAATTCATCCAAACGACATGTCCGCAGACCGCCACAGTTGCTATGAACACCCAAGGAGAGAGGAACAACGCGATGAGCGTGACCACTCTCCTTGCATAGGAGAACCGAGCCAACCAGGCTCACGACAACCGAGGAGACCACCGTCTCCTCAAGAAACCATGGATGCCGCTGACATCCTTTCAAATTTAGTTCCAGACTGGGACATCCACCCGGTCGTCCACCTTCCCTTGCACCTGAAACAGTGCGGGGAATGTGCTCGTTTTTCTAGGCACGTCCTGGAAAATACACAAGGGGGCGCTCTAGCCCTCTTCATTGAAAAACAACGCAGGCACTGGGAGGAGGTCCTGCAAATAAAAAAGGAACTAGACCAGGCCTATGACGACGGTCTAAAGAGGGGTGAGAGAGGACTCCAAGAGCTCAAGGACAAGCTCGACGAGTACTATCAGAGAGTCGCAAGACTCTCAAAGGAAAAAGAGACTCTCGAAAAGAGAGTCAAAGAATTATCACAAAAGCTGAGGAGTGAAAACTCCTCTAGGTTGGCCCATGCCGGCGGGGAAGAGGTTCACCAGGGCGAACATCGGGAAAGCGGAAACGCCAAAGCTCTCCCCCCAGAGATCGCCGCCCCATAGCCCCACGCCGCCAAAAATCTCCTGCGCCTTTCGTTCCGGCCGAGGAGGACCGTCTACGCATTCCTCCTCCGACTCTTCCGTCCTCGTCTGCCCCCTCCCTTTCGACAAAAGGAAAGGGAAAAAGGACCATGTATGAGACAGATTCGGACTTCGACAGCGAATGCGAAGTCAACGCAACGGCTCCTCCCCTGTCGGGTGATGAGGAGGAGCTCAAAACGGCACTTGATGAATCCAGGCGCGAGCACACCCGACAACTTCACAGAGTCGAGGGAGAAGATCCTTCTTCCTCCTCTAGAATGATAGTAGATGAAGCTCCCCTTGTCTCAATCAA
>JAEBUO010000061.1:0-212092 GCA_023014395.1 Amanita rimosa
GTCTAGTTTGGTAAAATACTTGGCACCTCGCAGTTTAGTCATAAGATCGGAGACAAGGGGAAGGGGATATGCATTTTTAACAGTCCATTCATTCAGATATCAGTAATCTTGACAGGGTCAGAGTGTCCCACTTTCTTTCTTTGCTACAAAGAAGAATGGTGATGCCTGTGGTGATGTAGATGGTTTGATATATCCTTTCTGGAGCTGTTCATCAATCCATTCGTCTAACAGTCTTTGTTCTCTGACAGATAAGGGATAAAGTTTACTAGCTTTTGGGACAAATCCTTCTTTAGTGTTGATTGCATGATCCCATGGTCAACTAGATGGGAAGCATTCCAATGCCTGGTGCACCACTGTTCATATTCTGATGGTAGTGTGGTAGATGGTTTGTCCTTCTTTAGCCTGTGCTCCAGTTCTTGTGATGCTGATGTTTTTACTCTGATCCAATAGTCATCTTCACCCCATTGCTGAGAGTTCAGGGCCAGCTGCCAAATTGCTTTTGGCGATGTGTCTGGATCTTCAATCTGCAAGGATTTCTCTCGCCAATTGATGATTGGGTTATTTTCTTCCAACCAGGGTATCCCTAGGATCATCCATTGATTGCCTAGCTTAGTGATCCAGAACCAGTTTACAAACTGTCATCCTTCAATCATATAGCATATCTTGGTACAATGTGTGATCATCCCTTTTGCATTTACTGTTCCATCTGCATTTCTAACCTTAATAGGTTTCTTGAGTCGTTCCTTTCTAAGCTCCTTTACTGCTCCTTCGTCTACAAAGTTTCCTTCTGCTCCACAGTCAATTAGGGCAGATGTTCCAGTGGGTAGATTGGTCAATTTGATAGTTAATGAAATGTGCTTGTCATTTTTGGATAATACTATTACAGAATCAAGCACTAACTGTTCAGATCTCGATAATAAGGAAGGGCCAACTGCTGAGTGATGCTTCCTAACTAAAAACCCTCGTTTTCAAATTCATTTAAGAGGGCATTCTTCTCTTCAGTAGACATTGCTGAAAAGATGGCTCTAATCTTCTTTGCTGGTTCGTCTTCTTCCTTCTGTTGTTCCTCAGTGATGGAACGGACAGCCTTATTCTGATAAGAAGACCTGGATGAAGATGCATCATTGCGTTTCAGGCAATTCTTGGAGAGGTGTCCCTGCATTCCACACCTGAAACACTTTCCAGTCTTTCGGTATTCCTTTTTTTGGTCATCAGTTAATTGTCCAGGAGTCTTAGTATTAATAGCTCTGATTGTTCTGGATCAGTTATTGTTACGATTGAAATGTGTTCCAGGACCATCATTTGTTCTCCTGTTTCCTTGTCCTGTCATGTCCCATGCATTATGGTGATCTTCGGCCTTATCATAGGTTTCTTGCATCGTCTTGATCTTCCTCTGATCCTGTAAGATTGTTCGAGCAAGTTCCAAGGGTAATCCTTTAACAAATGCCTGCAGCTGAGTGGGTATTCCTGTGAGGCCAGATGTTCCTATGTCCATGTGGAATTTCCTAATGTATTCTGGGACTGAAACACCATTTCCAACTCTATGTATGAGAAAGGAGCATTGGAGTGCATGCTGGCTAGGAAGCCTTGGTATCACGCAATTGATACCAAACCAGGCTATCAGCCTAGAAAAGGGAAAGTCTATCCCCTATCCCCAGATGAGCTACAAGAAGTACAGAACTTTGTGGATGATCAATTAGCAAAAGGGTACATCCAACCCTCTAAATCACCACAAACATCACCTGTCTTCTTTGTAAGTAAAAAGGATGGAAAAAAGCGGATGGTACAGGATTACCAATACCTAAACAAGTGGACAGTCAAAAATAATTACCCACTGCCACTAATATCTGAGCTCGTAGATCAAGCAGGGAGTGCCAAGTACTTCACTAAGCTAGATCTTAGATGGGGTTATAATAATGTACAGATCAAAAAAGGTGATGAATGGAAAGCTGCATTCACTACCCCCAAAGGTTCTTTTGAACCAGTAGTAATGTTTTTTGGGCTAACCAACTCACCAGCCACCTTCCAAGCAATGATGAATGACATTTTCCATGACATGATCAACCTTGGAAAAGTCATCATTTACATTGACGACATACTCATCTTCACTAAAACAAAGGAAGAGCATGACGCAATTGTACAACAGGTCCTGCAATGACTGGAGGAAAATGATCTGTATGTAAAACCGGAGAAATGTGTCTGGTGCATAGAAGAAGTCGATTTCCTAGGGGTGGTCCTTGGACCCAAAGGAATTCAGATGGACACAAAAAAGGTCAAAGCTATTATTAGTTGGCCAACACCCTCTTGTGTCAAAGACGTACAAAGGTTCTTAGGCCTAGCCAACTATTATAGGCACTTTGTACAAAATTTCACAAAAATTGCATGACCATTACATGATCTGGTCAGAAAAGAAAAAACATGGGAATGGACAGAGGTCCAAAACAAGGCTTTCCAAAGCCTAAAAAAGATATTTACAGAGCAACCCTTGCTAGTTGCCCCAGATTCAGATAGAAAGTTCAGGGTGGAGTCAGATGCATCCGATTACGCTATGGGTGGCATTTTATCTATGCTCTGCAAGGATGATAAATGGAGGCCTGTGGCCTACCTATCAAAGTTGCTCAACGATACCGAGTGCAATTATGACATCCATGACAAAGAAATGCTAGGCATTATGCATTGTCTGGAAACATGGCATCACTACTTGGAGGGGGCATGTGAACAGTTCGAAATTTGGACTGATCACAAGAATCTTGAGTACTTTATGAGTGCAAAAAAGTTAAATCACAGACAGGCTAGATGGGCCCTGTACCTAAGTCAATTCAATTTTGTCTTGCACCATAAAGCAGGTGTTACCATGGGAAAGGCCGATTCTCTGTCCAGGAGGCCAGACCATAAAAAGGGGGTGGATGATGACAACAAGGATGTCATGCTCCTCAAACCAGATTTCTTCCAAATTGCTGCACTACGGCATGGACACATATTCATTCACAGCTCAGAAAAGGAACTATTAAATAAAATTCAACACTCTGAAGCATGTGATGAAGCCGTAGAGGCCATGAAAAAGGCTGGTGTTAAAACACTAAATGCTTGAGAATGGGAGATAGAACAAGGACTTATCCTCTGGCAAGGGAAAGTCTATGTACCAAAGGATGAGAAATTGCGGATGGAGATAGTCTGCTTACACCACGACATGCCCATTGCTGGACATGGAGGACAGTGGAAGATGATTGAACTTGTCACAAGAAATTACTGGTGGCTTGGAATCACCAGATTTATAAAAAACTATGTCAGTGGATGTGACAAATGCCAGCAAAATAAAACATTCCCAGAACCACTGGCCGGAAAACTAATGCCAAACTCGGCACTATCCCAGCCTTGGACACACATTTCGGCAGACTTCATTACAAAACTACCAGAATCACATGGTCATAATGCAATTTTAGTAGTATGTGACAGAATGTCAAAAATGGCACACTTCATCCCTACATCAGAAGAAACTTCAGCTCAGGGGTTAGCCGTATTGTTCAGGGACCATGTATGGAAACTTCATGGACTCCCCAAATCCATAATCTCAGATTGCGGTCCACAGTTTGCTGCACAAATAACAAAAGAGCTGAATCAAATGCTGGGGATCAGTACAGATCTATCCACAGCATTCCATCCACAAATGGATGGGCAAACAGAACGAATGAATCAGGACCTGGAACAGTACCTGAGAATCTTCATAGATCATAGACAAGAAACATGGTCTGGATGGTTAGCCATCACTGAATTTAGTTACAACAACAAAATTCAGGCATCTACCAAACAGACACTGTTCTTTGTCAACTATGTCAAACACCCCAGAATGGGAATTGAACCAAGAAGGGAAGGAAGTCACCTGGCAGCATCAGAATTTGCCCAGAAAATGAAGGAAATTCATGAGGAAACTCAAGCTGCCTTGCTAAAATCACAAGGCGACATGAAGCTCTATGCAGATAGACACCAATCAGATGCACCAGAGTACAAAGTTGGAAATAAAGTCTGGTTATCAACCAAAGATTTAAGGTTAACGGGACATCCAACTAGGAAATTGGTGGAAAGATGGATTGGCCCATACCCAATCAAGAAAATAGTATCACCAAATGCAGTAGAGCTAGACCTACCCTTCTCTCAACAAATCCACCCTGTGGTGAATGTTTCACGAATTCACCTGTGGAAATGACCAATGAAAGGGCAAAAGGCACAACCCCCACCACCAATTGAGATAGACGGTGAAAAGGAATATGAGGTGGAAGAGATAATAGATGTAAGATTAAAAAGGAATAAAATGGAGTACTTAGTTAGGCGGAAAGGATACACTGCCAAGCATAACTCCTGGGAACCATTGGACAATTTACAGAACACAAAAAGAAAGATAAAAAACTTTTATGATAGAAACCCTGGAGCAATCAGAAGGCTTGACAAAGCAACCTTTGATGGGTTGACTTTCAGACCTTATGAAAACTTCATGCAATCCTCAGACAAAATAGTGTCCAAAATTGATGTTAATGCAGTAGCACCAGCTGCAAAATGGGAGCAAAACTGGCAAAAGTGGAAAGGACAAAAAGGTCTAGACACCCTTATAGAACCAGGAGATGCAGAAGGGCCATGTCAATGCAACATGTGCTTATGTCAATTGCATGATATAGCGCCTTGCACTGAAACGATTGAAGACCTTACCCCACCTTCACGCCCACTCTCACCCATTATTGAGGAATTAGAAGAACCATCCATGATAGAGTGTGATGCACTGAAAGATGAGGAAGAAGTTTAAATTTGTCTGGAAGCCAAATCTTAAAAAGGGGGTACTGTCATGACCAACTGAGAAGCTTCAGCTTTTTCACCAAGTCATTTCCATTTTATTATTTATTTTCTTCTTCATATTATATAAAACACATGCTGACTAAGCAGGTGCCTATCACTTGGTGCTTAGATAAAGCTAGTAGATAAGACACCAGATCACAGCATGGCTGACTCATTACTATTACTACATGCGCAGTTGTCTTACTCATACACATACTATATTTAGAGTAGGGCTTAGGGTAGTGCACAGACCACCTGTCGTAGTATATAAAGAGTGCAATCCAGCACCCAGAGTCCTCAGTCGAGTTCTCTTGGGTTTCCCCTCCCTCCTCTCCTCCTCCTGTCTTGTTCACTAGTTGGGGCTATTAGGCATCATGCCGAGGGAGTCCTGATAGTTTTGTCCCAAAAGCTAGTAAACTTTATCCCCTATCCATCAAAGAACAAGGACTGTTAGACAAATGGATTGATGAACAGCTCCAGAAAGGATATATCAAACCATCTACATCACCACAGGCATCACCATTCTTCTTCATAGCAAAGAAAGAAAGTGGGACACTCTGACCCTGTCAAGATTACTGATATCTGAATGAATGGACTGTCAAAAATGCATATCCCCTTCCCCTTGTTTCTGATCTTATGACTAAACTGCAAGGCGCCAAATATTTTACCAAACTAGACCTCTGATGGGGATACAATAATGTTTGCATCAAAAAGGGACATGAATGGAAAGCAGCCTTCATTACCAATCAAGGGCTCTATGAACCAATGGTCATGTTCTTTGGATTATGCAATTCACTGTCAACCTTTCAGACTATGATGAATGAATACTTCAGAGATATGATCAATGAGTGATGGTTAATCATCTACATGGACAATATGTTAATCTGCGCAGAAACATTGGAACAACTGGAAGAATGGACAAGACAAGTCTTACAATGGTTACAACAATCTGTTCCTGAAACTAGAAAAGTGCAAGTTTGCCACACAAGAAGTTGAGTTCCTAGGAATGATCATCACCCCTGGATGCATCCAGATGGACCCAATTAAACTAGCAGGTATTGCTGACTGGCCAGTCCCCACCACAGTTAAACAAGTCCAATCATTTCTTGGATTTGGAAACTTCTATCAACACCCATGTCCTGAAGCAAAATTATTATTACAGTGGGTCAAAAAACTGCCCCAATGTTTGTGCATTTTGAAAAGATTCACTTGGTGTGAGCTAATGACATAAGACAAAAATCTAATAAAGTCACATGACATACTACTATATGTTGGCTATCTGACAAATCACAAATTATGTAATTTCAATGAAACCCCATTCTTTAATAAATCAAACAAAATAATCAATCATTGGGGCAGTTTTTTGACCTTGAGTATTTTCAGTGTTACACATGAATGCAAGGCAGGAGTGGGCCATGTGAATGATCAACAGTGTCATGTGACCTTATTTGTGTCAATTTGGCATGTTGAAATTGCTGCTTCACTTTTTACCACCACCATGAAATCCATCTCTGCTGAAAAGCACTCTTCTGTTGTTTCTCTCCTCAACAAGGGGTATTCTCATTGTCAAATCCAAGCTAGGACTGGTCTAGGGAAGGGTACTATTGGTCGGATCAGTAAGGAGGTGGATGGGGACAGGGAAAATCATCCTGGTGGTCATCCTTCCAAGCTTTCTTCCCATGATAAGCATTCAATTATCTGTCAAATCTGCTCTGGGAATCTTGACAATGCTGTCCAAGCCACCCAATTCATAAATTCCATTATCACTACCCCAGTGGCTCCTCAGACTGTTAGGAATGTGTTGAAGGAGGCAGGTTTTCAGTCAGCAACAAAGAAGAAAGTCCCAATGCTCAAGGCCACTCATTGTCAGAGATGTCTAAAGTTTGCCCAATACCATGAAAACTGGACTGTAGAGGACTGGAAGAGGGTGTTGTAAAGTGATGAGACAAAAATCAACAGGATTGGGTCAGATGGGAAGGTGTATGTTTGGAAGCAACAAGGGGAACCACTGTCAGACAGGACCACCACACCAACTGTCAAGCATGGAGGGGGAAATAACCTGATGGTTTGGGGATGTATGGACTGGAATGGGGTGGGAAAGCTGGTAGAGGTGCAGGGGAAGATGAATGCTGACCAGTATTGTGAGATTTTGGAGGAGGGAGTGGAGGAGAGCTTTGAAAGTTTGGGGATGGCAGAGGATGAGAGGTACTTCCAGCAGGACAATGATCCCAAACACACCTCAAAAAAGGCAGACCAGTGGTTTTCCAACAACAACATCATCCCCCTGGACTGGCCTGCCCAATCCCCTGACTTGAACCCCCTTGAACACCTCTGGCAACATCTCAAAGCCAAGCTCCAACAGTATGATACACCACCCAAAGGAGTGCATGAATTATGGGAGAGGGTGGCTGTAACGGATATACATTGTCTTTGACAATGTATCCCTTTACATTCTAGATTCATTAATTCAAATGGACATGCATACTAGATATGCATGTCATTGATAAGTATTAATATAAATATTATATTTATGTGTGATCACGCAACCTTAAGTTGCGTGTCACTGATTATGTAAGAATAGTTTTATTTACAAATAACGGCCACAGCGCTACAGGTACAAGGTCCAATAAAGATTGGTTCAGTGTACGGCGCACAGCGGGACTTAAGAAACCACCAAACCAGGGTCTATGGGTTTCAACTCATAGATCCTTTACAGTGGCAAAGGAGTGGAATGAAATACCACAAGAAACATGCCAAACACTAATAGAAAGCATGCCTAGAAGGATCCAGGCAGTTTTAAAGGCAAAGGGGGGTCATACAAAGTATTAGATCATCAAATAATACAGGGTCAAAAAACTGCCCCAATGATTGATTATTTTGTTTGGTTTATTAAAGAATGGGGTTTCATTGGAATTACATAATTTTTGATTTGTCAGATAGCCAACATATAGTAGTATGTCATGTGACTTTATTAAAGTTTTGTCTTATGTCATTAGCTCACACCAAGTGAATCTCTTCAAAATGCACAAACATTGGGGCAGTTTTTTGACCCACTGTATGCAAAACAAAACTGTTCAACACTCTCTTGATACACTATAGCCCTTAAGGAAAAGACTGTCCACACCTGCATACAACCCTAAAGCACCAAATCTATCAGAAAAACTTACTCAAACCATGGCATTTGTCACATGATATTACCACATTCCCCAACTTAATCGCAATCATCAGAAGAATCCATCAGGAACAACAGAGATCCCCTGTCAGGCAGTACAACAATATTTCCCTGGATTATATCAGTTACAATTTTCAGTCAATGACTTACCATTCTATAACACAAGCCCACCAATCTACCAGAATCTTGCAATAAAGAAAACCGATGTTTATGACACTAGCCATGGCAGACTCTTATGCCCAGAAGAATATGAAAAACTTGACAAAATTTCCAAAAAGGCACAGGAAATCGGTGCACAGATCTGGTTATCACACCAAGGAATCACACTCCCAGAACAACCAATCCTATCCATGGAAGATTACACTGATGACCTCTGATACCTGCTTGACAAATGAAAAAACATAGTACTCAACATTGTCAGACAGATCAGGAAATTCCTCTCCAAACCTGTCACCGACCTTAGCACTTATCAGTTCATGGCATTGGAAATGTTCATCAGGGAGGATCATGAACTTCTCACAAACCCTGACATCCTGAATCAAATAGAAATGGATGATTCAGACCTAGATCCAGATTTCAATGAGGACAACCTATAAAGGACAGTCTACCCAATACCAGTGATCATCCTACTTGCACCAGAAACAATGTTCACTTTCTTCACCCTCACCGCTTACTCCACTGTCCTTGCCCTTCCCTCCTGCACTCACTGGCACATCAACAAAACTGTTGCTGCCCTCTCACCTTTCCTCACCATCCCGGACCTCCCACTCGAGGTCTTTATTGAAAATACCACCATCATCCACTTTGAAGACAATGACCTTCACGTTCACCTGGCTGACCTACTTCCTCAGATCCACCCTGAGGATCATCACCTTCCCCACTTTGCCCAGTTCATCAAATGAAACACCACACTCACCATCATTGCTGATGCCCTCACTGCCACCACTTGCTCAATCACCAACCTCTCCTCCACCACCAACAATCTTGCTGCCCTCACCCTCACCATCAACCTGCACAAGATGACATACAAGGAACGTGACTCATTCCTGCAGAATGCCCAGAATCTGCATTATGCTGCCGAAGCACTCAAATGGAAGGTAGAAACTTCCACAAAAGAACTTGACAATGCAGTCAAGTGGGCTGAATCAAGAACAGATCATGGCTAGACAACTTCTGGCTGGTAGAAGTCAGTGACTTCTCACATACAAAGGGTAATGTTACAATTCTCTTTTCCCTTTGTTAACAGATTACATTTACATGCTCTTTCCCCTTATGATTCTTTTGTTTTCCAAACGTATATAAACCCCTCTCATGTATCGTAGTTCTTTAGTTCCAACTTAGTTGAATCATATCTATGACTCGAATGCTCTTTTGCTTGTCACCTCCACCACTCTCCTTGCTCTCTCTCTAGCCTTCATCATTGTCAGACTTAGTGCCTAGAGTCCTTGACCAGTGGCTGGGAACAGACTGAGACTCTGTTTGCCACTGTAGACTTGGACACTGAATGACATTGTGGACATTGACTGTAACAAGTACAAAGTTGGAGATAAAGTCTGGTTGTCAACTAAAGATTTGAGATTGACAGGATGACCAACTAGGAAACTGGTGGAAAGATGGATTGGGCCATACCCAATTAAGAAAATAGTGTTGCCAAATGCAGTAGAGCTGGATTTACCCTTCTCCCAACAAATCTATCCCATGGTAAATGTATCATGAATATGCCCCTGGAAATGACCAATGAAAGGGCAAAAAGTACAACCACCACTGCCAATTGAGATAGACAGTGAAAAGGAGTATGAAGTGGAAGAAATAGTTGATGTAAGATTAAAGAGGAACAAAATGGAGTACTTGGTCAGGTGGAAAGGATACACTGCCAAACATAACTCATGGGAACCTTTGGACAATCTACAAAATGCAAAAAGAAAGATAAAGAACTTTTACAATAGAAACCCCAGAGCCATCAGAAGGCTTGACAAAACAACCTTTGACAGGTTGACTTTCAGACCTTATGAAAACTTCATGCAATCCTTGGACAAAGTAGCGTCCAAAATTGACGTCAATGCAGTAGCACCAGCTGCAAAATGGGAGCAAAATTGGTGAAAATGGAAAGGAAAAAAGGGCTTAGACACCCTTACTGAGCCAGGAGATGTGGAAGGGCCATGTCAATGCAACATGTGCCTATGCCAATCACATGATATAGTGCCTCACGCTGAAGCAATTGAAGATCTCACCTCACCTTCTTGCCCACTCTCCCCCATTGAGGAACTAGAAGAGTCATCTGTGATAGAGCATGATGCACTGAAGGATGATAAAGAAGTTTAAATTTGTCTGGAAGCCAAATCTTAAAAAGGGGGTACTGTCATGACTGGCTGAAAAGCTTTGCATTTTTCACCAAGTTATTTTACTTTTATTATTTATTTTCTTCATATTATATAAACATATGCTGACTAAGCGGGCATCTATCACTTGGCACTTAGATAAAGGTAGTAGATAAGATACCAGGGCATGGTGCTGATGACACATTGCTATTACTACATGCACAGTTGTCCTACTCATACTGTACTATATTTAGAATAGGGCTTAGGGTAGTGCACAGACCACCTGTCATAGTATATCAGGAGTGCAATTCAGCACCCAGAGTCCTCAGTTGAGTTCTCTTGGGTTTCATCCCTTCCCTCCTCTCCTCCCTCAGTTTACTGTTGGGGCTCTTAGGTGTCATGCTGAAGGGGTTCCTGATAAAAGGTGACTTTTGACAATGCTATGCCAGCATTATCACTCTTGGGCATTGACAACACAACATCTCAAGGTGTGACTCAGCACACATCAGTCACAGGAACCAGTATAGGTTCCTTTTCAGTTTCTCTTTCACAGGTTGCAGCTCAGGTGACACAACTGCACTCAGTGCAAGTGCCATCCTGCCCTGGGATAGTGGGTCAGGGGGAATGGCAGCTGGCACAGCAGAAGAGGGTGGGAAAACACCCAAAGACAACTTGTGGGGTGCTGTGTATCAAGGATGCACAGTGTCAGAACACCAATCACATATCATGGCTAGTGCCATGAGCATGAGGACATCTGACCAAAGACCTGGGCACCACCTCCATGAGTCACATGGTGGAATGAAATTGAAGGGTTCTGTGGGGGGTGCAGGCCAATTATGCCAAATTGACCCCAAGAACAGGAGGAAACCCCTCTGGTAACATCCCTGTTAGGGTGTCTCAGTGGATGAACAGGAAGGCTCCTTATGTCAGATTGGTGTGGGATCTGAGTAAGCAGGAGTTTTTATTACAGGGACTCATAGAGTCAAGAATAGAGGACAAAAGGAATGCTCAAGAGGATGCCAACTACATGAAATGGCAGGCATACAAGCAATGACAGCTTGCACAATTGGCATGTCAGCCAGTCCCCACCAACCACAATATGCATGTGTGTTGGTGGATCATGCACAAGGCTGTGGAGTGCCATAGGCATGAGGCTGAGGAGACATGCCATCTCCTTGCCAAAGCCAACAGAGTGGCTCAGGCTGAACAAGCCAAAGTGTGGGAAGCTCTCCTCAAAGAGCATGTGGCATGTGAGGAAGTGGTGCATCTCAAAAGAGAAAAGGTGTGGGCTCCACATGTCAAGGAAAGGGTGCAGCAGGCACATCAGACAAAGCCAGTTGTACAGCAGAAGATAGCAGAGGTCAAGCCTTCAACACCAGTGACATTGACTCAAGACTGGGTAAAGAACATTCCCAGTTTCAAGTACTTGGACAGTCATGTACAAGGCTGTGGAATCCAGTACTTGATCAAGTGGAAGGGTTTCCCCATTGAAGAGTCAACCTAGGAACCCACCAGGAATTTGGAACATGCAGGCAAGGTGGTGCAAGAGTTTCACCAGAAACACCCCAACACCCCTACCTCCTGACAGTTGCCCAAGACTGCCTTCCAACAGTACCAGAACCACACAAGTACGCATATCCCAAAACAGTTGATTGGTTGGGAGGACAGCAAGTTTGAACAGGATTACTGGGAGTGCTTAGAGGGCAAATGGTGCAAATGGAAGGGTGATTGAGCTGCCCTCTATGCACTCCCCAACAACAACCCAGATCTGTTTGCATGGAACCAAACCCTTGAAGGGGGGGTAATGTTATGATTTGATGCTTCATGTCACAATGTGTGACATGTAAAGCACCCATGATAGTGCTCATGATTACATCAGCAGGGCATGTGATGTAGGCAAGGCAGACATGAGGAGGAGGACATGAGGTGAGGGGTATATAGTAGTTGTTAGAGCCTGAGAACCACTGTTGTAGACAAGTGCTACAAAGTTTCTTTCTTTTTTCCTTGTTCCTCTGGTTGTACAACCTTGTAACATCCTTCCAAGCTCTCTCCCACTGCCACCTGGTCCATCCTCTCACAGATCACCACTGGCAAGGCTGAAAATGCTGTCCAGGTTATCAGGCACATAAACACCATTATCCCCCACCCAGTCTCCACACAAACAGTCAGGAATGTCCTCAAGAAACATTCATTCAAGGCTGTAACAAAGAAGAAAAAGCCACTGCTTACCACAGTGCACAGGAGGAAAAGGTTGGTTTTTGCTTTGAAGCACAAGAAGTGGACAGTGGAGGACTGGAAGAGGGTGATTTGGTCAGATGAGGCAAAGATCAATAGGATTGGGTCAGATGGTAAGTAGTGGGTGAGGAAATAGGTAGGAGAGGGGTTGATTGAAAGGGAGGTACAAGGAACAGTGAAATTTGGAGGTGGAAACATCATGGTATGGGGCTGTATGGGCTGGAATGGTGTGGGGGACCTTGCAGAGGTTAAGGGGAGGATGAATGCTGATCAGTATGTGGAGATTTCGGACAGTCATTTGCTGCCCAGCTTGGAAAATTCTGGTATTGCTGAAGATGAAGTCATTTTCCAGCAGGACAATGACCCAAAGCACACCTCAAGAAAGGCCAAATTTGGATGGAAGAGAACAATATCAGTCTCCAGACATGATCCCATTGAACACCTCTGGCATCATATCAAAATGCAGTTTGCCAAGCATGAAACACCAGCCAAAGGAGTTTGGCAGATTTGGGAGAGAGTGGCAGAGGTGTGGAATGATATAGAGCCAGAGGTGTGTCAAAACTTGATTGAAAGCATGACTAGAAGGGTGGAAGCAGTGATAAAGGCAAAGGGTGGTAATACAAAGTACTAGAACAACCATTTCCTATATTTCTTATACACACTCAAAAGATTAAAGTGCCCATATCTCCATGAATACTGTGCCTAAATACATGATAGTTTAATCAGCATGTAGCCCTGATGTACTTCTCTTATTTTGTCACTCATACTTTACCATTGTTTGTCTTTTTTGTTGAGTTATTATACAAAGAGTTCAAAAGCACCAAACATTGATTCACTTTTTTGAGTCACTGTATATGTATATGTAAGACAGGCTACATCTCAATAAATGTCAGTTGCTCTTTTTTGCCTACCAGCATGCAAGTGAGCACTCCTCCTAAGGGAGTCCCTGGTC
The DNA here is from genome assembly GCA_023014395.1 of Amanita rimosa. Classification (NCBI taxonomy): domain Eukaryota; kingdom Fungi; phylum Basidiomycota; class Agaricomycetes; order Agaricales; family Amanitaceae; genus Amanita; species Amanita rimosa. The sequence continues at coordinate 13,502 of JAEBUO010000061.1, forward strand.
ATTACCTGCAGCTTAGAGCATGGTATGGCCTCTTCCACTTGCTCCACCATTAGCTGCACACTGTGCTGGGTGTTGAGCACATTAGCACATCCATGCTGCTCAAGGCAGATAGAGTGCTGCTCAACAAGTGAACAGTATCCTTTGAGCCTTGAACAATCTATCCAAATTAAGGTTGGAAACAGTGTTTCAGCCCCTGAATATAGCAGGAAATTCCAAATGGACATAGGAATGTCTGGACTCACTGGGATACCTGTTTGGTTACAAGCATTCATCAAAGGATTACCTCTGGAACTTGCTAGGATGATTTTACAGGACCAAAGAAAGATCACAACAATGCAGGAAGCCACTGTTCTCTGGAGTGCTCTGTAAAACTCTGGAGCAACTCCCAGGATTACTGATGTGGAAATTTCCACCCAACACTTTTTGGGCTTGGCAACTTTATGAGTGCTGGAAGAGAGAAGGGCACTCTGGTCATATTTCTTCTGAAAATTTCTGAAGCTTCACTTAAAATTAATCTCTGTTGAACATTTCATTTCCTCTTTAGGTAATTTCTCTCCTAGTTACATTTCACTCTCTATTTCTATTTCTACCTTTGTGTATTGTAGACAGTGTAGCATAACATAGAGCATGTATATAAGGACTACAGTCTCAATAAACTCCAGTTGCTCTTTCCTACCAGCATGTAAGTGAGTGCTCCTCCTTTTGGAGTCCCTGGTCGCAGCTTAGAGTGTGACATGGCCCCTTCCACTTGCTCTGCCCCCTGCTGCACATTGCACAAGGCATTGAGCTCATTAGCACATGCATGCTGCTCATTGCACATGGTGTGCTGCTTAACATATGTAAGACTCTCACATGTCCAACATGAAGCCCTTACACCAGTCTCAGAAAACCTACTCTGAGAAATCTTGGACCATTTCTCACTGGGAATGATGCTCTGTCACATTTGCTCTGAGCACCTGTTTCACACCTCTGGAATAATCCAACCACAAGTCAAACAGCCATCATCACAAAATTTATTCATCATCATTGAATAAGCTAAAATGGTATGCAAGGAAGACTAAATGGTACAAATTGGACATTGCAGTATGAATAATCAAATAAAAGTGTTTTTGGATGAGCACACAACTGGCTGACAACAGGTTAATGTACGAAAAAGTACACCAAATGGCATCAATAATTAGCAACAGATACTTACACGTGCATGGGCGAGTATCGTACACTGGATTAAAAGTGAGGGCAGGGAGATTAATGAGCTTGGTTATGCATAGTGATTAAGGCACAGAAACGGCAGAGCTCATGTAGCCAAACTGCGCCACATGCCTTCTTCAGGTATCGCGCTCCGCTTCTGCAGAATCTTAAGCGCCCGCTTGCGACTTCGAGTCCCCAAATCAGCCGGAACAACCGCCTCGGATTCTTCGTCTGAACTTGGACTCGCCTCTTCGTCATCTTCGGTCGCAAAATCGAGCGCGCCTGGATCCACGGCCCGTCGTCTGTCGCGTTCTGCATAAGAAGCACGACGGAGTGCGGCTGTGGATGAATGCCTGGGAGTCATATGAGCAACAAAAGCCCCTGATTGGTCCACGAAAGGCGCCTTGGGTTGGTAAGAGGCCAAGCTCAGTGGAGGTTTTTGCTTTCCCACAGGCGCTATGGGTATAGGCAGTGAACCTAGTACACCAGCAAAACGGGATTCTGACGCCAGGTGTGAGCATTCCCAGGCGATACGGCACCGTACACAGGGCTTACGGGAATAATCGCCATTTTCGTCCGACCAGGGTTCTGCCGTATCACTGCTACTCTGCTCACTGGCCAAAGCCAAGCTGTCTTCGAGTGTCTCACCTTCTTCTGACACGTCTGCACTGCCACGTCCCTTGGCCACTACGGGCTGCGTAAGCGATTTCCAAGCTTCGCTGTCAGGCTTCCAGGCACCACGATGGCTTGGTGTGTCAGCCGCAACGAGACGCAGGATAACGGCATCCCGTGGATCCAATTCTTCCTCCGGCACTTCGGTCAGAGTTTGCCTGCCAGCCACCAGCCGCTTGTGCCGATCAAGGGAGGTCTGCCTGGGAAGAGACATCATGACGTTCTGGGACGACATGTCAACGCCGTGCGGGGACAACGGCGGACGAATGTTTGATGGAGGTGGCAAGGATAATGGCCGCAGGGACGAGAAAGACGATGGCAGTCCTGCACTTAGTGACTTGACATGCCGATGGCGCGATGGTCGGGCTGTTTGTTGTTCTAAAAGCGGTAGAGTCTGTGGACGACCATTCGTTGACGGCTCGGAACTGTCTCCTTCCGGTTCTTCCAACTCGAAAATCATGTCAGCTTGAAAACTTTCAATTTATTTGACTGTAATCATTCGATAGCAGCTCACCTCGAGGGTCCAGTTCGGGACCATTGCTGGACTCAGGCTTGAGCTTTCTGGCCTCCACATCAACAGTGACGACTTCCGGTTGAACTTCAAACGTCACATGCCGTTTTCCCTTTGCCGGTGACCTCTCGCTTCTCTCCACAACTGAACCTTCGGTATCGACTTGCAAATGAACATCGACGTATTCCTGTAGCTGCTGCGTTCCCTTACCATTGACGGCAGGAGCGGCTGAGGGTCCAGCCTCCAATCGACTTGCCTGATGCTTCCGATTGGCTTCCATCAAGCGCTCCTTCTTCTTCTTCTCCATTTCCTGTTCCATATCCATGAAGTACCTAAAACTGACAGCGGTATTCAAACCGTCGTCGATGTTACGGGGGAATTGCAGTACGTTGGCTCCGCCCTCTCGGGCTGGGGAACGAACGAGTGTGGTAGAACCGGACCGCTCCGATGAGTGGCTGGATCTTGAGTGAATGGACCCGTTCCCTTCTCGGGCTAGTGCGTGAGATTCAGAAGCGGCCCTCGGATGGTGAAAGGATGACGTAGCCAGGGATGCGGAGAGTGCAGACATACGGGGTCCATCCGATGGGGATAGTGCCCTGGCAGGAGATATCGGGACGGGAATGAACTCCTTGACAGCCACCGGAGTTGTTCGGAAAGGATCCACGGGGGGCTCGTGGCTTGCCCGAGAGACAACCGATTTGGACTTTTCTTTTTTGATTCGGTCAATGGACATCTTGAACTGCAACCAAATCGCATCAACCTGGTCCCGCAACTCGTCCTCAGTCTTCTCCACTTGTGCAATCCTCTCCTTTACAATCTGGGTAATGTATTCTTCCGTCTGCGCACGTAGTGTTTTAGATTGCGCGGTAGCCGTTTCCGCCAAGCGCACAAACACAGGATGTGATGGCGAGAAAGGGGCAGGGGGAAGTAAAGGTTTCATGTTTTCAAGATAGGATACGGGTGGCTGTGGCGACGGTGATCGGACGGCGCTGAGGACAACATCGTGCGCCCCTTGGAATGTGGGTGATGGTGGGAGTAGTTTAGGCAACAGCACTGAAAACAAGGGTGAATAGTTGGGGCTAGCTTCCGCAGCTTGCACGGCATCATCAGTCTGCGAGTGATCAGCTTTGGCGGAAAAATACGGTGGGCCACTCACCAGACACTGGCTGCCTACTTCGATCCAGCCGTTTGAACTTTTCATGATTTCGTTCTCTACCCAGTCCTCAGTGGGCAGTACAGGACCCTCTTTACCCAGAACGTCGATGGGCACGACTTGATATACGCGATAAACGAGGAGGTCACATATGAGACAAGTGAGGGTGGTGTATCGCCCGCATCGCGACGTGCCCTCAATTGGGACGCAGGGCGCGCGGGTGCGGAGGGTGACATGTGGATGGACCTGGAAAGATGAGATGATGGTACAGCGAATGGGTGGCCAATGCGCTCACCACATGGATGCCATCGTCGCCAACGAACACCTGGGTAAAATGGGCGTCTGTGGACTCATTTGGGGGCGACCCCTGGGGCTCAGCTGGCTGTATGCGGACATTGAGGCATGGACAGGCGTGCACTGAGACACGAAGGACAGCGGGAGCGTCAGCCATGGTAGGCAGAAGGTAGAGAGCAGACGTGGATTCGGTATTGTGAAAATAAATAAATAAATGAAAAAATGTCTACTTGTCCTTCCTCGTCTCCCGTTCTCCCTCCGCACGCTCTTCTGTGGCAAGCACCTGCCCATACTCGTTCACTCGCTTTGGGTCTATTCGATATATCCACCGCTATCGGGTCCGCGTTCATCAATCGCCATTCTCTTCCTCAAGCAACTCACCTGATACAGGAATATGAGGAATACCACGTCATCCCTTACGGTCGGAGTCAGCTTGCCACGCGCTCAAAAGCCGGAACGTAACTCACCGGAAACACGCCAGCCGGTGCAAAAACGGCATCTTGATGCAGAACCTGCCAAGCAATCACATGAGCACCCATATCCGTCCGCGTTGCCGTGCATCAGTAACAGCTGCACGTACGCAAAAAGATCATCAACAACCGTCGACAACGTCTTGTAGATCATGGCCTTTATTGGCATGTGGGCCACGCTCTGCTCTGGTTTAGGACAGTTCACATGTGAAAAATATTGCCGAACCTTAAGCTTGTAATTAATAATCAATTGAGGTATAAGTTGCGCCTGAAACCGACGTGTCAAGGGGAGCTACCGCCGACAAGCAAGGACACTCACAAACCCAAACATGTATACAAAGGACGTCAAGGTGGAAATCACGAAACTATACCATCCCTTGTGTGACTCGTACAACAACGAGTAGACCGTATAAGCGGCAAGCGTGGGAATGGTAACGTACGACACATAGCGGAATGCCAGCTTGTCGTACCTATCCCAGCGCTGTCAGGCTATCACCTGTCAAGTGAAAAATTGGGCTTACTGTTGCGTTTTCTTCTCGTCTTCGCTCAAGACGTGTTTGTCTGTATATCCAAATAAGCAACTACCCAACAACTTATAGCATGCTTGCAATACCTTTGACTTCAACCCTATAAGGTAAAATTGAACCCGCGGGCGCGGTCACTACTCTGATGTCCATCGCTTTGGTGATCTAGTCATTACGTTGGTATGGTAAGAAGCGAAGCGAAGGCAGTACTTTACTTACCTTCCAGGCTTCAATCAACACGCCCATACCTGATCCGAACAGAATCATCCATGACGTGTTCTCATTATTGTCTATGAGATAAAGCAGGATGATAATTTGAACAAAAACGTTGGTCACAATCTTGGGGAGCACGGATTAATTGTTTCATACACGCCCAAACATGCAACTTACGGTCCTGTACATGGGCGCATCAAATGTATGCCGTATAAATACAGAGGATAAACCACCTACCGAACAGAAACACCCGTCAACTCTTTCTTATGGCGCCAGTGAGAAACATCATTCTTGAAGGCGAGTATTTCAAACCTATATCGCACCATCGGAGAGGTGGTAAGAGCAGAAATGAGGTACGTACACCATGTGTAACACACTAACGGTGGCCGTCAAAGCCAAGAACCATGGATTGGTGTCAAGTAGCATGCGCTTGATCTCGTCCAGCTCAGAGCCCGTCGCGCCACCTTGTTGTTTGGCCGCTTCATTAAAGCCATGAGCCATGGACGCGAACAACTGGAACTTCCAGAACGACATGGGCTGAAAAGTGATTTGCAGAGGTAACGAAGGTGTGCTGGCGTTAACTTCCGTATAGTGTTGTTTGAGATGCCAAAAGTCATTGGGAAAGATGATAGGCTTGTAAACGCCTTTCGTGCCCGTTTCGTCGCGTAGGCCCGAGATGAGATGGACATCTAGATACAAGACTAAGTCTGACAGCTAAGAGTTAGAATGAGATACAAACGCTCGGCAAGTGGTGGAGGTAAAGCGCTAAACTGAAGAACAGAAGCTTCCGATACCAGAGATAGCGTGAGGTTCTATGACTGCTCAGCCCAATGCATTTCGTGCAGCATAAAATCCAATTACCTTGTGCCAATGAGGCATTATAATGTCCGTTGACTTAAGAACGAGTCAGGCCGGTCCGGCGCCAGCAAACAGAACTAACCTCTTCCTCTTCCGGCTCTTCTTCCTCTTTAGAAGCGCTGAGAAGATTCTTTTGCTTGCGGACCTTGGGCCGAGCCATGTATGGAGTCAACACTACATCACAATGAACGACATCATCGACAACCGGACGTGAAGCAATACGCACGTTTGCGGATGTGATGGATCTCTAGTGGATCATAGTCAGGATTGTGGGGATTGGGATCGGCGCCATTCTTAGCGAGAAATACGTCCGCCCATAATGACCCATTCCTCAGCACCCTCTGCAATGGAGCGATAAGCTTGAATGTATCAATTTGGATGGAACAGACGTCACCTCTGGAAATTTGACCTCGAACTCGACGACACGATGATCGTTAAAGTCCCCGAATGTGATATTATCCCACACGAAATGGGGCAATCCGTCGTCCTGATTCTTTCTCCATCCGCTTGTCCATTGTGTGAATACGTTTCCGTTTGGTGAGGTGGATAAATAGACATGCAAGTCAAGGTTTTGACCTAGCGGCCAACCAAGCCCAGCCTCTACCGGAGGGAGTAGCCACGGGTTGGCATGGGGGTCGTCCTTATTACCGGCCTGTGGTGTTGAAGGCTGTTGGAAGAATTTTTGGACTGCTGCAATGCGTATTCGTGGCTCCGACAAGTACAACGTAGCTACCTATTTGTGCAATAGCCCATACCAAGAGAACTTGCTAGAGTTGAAGTTAGACAGGTCATAAGGTGAGAAAAGCTGGAGCATACCTGAAGGACTGGCCAGATGCGGTTCAGAAATGAATCGTTCTCCTGCCTGGCGGGAGGAGCGGATGGCATGGAAGGAAGAGAGCGGAGGAGAGGCCACGTGACTTGATATCGAGTTACGCTGAGGATTGCAAGTGATGGGGAACATGCAAGCGCCTACCAGAGATTGAAAATACAGTGATAAAAGCAGGTGTCACACTCCTTTTGCTCCCTGACCGCAATGTCCGTCTCCATCATGAGCATCATCCATGGCCCGAAAGCCACAAGCGACGACGTCTGTCCTGATTACGACTCGGCGACGAGCAGGTGAGTTCATCATCCAACCTACCCCGACCTCCAAGCCCATTCATATGCGCCAGTGTCCACTCAGGTTCCTCCTCAAGCCATCATCGTAGGCTACCCCAGACTCCTCCACCCATTGACCGCCAAAAGAGCTCCGCGCATCGTCTGCCTCGTCCGCTCCCAAGAAATGAGCGCTACATCTACACGTACAACCTCGTCGCCGCAGGAACACCCATGCAGTTCCTCATCTCGTCAGTGATGCTGTTAGAATGACTTGCACCGAAGTTCACCGCATTGTTCAGGGTAGATCCTTTATCTGGATACTCGACAACTGGAAAGTATAAATTCAAGCTATCCATACGAACACACGGTGTTGAGCGACCACTATGTGAACCAATAGAGCTAGGCCTATCGATTGACCCACGGCAGCTCACGTTCGTCGTATTGTAAGTTAACCTGGACACATGATCCAATATCGATATTTTACAGGGCGATTCCATAGCGTTTTTCCGGGTAAAACGAAGCTTACCATGGGTGGTCTCTGGTGCCTCCGTGTCTGGCTTCGCGTCAACTCCATCGATCACCGGCTATTCGGCGAGGATGAGCTATGGCTTGGCAAAGACCTGGACTTTACGTCTATTCCTGATGCAACGTTTGCACACCACAGGCTGACGAACCCGAAAGAACAAATATACACTTTGTCTCTGGGAGACGCATTCGTAAACTTTATCATCAGGTGAGGATGCTATTCGCATCCCGGTTCCGCCATTTACGTTACTCTTCCGCCCAAGATGGCAGATAGTGAATCAGGGGACATACAAGTACACACTCGAATATGAAGCAGGTGGTGTCTCATCAACACTGTTTGATGATATGGAGCTACGGCTGGACCATGACCCAAGACACATCACCTTTGTAATATAGTGAGAAATTCACCAAACGTTTTATTTTACATACTCATCTTGCGCAGCACCATCCCCCAAAATAGCTTGCCGGCCGGTGCAGCGCATGGCCTACGCGTGTGGCTGCGTTCCCCATTACCTTCCCCAGACCCTGCGATACCATCCTCCTACACTTACCAACGTGTATGGAAAACAGACGCGCTCAAAATAGGGTCGAGACTCAACTTTGGCTCGCTGGGCAGCAAAGTGGTCATGGCTCATCCCAGAGGCGGTCCGGAAACGGTTATTTCCGCTGAATCTCCAATTCTATCTCCTTCCTTGTACAGCAGTCAGAGTCCGACGACCACGCTCAATGGGAAAGAGTCCCCTCTTTTCCGCCATCCACTGTACTATTAAACGCCTCGTTGTGGGTTTTTAATTCTGGGTTATTGGGGTAGATCACGGGATAGAACTGAAGTCGCCGCGGTGGAGGCTAGTAGCAGGTGCGGATCTGGTTATTGATAGTAGTCAGCACAGCCCTATTGATTATCTTAAACGATATTCCTACTCCCCTGACACATATCAAACACTGATTAGATCAAGAACGGGAAGACCGATGTTCCAGCGATCAACTTAGGCAAGACTCGGCAGCTACTTATTTGCAGCCTCGAGTTTTGGTCAAATCGGGCGTGTCTCGTAGTAAAATTCTGTTTGGTGTTTGAAACACAAACAGTTTGAAATGTGGGATTATTGCCTAGATGCAGGGCAAACGCTAATATTGGCGTGTGCAGGGCAGACCAAAACGCCGATGTTTGGTAGATACACATGTGGGACTCTTGCTCTGCGGACGGTGAATAGGCTGCGCCGGGTCATCTAAGCAAAGTTTCGCCCTTATCATCCGCGTGGACGAACCATTCGGGTTCCGTCCCGCTGGACGGCGGAGGCAGGGAATATTGTAGCCTCCTTCCTCTCCACACATAAACTTTTTCATAAACTCACCAATGTCTTGTCTTTCTCTTTATCAAAAGCCTCATGAAAAGGAAGGGTGTTAACAAGCATCTGCAGCACAGCACTTGATCGATTCCCGTGGCCTATTGTGGCTGGTGGATCCTTCAAGGTGGCGGGCAGCGATGATGCTCTCTATCATTTGGCATTGTCATATATGGGGCCACGCTCGTATTCTGTGCTGCAGCCTTTCCGCGTCTCACTCGCAACACGGCTCGTACGAAACAGCCTGGATCATCGCCAAAATCCTCGCTCAAAATGAAACCTAGAGCCGAAAAATGGCAGGTATAGTAAGCCTGTCGTTTTGAAGACTTATGTACTACACATACTATCATTTAGTGGTAACGCTGAAAACCCACGTCTTCCTGCCACTGGGCCGATCTTGCTACACGCTCCTTCTGCATCCGTTCTCTCTCCTCCTCCTCTTATAGGTATCTTCTCGGCTCTTCGCTCCATATTGGATTGTCGTATACCAACATCCTGAATTGGTCTAGCCTCATCGACACCTTCGAGGTCCAGGAGACTGTGAGAAGAGAATTGCTCCGGTCCCCCTTCAGCTGCCTTATCTCCCACGCCACTGGGAGGGGATGGTTGTCACGGTTGTTAGTGTTTGTGAAGGAGTGCAAGGTTTCTCAGTAACGGTTGATGCGATGTTGAGGGGAGGGTTCATTTGTTTGAACTTGATTCATTAGCAATCCAAGAGAAATTTGATCAAATGAAAGACTCACAGGCCTTGATGTAGGCATAATGAACTGCCTCGGCTCGATAAGGAGAAACGAATCTCTTGAGTTTTGCCAGGTTCCAATCAAGTGTGGGGTGATGGAATGACAAAGGTGGGAGTGGAAGAAGTGAAACTATCGCAGCGTCGTTCAGCCTACTGTAGGTGAGAAGAGCACCGCCTTAGACCCCAAGCATGTACTAAGTAAATCGAAATTACCATGGTGCGCACACTGCGCTGGCCCACACCCGTCCTCGGCCCACGCCGCTGCGGCCCAGGTTGAACGATTGTTCCAGTTGAAGTGGGTGGGAGTCACTTCATCGTCGATATGTCCAACTTCCTGGATGTCAACAGGAACACACTCGCAGATTGCAAAGTTGGCACTACTTATCATCCAGCGAAAGAGCAGGTGCCAGATCATGGTATACTAGCCGTGTTGAAAGAAAGGAAAACGATGTTGTCTTTGAACAAATTTATTGTAAATACAAGTTGTTACATTTACAATTTAAACAATAACCTTATTCTGCAAGAATTCCGTCCACTCTGTTTCTCCCCAAGAACTGGATACCGCATTGTCGACAAGGCCGTCCCACATGGCCGTCGGCGACACATGAATACTATTCTGTCTGCCGTATTTGACTGGAAATATGTCAACCCTCGGGTTGCTGATCAGATGTATACATAAAATAAAACACATACTAGCATATTTCAGGTCATCGGTGACACCAACACCTCCGTTCGCAGAAGACTTCAGTTCTAGCAATTGCTTGAACTGGGGGATTGCTGGTTCAGGCAGAACCTCGGCAGCTATTTCAACGAGCCTTTGTCGAATCTGGGCCACAGTAAGGTGCAAAGCTGGCTCGTCGTAAAATTCCTTCTGATGTTTGAAGAGCTATCAAGAAGCAAAAATGGTTTGAATGCAAGATCACAAGCGACAGTGGCCTGATGTACTTACCAGTAGAGAAAACTTGTAGAAATTCTCCGGAGATGCGCGGAGAGCCGCAAGGCCGGCTTCATGAGTATATGTGGACGTTCCGTGCCAGGCTTGAACCTGGGGCCGGAAGATGATCCTTACTTTCCCATAATACTTTCCGCCCTGGTCAAGCAGCGGCTTCAGGACAGTATCAATTGTGGCGATAATCTTCGCACTAGGCCATAAAAAATATCAGATTATCTCATGTTTGATCTGGGTATTGCTGGCCATGCCTATATGGGCAGACATAATCCACTGGTACAGTCAGGCAATGGGGAATGTATGATATATGACCAGCGGCATGCTTACAGAACACATCGAGAGTATGAGGGGCATCAGGGGTGCCCGCGATGACCAAAGGGAGAAGGTCAGGTTTGAGAGTCATGGCAGATCAACAGACGCAGGAGCGCGTGGGACGTCTCTCGTCTCCGCTTTTTATCCCTGCCTCGCTTAACTCGCTTCCAAAATGCCCATTGACTTTTCTACTTACATAGCCCAGCTAAACGACTCCCTCGTGCAGGAAAATGGTCCAACCCTCGCCTATCTCCTGCGTCCAACAAGTCCCCACGGGAAGGACCTCGTCAAGGAATTCCGTAGTCCAATGGTACTTGTTTGGTTTCCCTCGCCAAACGAGTTGTCTTACGAGGATATAGCTCGTTAGCGCGCCGCTCTCAACGAGTACAAGGGATGCATGGTATCTCCGTGGGACGAGATTGCAATCCAATATGTCCTCGTCTGCACCTACGTCGCGACACGGAAACAAGGCGAGGCGTTCCAAGAGCATTCAGCTCTCGTCTCGTACGTCCCTGCCTATTCGCGATTCAGGCATGGAGTTAACTTTTGTGTCTAGCCTTTTCTCTAAATTCTTCGTCGAAAACAGAGGGTGGACCTTACCCGCCCTTTTTTCCATCTTGAGAGATTTGAGGGATCTAGCCCACGATGTGAGCGGCGTGAAGCTTTGAGTCGTAGCTCTAACGTGATTTTTACTGATAGGCAGACCTTGATGCAAGGTTAAACAACCAAAAAAGTGACTATATGGAAGAAGCCGCGAGAATAATCTCTAAAGCGTTTTCAAACTGTATCACAGACAGGTATTATTTGACAGTTCACCGAGGTCAGTCCCGTTACTGACTCGTGGCGAAGGATATCTCCTCCTGACCAGTCTCGGAAATGGGGGGTGTATTACGTTGCGGGCCTGATAATGAAATGCTACTTCCAAGTACATATTCTCTCTCCGTGATTCACGTTATTGTATACAAGACGTTTGATAGGTCAAACGGATCTCTCTGTCGAAAAATATACTCAGGGCCCTCCAAGTCACCACAGATGTTCCGCCATTGTCGGCGTTTCCCCGCTCGCACCAGGTAAGCGCGACGATGACATCCGCGGAATCTTTGGCCTGATCGGTCCCTTAGGTCACTTATCAATACTATATCGGCATGATAAGTTTCCTAAACGAAGATTATGCCAACGTGTGTTCCTCTCACCCTTACGTATGTGCCTAACACGGCTGATTTGGTTTAGGCTGAGCAGGAACTTACTCTTGCATTCTACCATTGTCACATTGGATCACATGCAAACCAGATGTGCGGTTTTTTTTTCGTAATGCCACGATTCTGTTAACGGAACAGGTCTCTAATAGGCGAATCCTGACGTATCTCATTCCTCTTCGAATCCTCAAAGGGCATCTGCCCTCGGAGGAGCTGTTGAGCCGTTTCCCTGTCCTACGGGAACTCTTCACGCCTTTCATCACGGCCATTCGAAAAGGTGACTTGGTTGCATTTGACAGTGCACTCGAAAGCCAGGAGAGACGCCTCGTTGAGCTGAACTTGTGGCTGACACTAGAAAAAGCACGTGAATTGTGCATGCGCGGGTTGTTCAGACGGGTGTCAGTATCTCTACTTCAACCATCTAACCACGCAAAACCTCTGATTTTTTTTCATGGTGAACAGCTGGGTGGCAACCGACAAATCGTCGCGAATTCCCATCAATATGTTTTATTGCTCGCTCCGGTTTTCAGGCATGGATCTTTCACAGGAAGAAGCTGAATGTTTTGTGGCAAACATGATATATAAACGGTACATGATGGGATATATCAGCCACGAAAAGCAGATGGTAGTGTTGTCAGTAAACAACCCCTTCCCGAGATTGGCCGACCATGTGTCACCATTTTCGTTTATTTAAAATGTCAAGATATGGTAGTAACAAAATCTTAACCCAAGGCGGATTAAAAACTTATGGGATCACCGCGGATCGAACGCGGGACCTGTAGATCTTCAGTCTAACGCTCTCCCAGCTGAGCTATGATCCCTTGAATTATGATTACAATAAGATATTGATAAACTGTTCCTGCCAAGACACCGCCCATAGCTATCATTATTGATACACAACCCCCTCTTAGAAATTATACCATTACGGTAATGGCGCCCGTCCACGCTCCACGTCCTCATCATCACTATCGCCAACATTGAACACTGTCTCTCCTTCTTCCGGATACCTATCCTCAGCGGCCTTTTCCTTTCCCTTGGCGCTCCGTTTTGCAGGGTACGAATTGTCATCGTCATCATCATCATCATCATCATCATCATCGTCGCCCACATGGCCATTGTGCGTCGTCAACGGTATTGCCTCCTCTTCCCTTTTCGTCTGCGGCAATTGCACCCGGTTCCCGCGCACGCGGCACCATAGGAACACCCCAATGCCAAGGAAGATAAGAACGAGGATGAGCGCCGCAGATCCTGCATTATAGTACGCTTGATGATATTAAAAAAAATCAACACAATCAGCAACATGAAAGGCATCATCATTTTTGGCACCTCACCTTCCCACATGGCTTTATCCTGCTCGGGTGTTTTCGAAACAGGCATGTTCGTATGCTTGGCAGTACTTGTCTCAACAAAGATCGGTTTGGTCTCTGTCCCGATGCTGCTTGGGATCCTAGCCGATCCGTCAATGATGGCAGTGAAATTGACACCCATAAATCGAAGAATCATGTCATGGGTAACGTGAGGCAAGTCGTAGGGCACCATGTGCGAACCATTAAAAATCTAGAAACCAAGTTAACCCCCTTCCTCTAGCAAATGAAAAAACCTCCACCTTGGCATATGTCAGATTCCGTGACGTCACCCAAGTACCAGCAGGTGCTTTGTTGACAGTCCATGATTGTGTTTGAATAGTCTGTAGAGTTGCAAAGTTTTACGATTTTATGATTAATCAGGCAAAAGCCTTACCCCCAGCCCAGTATGACCGTTCCATGTCATCGATTTCATCATGGCTTCCAAACCAACATAGTTGCATATCAGGTCCTGGTCACCTGCAAAGATCAAGACGGGTATTTTTGAAAGAATTTTGGGCAGAATTGTAATGGATGCATTCAGCTTGGTTTCAGGAAAATGAGAGTGAATCGTGCCCCGGCATTCAACCCATGGTCCAGAATGGTCAGATGCATGGAGAGCTTCCATCACACCGGGACGCTAATAGTGATCTTCAGCATCCAATGTCAAAAAAAAAAAGAAACAGATTCAGTAATGTACTCACGTCTAAATACTGAGTCACATGCTTGATATCTGGCGGCCAATTCATCCCACAAGCCGGTTTTACGTCATCGAGACGGACATCGTAGATATTGATACACATCTCTTGCCCTTTTACTCTGCGAATAACGTTCAGTCAAATTGCACTAAAATGCCAGAAACCAACTCACTTTTTCTCTCGGATCTTGGAGACCTGCAAAGGCAGTTGAGAACATTCGGAAACTGACATGGGCTCATAGGTGATCTTGGACATGGCCGTCATACACTTGTCAACGGATTGTTTGGCCATTTTCCAGGGCTGCGATCCTCATTTGTGAGAGAAGGCTAGAGCCAAGTGGATAGACAATCACCTCCGAGTTTTCCTCTAATATCCCCATCTTTACCATGTAATCAAGGTATGTTGGGTATTGCCGACGAGGATCTATCCAACCATTGCCAATGGCAACTCCTCGGAGAGGTATGCGTAAACTAGATTCAAGAATGGCATCGGCTAACAAAAACAGATGTGAGTTTGATTTTTGATTTTAAAAAAACAAAAATTATACCAAAGTAAGGTATCCACTGTCCGGCAAAGCTTTCACCACCAAGGTAGGTCTAGAACGGTAATCAATAGATGTGCATTGGGTTTTGAAATTACATTCAACGGACATCCATATTTTTATACTGTGGAAAGACCTGGTAAAAGTTTTTCAAGAACACTAGAAGTTGTTTTGAAGCCTTTGTCCACGTCAACGATGGTATGGCCGATTCAGATGGAGTTACGCACCTCCTGCGGGGTTTTTACAAAGCGATCTGAACTCGTATATGAGAAGCCCGTTCCCGCAGGCTGGTCAACTGTGCGGCGATCGTGAGGAGCGTTGCGTGAAGAGTAGAGATGCCGCATACTGTAGACCATCGTGGTATATTCCTCCCAACCACCCTCTTGTACTCGGAATCCTCCTTTCCCGTCCATCCTCCAAGGGCCTACCTCCATCATGAGACCGTCAAACGAAGAACATCCTGGTCCACCCTATGGATTGTGAGTACGCTGGTTAGTTCGACAAGGACAACAGGATGACATACATTGAACCAAAACATGATGCGTTCCCTGTCTGCCGTCCGCCGATTTTGGATAAGGACGAAAAAGAGATGGGCGAACACATCTGTAGATGAAGATTGGGGTGTGACGCTGGGATCGGAAAGGAGGTTTCCGGCGTATATGGTTAAAGGGTGGTTAGGGTCTTGGTGGATGTCAGGTAGAGATGGAACGTAGAAGGAGGCAGCAGAGGGTACTAGATACGTGAGCGGTGAATGGTGCAAGTGGAAAAAGAGGAGACATACTGTCTGTAGGAGCGCCGGCGACAGGTAAAGAGGACGCGAGCAGAAGTGCGCCTGCCCACAAAAGTCTGGGATGGAACATGTACGCAGCGCCCGCCAAAGAAAATGCTGGAAAAAAGGGTTAAAAATGACTAAAGACAAAACATACGTATCAGAGGCTTTGAGGGAGGGTAAACACGTACACAAGCGTTGTAACCAAATGACCAGGATGGGCCGCACCAGTGGTGGTGCCGTTTTGGACTTCAGGGGCATCATTTCCTGGACCTGTGCACCTTCACACGGCGAAATCATGAAGCTGCTAACCGTGCTCGCTGGTCTGCTGCTGCTGCTCCTCCCAACAGCTCTAGCCGATGGACAGGCACTCCTCAAAAAGATCCGTATGGACATTACAAAAGCATTGGAGCCACCCAAGTACTGGGACGAACGTATACCGCTTATCACTGACGACAATTATCAAGACCTCATTGTGAATGAATCATTGACAGATGAAGAGCAGCATGCCAGAACGTGGGCTGTCATCATGTGAGCATTCCCCTCCCCTCCCTTCCGTATCGCATCGAGGTCCTGTTGCTTCATCTGTTTTACGGCAGCACTGCTACAGCAAACGACTCTCTGGATAGCCTTTCAAAACTGATGGACCAGATGTTTGATGCAGCCTACAATGAAACTGTCGTTGCTGGCGACATACCAGACGTTCGCTGGGGTCGTATCGACTATCTCAATGTCACCTATCTTACCACAAAGTGGAACATTTGGAGGTGAATGAAGAATGCTTCTTATCTGTCACACATACCAGACCCGTGATATTTACTCTCAGCGCCCCTTACTTGTTGATACTGCGCAACCGGGGTCAAGAATTACGCTTCTATAGAGGCCAGCATCTGAGGCTCAGAGAAAGTGACTTGCGGGACTTTCTGAGAGCAGGAGACTGGAAATACACTCCACCATGGTCATCTTCCTTTTCTCCGGGAGGCAACAGGCGCGTTCTTCCCTCGTCATGACAAGTAGCCAGTCCTTGACTTGCATTATACAGGGAATTCATGATGCATTTTTTCGCGATGGCCATGGCCAAGGTATATAACCTGACAGTCAAAATACCCCGGTGGCTTTTCGTCCTTCTTTCTGGTGCTGCTGGATCGGCGCTCCTGAGTATAATGCATGCACCGGCTGCGCCGCGCGCACGACAGCGCGCTACAAGGTCACCACCGGCCTCGACCGAACAGGTCGCGGTGGAAACGACTTCAATATCGGGATCACCCAGCTCAGCAGCTCTGATGACAGATGGTGACAATACAAAGAAGAGGAAGAGAAGATGATATCTATGTTCTGATAGGAGCGCGTTCCCTGGAAATGAACATCACATTGATGTCATTCCGTCGCAGTAATACACGCGCCTGTATATCAGGGTATCGAGCAAATAAATGAATGTCTGGATAAACGCAGCAGCAGCCCTGAGCACGTTCCACGACCTTGTGGTTACTTACTTACCGGAACCGATAACGTTAAGGAAGAACATTGAAGAAGAAGAAAAAAAAACTAATGCAACAATTGCAAAGCGTACAAAGCATACATATAGTCATAGTCCTATTGGATAGACACCAGGCCGTAGTACAGTCCACAAGCCGTGACCAGTCCGCCTATAATTGCAATCACGAGCGCGTAGGGCAAAGTCACCATCCTAGGTCCCTCCATCATCTCCCCTGTGCTTGCTATTGCACCCGGCAGCCCTCTCTGTTGTGAATCAATGACCTGCTGCACGGTTTCCTTGTTCTGGCCCAAAACGAGCCACCACGACGGCTCCCTCTGCGGTTTAAGCTTCTTCCTCCTCTGCGCCCTGGCATAGGCCACATCCACCTTGAGATCACTCTCATCCTCCTCCTTCTCCACCCTATCAAGCAACCGCGCATCCGTATCTAACGCCCTATGCACAACACCCGTATGGAACCCCAGTCGGTCCGCAGTCGACTGTATCCGTGGTATATCCTCGTATTTGGTATTAAAAATGCTCACAACCGGTTTGCTCATCAGAGCCAGCCGGTCCATGAGCATCGACGACGTCGTCCCAACGCTCCGCATCCCCCCAGAGCTGTTGAAATCGCTTGGGCTTTTACTCCGCGCCCGAATCGTGTGGCCCTCCGAGTCCACGAGGACCGTGGGGACAAACGAGCCGCTGGGGGAAGACGGACGGGGCGGGGGAGGGGGCATGGGCGGCTTTTCAACAAAGTTGGGGTTCCGCCAGTGCCAGGGCCCCGTCTCGGGGATGACGAGCGCTGACCGCGGGGTCGACGCCTCGCTGGTCTTGCCAAAAGGCTGCGGGTGGCTATGGGGCGGTGTAGGGGTAGCGGTACGCCGTTGAGAGGGCCCGTGTGGAAGAATGGAGGGTTTCGCGAGGGGGGAGGACTGCGCGAGGGGAGGCTCTGACGCGTATCGGTCCAAGCCGTCCGAGCCACCTGGAAGGCTGGGGCATATGGGCGATCCCCGCATGTTCCGTTTGTGTCCCTCCATTGGGAGGCCGCACGTCCGACAATGAGGTTTCTTTCTGACTGTAGAGCCGGCCATGGACGTGTTTGTTTTTTTTCGCGTTTTATGGCTCGTAGGCTAGGGTCTGTCTTGTGTTTGAAAATACTAGCTGCCTAAAGAGCGGAATGGCGGATATATACACGTGCAATGGGCAATAAAGCGTGAACACAGGGGGGGATCACAGTCTCCAGTCAAGAAGGGACTTGTTCCCACCCATTGACTCGTGTTACACCCGGCCCGTCCCTTTTCGGGCTGGCTCTTCCCAACTACTGCAACCCTGCAGCGCTTCCAATCCAATCTATTAATCCTTTGCAATGTCATTGCATTGAATTACATTGTTTGTAAAATCGTTACATTACTACATAGTCACTATACTATACATTCACCGACTCGAATGAGCCTGCATCACCAACAATCCAGCATTCACATTCATCACCAGCAACGACGCTCCCACATCCCCCAACGTCTTTGCTACCGACGACCCGATGGACGATCCCCTCTCCGCAATGATTTCGCGTAGTTCCCCGGCGTGTGACTCAGTTGCCATTCGCCTTGATCGACCAAGTACAATCGTCAGCTCGTGATCTTGCTTCAGCAGCTCGTTCGCCTCCTCCGCCACAGTGTGCAAAAGCCTAGGCGAACCCTTGGTCACAAATCGGATGCTGGACAACGCCTCAAGTTCCACTGCGTTCGATGTATCCTTTTCCACAAATTTGTCCCACAGCAGGTTATCTGCCGTATCAGATACCATCCGATGCTGTGCCGTCACTTCCCCATAGTGCGTATCAGCCGCTGCCATCGTCTGTGGCAATCATTGAGTCAATGTCTCAAAGAGCAAATAAAAGTCTAACCTGATGTATAAGCGTCGGATGGTGCGATGGAGGGGGTGGCGCTATGGTTTGATTGGTCGTTAAAGGCGCTAGCGTATCAATCTTGTCCAAACGGACGACCGTTGCCGATGTATCCTTACTCATACAAAGCTGGACGACAAACGCTAATGCCAAACGATCATCTGGGCCTCCAATAAAGGGCAAAAACAAATGCCGTTTTGCTTTAGCCGCGCCTTTAGAAGGAGTTCGGTCGATGAACAAGGCAACATCAACTGGCGAATGGTGAAAGACTTTGCGGACGTATTCGGAATAGACAATCGAGCTCGTACTGTCGTGCGACGCTGCGGCTCTGTGGAATATGCTGTCGAAAGGATTGTGAACTTCGGGTTTCGTGGTATCTTTCATCGTGAGATGATGTCCACTGGACCAGGGAACAATAACCAACTGTGAAGCAGATCTCTCTACATGTTCAGCGATGGCGATTGGGTATTCGTCATAGTTGGCCACCACCAGGCTGGGTAAAACGGGTATGCTATTAAGATACCCGAACGTCCTGTAAACGGTAGTGACGGAATCTTCGTGAAGTAACGCCTCGGATTCAGTTGACCGGAGAACAGCGGATGTACGTCCCGATATCTCCATTAACCTTACGGCGTCAATGCTCACAGAAACGGGCAAAGTAGATGTAACTTTTTCTGATATTTCCCTCACTTCAGTGCTGGAGGAAGGATTTGCTTTCAGAAGCTTTGTGATAATCATTGCAGCCGGTACTTGTTCAAGTCTGTCTAGGACGACGGTGATGACGTTCTTGTACGGATAGTCGCTATCTGCTATCAGCTTGCCATCCAAGTCACCTTCGGAGATTCGTGATATGGCATCCGAACCATGATCGTGGGAACGGTACTTCGCCGGGTAGAAGAGAAGTACGAGTGGCGTCGTTAAGAAGGTCAGGATGATAGCGTGCACGACGAACATCGAGAACACCCGAGTGTCCAGAATACCCGCTTGATGACCAAGGTTAAGAACGATCAGCTCCACCAAACTAAGAAATCAGGTGTGAAAACGGTGATTAAAAAGCAACCGTATTGAAACGTACCCTTTACAGGCCATCAAGGAGCCGATTGCGCCCGACTCACGCCAGTTGAAACCGCTGAGCTTACCCGATATGCTACATGCCAAGAACTTGGAAGAGAAGGCCACTGAACAGATGAGGATAGTGTAACCCCATGTGACCCCGTTATCCAAGAGGCCTAAATTTGTCTGCAAGCCGGACAAGGCAAAATACTGTTTTGATAATAGGTCAAAGATAAATTGCCGCAGGACAGTTGGACGTACTATGGGCAAAAATAAGATGGATACAAGATCTTCTAGCTTCTCGACCAAGGCGATTGCAAATCCATTCTCATGCGGGACGATAAGGCCTGCCAAGAAACCGCCTAAAAATATAGCCCTCAAGACATCATAATTTATCAAGTCGTATTAGTCACACGCACCGAAAATTGGATGCACACCAATAATGTCAGTATAGAAAGCTGAAACCAGCACGACGAATAAGGTAATGGTCATCATCATGGTGTTGGGTGTCCCTCGCTCTAAACTGCCCGTGCGCCTTGCCAGCCACACGTAGGCCCATCTTCCGGGGTACAACAAAACAAGGGTGTATCCAACAGAAGCGAGGAAAACCCAAAGAGCTGTCAAACCGGATGAAGCATTGATCAATGCAACAGTGAGAGCCAAAAGAATCCATCCAACGACATCGTTACCGACACCAGCTGAGAGAGCAACAATGCCGACGGGAGTATCCAGCAGCTTCAGCTCAAACATAATACGACAAAGGACGGGAAAGGCAGTGATCCCGACAGCAACGGCGACGAAGAGCACAAAGTGACCGAAATTGATGGACTGGTCGACGAATTCATGGTATACACCGATGGAAAGCGCAGCACCGGCACCCAGGGGAATGACCAAGCCAGCGACCGAGACAGCTGCGGAGTTGGCCCAGTTCCGTTTCAATACACGCGTGTCTAGTTCAAGGCCAACCAAGAAAAGGAAGAACACGAGGCCGATGGTGGCCGTCAACATGAGCAGTTGTATTGATTGTTGCGGAAATATCTTTTTGGTAAAACCAGGTATCCGACCCATTGCTGTTGGTCCGAGAAGGACGCCTCCGATAATCTCGGCGACGACCCTTGGCTGACGTAGCCGCCCAAGTATGAAGCATAACAGTTGGGTCATGGTGAGAATAATGGCTGAGGGATGGCGTCAAGGGCGATTTCGACCACGTGTCGAGAGTACGAACCTACTTGAATGACCCATAATTGAAATGGGTCGCTCGTGTTGTAGCTCGATGGATTGCTTCCTGAAATAACACCGCCCTGTTGAGCGCGGTGGTAAGTCTGGCGCAGTTGAACGGAGTGAGGCAAACCTGTTCTGTGGCGGCTCTCTGTGTGAGCTGCCTGTAGACCAGAGCAGTGAGATCGGAGAGTTGGCCCATGGCTGGTCTGGGGATCAAAGGTACCTTTGTCAAGACGCGTGATGGATTTTATAGTCTGAGAATTTGTTTCACAAACAAAACCCTATTGGAGCTGGAGCTGATGAGACAAACAGAAAGGAGACCGATCCGGCCACACCTAACATCCGATCATACGCAAAGCAAGCGGCTTGCGTTGTATTGGTGGAGATAGAGAGCTTGTGGTCTAGTCACTTTCCAAGTGTGCTAAGAAATCAAATGGGCATTCTATACTTTCCAATTGCGGCTGATCCAGGCACAGCGTACGAGAAAACACCAGGTATCAACCATATCCCCGCTCAATGACCCATCACATCAATGACGAAAACCAGGTCCATCACGAATCGGAGCTGCACCCGCGACAACCTGAGCAAAGGACGATGACAACATGTATACTGCGAAAGCAAGGACACTAACCACAATGGACACATTCAACGACTGTGCCGCTACGCACCTGGGCTTTGGGCACGCGACAAATGCAAGTTGATCCTTGGTAATTCATGTCCTTCGCAGTTGTCAACAATCCGTCAACAATATTCACATATCAGATAGTAGATTCTCACTCTTGTCTGGATGCAACGTATGCAACACAGTTTCTCATAGCCCGTTTTCTTCCACTTGGCAATAAGACTTGACGGAAATGAATTCCGTGATGTTTGTTTTTTTCCAAAAACCAAAAACTTACTTGGCATCCGCGTATCCCTCCTTCAACAGCCAATCATAAAGCTCGCGCGAAATTGCCTCTCTCTTGTAATAAAGTTCATAGATGTACCGCGACCGCGCATGCGAAATGCGCATTATCGGCCATAGTGACTCTGCCTTGCGCTTGCCTTCGTGTGATTCATTCTCAGCATCCCGCATTTTCCGCGCATAGTCATCCAGAATCTGCAACTATGAGGTCAGTGGCGCTTATTCAAGCAGGCAGATGTTTACTCATACACTCTCTATGTCCTCGAACCCCTCGGGAGGCGCCTTTGTCCTGGACGTCCGTATCTTAGGCATGGTGAGAGAGAGGCAGTGTATATGTTTACATAAGCGGGTCACTTTGTCGCGTGTCAGCTCGCGGTTGACCGGTTGACCTCTTGAGTCGAAATTGAACTCTGCCGCATGTTGGCTTTTGACCACTTTCTATCGTATAGAATCCGTGTCTCCTAGGCATAAGGCGGTCGTCTACACGCGAATCCATCCTCAAACACGTCTCATTGCAAGCTTGTTCCCTAATCAACCCTCATCATGCCTCTCGTAGTCCCCATTCTGCGTTTGGCAATGCTTTTCCTCAACATATACGACTCATACAAGGTCCTCAAGCCACCACCGCCCTCGCCTCGTCATGCCAATCGTCCAAGTTTACGGGCAATCACTCAGAGGAAACGTAACTTGAAGGGATGCCTTTCCATATGGATTGTCTGGGTGCGTTCTGCTACTTTTCAGTTTTGGGCTTCGTTTACCTGAAAAACGCAGTGCTGCTTCACTCTCTATGAACGATTATTCGAATTCATTGTCAGCTTATTTATTCCATTTTACGATGAAATAAAATCACTTGTCATCATTTTCCTCATGCTCACGCGCTCCCGGGTAAGCAAAATTTGGCGGTAGAGTATATCCTATCCAGGGACTAATGTCCACCCCCAGGGCGCCGAACCCATATATTTGCACATTATTCGTCCCTTTCTGAAACCATACACCGAGACTTTGGACTCAGTGCTGGATTTCATGTTTGTGATAGGCGACATCACACTGGCTACCATATTTGCTCCTATGAATACTATACTGAGCATTTGGAAAAGGATGTTTGGCCGCGGAGATAAGACATCAGATAATGTCCAGATGGATCATGGTCCATCTCCTTCTCCTACCGGAGATCAGATTCACGAACATATCTCAACTGAAATGCCGTCCCGTAAAGCGCCGATGCCTCGTTCGCAGATACCAAGGCCAATGGAGATCCATAGAACAGACTCAGGGAGCTCATCACATTTCGTGTCCAAGGAAATTAGTCGTCCACATACACCACCTAACCAAGATGTGAACTCCGATACGACGAACAAACATGAAATTTGGTACCCTCCGCCATCCGCCTACCAGGAAGATGAAGAAGATAGTGATGAAATGTCAAGACTTCAAAGGACAGTTACATCGTCTTTGATGGACTCGGAGGTTACTTTGGTAACTGTGGAGCAAGTGGATGAATGGAGACAATACCCTCAATTCCCTGCTGCTTACCCACCAACGCCTATGGTGACTCTCACACGCCTGGCTCCAAAATCGGCTGCCTTGGGTATTGATTCGAGCCTTCCCAAGATTGACGAAGTATCAAAACAGGGTTTTCAGCAGTCGCTCTCGCTACCCCCTGAGACCATGAACCCTGACTTGGATGGGGACTTGAGCGACGAAAAGTTGGATCCAGGGGTTCATGAAATGACGGAGGACGATAAGACAGAAACGCCTGACAACCATGATGTCAGCATGACAGAGAGCAGCTTCCTCGACGAGGATGAAGAGGATGAGTTCAACATCACGCTTCAGACACCCATCCCTGCACGTGCCATTATCAAATCCGTATTTGACGATTCAAGAATGACATCGCGCACCACGTCTTGGGCAACCACCAGCACCCGCAGTTTGTCGACTGGCCTCAGCACCGTAGAGAACGGACCTTCGCTGCGAACTAGAACGTCGTTAGACTCTTTGTCGTCTACTGCCACGTCCTCCGTAGAAGATCTGCAAGTGATTGGCAAGAAGCGACCACTTCCAAAGTCCAAACACGGTAGTAGTCGTAATACCGACAAGGCCTCTAATGGTCTAGATTCCGGGAGAGTAAATGATGGTAGTGGAGAGAGACGGCATGATTCACGACATGCGCCAATCATGCGTTCGTCTAATCAACAAAGGAATCAGGGTGACGGCATAACGATTTCCGAAGTTAAGAAACGAAGGGTTACATCACCAAATAAGGTTGCCGTACGAACGTCGAAGTTTGCTAGGCATGCAAGGCCTAGATTTGCGCGGCCAGTGTCTCCACCTGCCAGATCGTCAAAGTTTCAACGCAAGCCTGTTGCTGGACCAGCAACTTTGTTGACCAAAACGCGGACGCACGGAGGTCTTGGATTGCAGGTGAATGACGCCGCCGCAGCACCGAGCGGCCCATCTTCTCGCAAGCGAGAACCTGCACTCCGGGCGGCGGAAGGAAGAAGGTTTGATGAAGACGCATGAAGCTCGTAGCTATTGAAGCTGGAAGGGGCTTATATTATTTTGATCAGACATGTAACATATCATTTGCATCTAGACCAGCACGCTATCATATTCCATCGCCGATGCTCTGGCACGCTACCCTATTCTCCACGTAACCATTACCTCGAACCTGAGAACGCCTGCGATATGCATGTAAATCCTCAGGTTAGTAATCGATCGCCACGGTGTGGCCTCCTTTTCGAGGCAGGTCCACGCGGGAGGGACTCAACGTATATGACCGTATGACTGGTTGACACTAATGATCAGGCTGGCTTCTCGCGTTCATAAGCTACGGCAAGTAAGGGCAAACCCCGTTCAAGCCAAGGCTGTTCTCATTTTGTCTTTCTGATCAGATATTGTCTTCCGCCGCCGACATCAGCAGGGAACGAGCCACAATGGCTTTTGTTGTCATATGTCCATCAAGAGTCTCATTGTCCCCATACTCTGGACACGTCGCTTTCGGGGCTGTCAAATAAGAAACTACGACACGCCGTTCGGAGGCGATGCTTGGCGCTCCTTCCTGATTATATCAAGTTACGAAATCTCTCTGATTTCACAAGCATTCCAATCTAAGATGGATATGGCTTTCCATGGCTCACATGGCGCGGCTGATCCAGGGTATGAAGATGGCGTCGCAAGTAACTCTTCGACACCAACCCTGATTTAGGGGACATTGGCCTTGTGATGCTCGCACAACGTTCTCCGGCTGCGCAGCCTGCAGTACACTATGCTCCAAAAAGTGGTGGCGATTTGTTACACGTGTAGCGGTACCCGCCGAACGGGACAATGGGGCCAATGGGCACCATCGGTATCCAAGGCGGTTTGATAGGATGGCATCCCCAATGCCGCCTAGCATCGGCACTTGCATCTCACGGGCTTTGCTCTGTGTGAAAAGGGTTGTTGACACGTGTACAAATCGCAATTTTGGCGTCAACTCTTGGATTTGTTTTAACAAATGCGATGCCCTATGCCTAATTGGATCTAACGCAATGGTTCTCCTGCATCGCTCATGAATAACATCCTCCAAACGATGTAAAGCGCCGGCTCGTGTTATACACGCGACCTCGCCGTCTGGGAGCAATGTATAAATGCTTCGCTCTTGACAAGTCATTAATATCCGTCTGTACCTTCGGTCCAGCATACTCTAGCATCTAACGCTCGCCATGACGAATAACACTCTCGCCTCCATCAACGACGCCTTGGGGATGCCAGCCCCACCAAGACTGCACAAAAGTTTGCAAAAAATCGGCATGAAGCGCAACGTAGGTCGATCAGGTTTATGCCTTTCGCAAGTCCACTGACATCATACAGCAGCACCCAATATGGGGGGTGCGGATGGGCGGCTCAGACTATGCTGCGCATAGTTCGAGTGGCGCTGATGAAGAGAACCGACGCTTAATGTACGACGAACAGATAGACTTGACAAGCCCGACCACAACGACGCACGCCACTCCCAGTGAACCAATAAACATGCACCACGGAGAAAATCTGAAAGTCCAAAACCGAAAAGCTGACCGTTACACTATCGAGCGGCCAAGATCGGACTCGGCCATATTCCACCCCAAGAACTTCTCCAGCGTTGCAGCTAAAGAGCGCAGCCCGAGAGTTGCGTGGGCTCCCCCTACTCCATCACCGAAAATGCTGGGGCATGCATGCGTGCCTATACGCAAAAGACCTAGGCATGGCTCCTTCCCCGCATCGTCCAAGCCAAGAAAGCTAGCGGACCACCATTCAACTCGTACGGCCTCCCTTAATCGCAAAAAGTATAAGCACACTACGTCCAATTCTTCTGGTCTGGTTCCAGCGCCGTTACACCAGGATTACACGGCCGCCCCGGCAGATGCTTGGCTCATGCCGCCTCAAGTGGGAGAAGGCTCAAATTACCAACAGTTCTGTACATCCACTCCTAATAATTTTCATGACACTTCAGAGATTAGCCTGGCGCATACCAGCCACCAGGTCTTTACAGGGGCTCCTTACGTTGACACGCCTGTGTCAGACTATAACGTTGGCCAGCCGCCTTATGGCGTGCAATGGTCATATTCATACCCACAGGTCCCTGTTACGCCATACAGCAGTGGCCCTGATCCCAATCGGCATGCATCTACTTACGCAGGCGTCTCTGCATATCAAATGCCTTGCGACCCCTACCTTTGTACCCCATCCCTGCACCACGAAGCTTGTCCCTTATTGATTAAAGCCTTACAGCCGATGTGACAGGTTCATCGTGAATCACCCCTCTGCTGGCCTGAGTCCCATTGATTACTACACATAGGCTTGTTGTCCTCAAAGATACCCGCTATCGACGCTATTCTCTCTATTTCTCTCCCTCTCTATCTCTCCCTCCTGTCTCGTGCTTTTATGTAGCCTTATTTGATCTGCTTGTTGTGTTGTTTTCTTGTCGCTGTCTATTTTGCTACCGCCTGCTTTCCGTTGATCAATTATTCTACTAATACTTCCGTTGTAGCGACCATACCCCGTCCATATGTCTCGCTTCTCTTAGTAGTAGCTTCATATATAATAAACACAATGCTCCCGTAATTAAGTCCGTTATTTAGTCAAGACGTGCTAGGCAAACAGGAAGGTAAATAGCTGCAAGCAAATCCTGCGACACAACCCGTCTAGTGACTCAACTAACCATGCCTGTTCCTTGGGAAGCTCTCATTCCTTTCGGTGAAACGAATCATCCGCACCTTCAATGACACGCGTTCTGAATGTTTTTTCTTTCTTTCTGTCAGGCTTAGTAACGGCCATGTTTGGCGCGGCAGGAACGCTTTTCAATGTCTCCACCAGAGCGCAGAACCAAGGCAAGGTACGGAAAACGACCCGTACGCAAACGTACTATGCCTAATGGGTTGACCAGCCGCCCCGATACCATGTTGATCGGTGGGAGGAGATGATGATGAGAAGAGACCAGCGTTTGACAGGCCACAGACGGGGACAGTCGGTACGTTCCTTTCGCCCCAATGAACAAAGGTACAGGGCCAAAAAAAAAACAAAAAAAACACCTTTTTCGTTGCAGGATCAGCCCGTAGCTCCGCCGGAGTTCGAAACGAACAGCGTTTGGTATACTGAACCACTTCAATAAGGGGAAAAAATAAATAACGGCATTGAACGCACTGCAGTCGTGTTCTCTCCGCTGCAGGACTTTTTGGAGTGATCGCGGTGCAGTTATCGCTAGATCCATTTCATCCATAGAAGTTTTCGCCTGATGGTCGGTTTCAAAAATATTACACGTGTTAACTTTCTCGTCCCCCGGTGATGTCAACTAAGACCAATGCGGTGCATGAAACGGGCGTTTCTACGCGTCGCGATAACATTGGAAATGATTTCTTTCGTTGTCACACATTTGTGATTGTGATTCTCTTCTGGGTTAATTGCTGCGCCATGATATATGTATGATATATGATAAACTAAGAATACTCAGAAGTTGTCTGAACACAATAAACTCCGTCCTATGCGGTGTAATGTCGACGTGAACAAACGGTTTACCCATTTCCGTGAACCGCTCGTTATAGGCACAATCATCAATATTCAATAGCGGTGATTGTGCAGGCAGACAATCAAACTACCAAAGGAGATAATTGTAAACCAGGCTATCCACAGCCTTTAAGGAGAGGCAATCTAGTGCGTCTAGTAATCGGATATATTGCTCGAATCAGCTCGCCATGACGTGCTGAAACCACGCCATGAGATCCTTAGTAGGTCCATCATCAATGCCAATAGTTGTAATGATTGTCGGATCATATTTTTTCTTGTCCAGCAATGCGCTGGACCTGATGAGACGTTCTAAAGCCGCGGCGCTGAGCGTTGTGTTAGAGATTTGCAGGGTGCAAGATTGAATGATCCCATGTTTGGAATGGATCTTTGCTGTCTGGGTGAAACAAGTGAATTTGGTGATTCAAATTGACTCCGAACAAAACCTACAACATCACCCCATGCAAAAGAATGCCGGACAGTGTACGTAAACTCTGGCGTTGAACCGTAGGACCACTCCCAGCTCTAGACCGTCAGTAATTTTGGTTAGTATCGTAAAAATGATGAGAGATAGTATATCCATTCGCCATGGAGTAATTAACTCACAAGAAGTTCAGCCATGCCTTTTCGCATGTATTCGATGCTCACGAGGTCTTCTTCGTCTCCGCTCACAACACAGCACGGAATCTATGGTCCACTTTTGTCAGTTTCCTCTCCATACACTCGACGCCACATAGCTGTCACGCCCCGGCGACAAGAATAATCAGCAGAATGGAAACTGACTCACATCGTTGTCAATGCCATACTCAGCGCGGAATTCACTTACGACAGCATCGGTAAAAGCCTCGTGTGTTACGGACGTATCAAAATCGGAAAGCTTGCAAACGGGAGAAGGCACAGACGCCACTCCTTTTGTCACCATTTCATCCTAAGTCGACGGAGGGGAAAAGAAAATACATCAGTATCATATTAATCAATAATTAGAAAGCCGAAGCCAAAGTTGGCAAAGTTAATGTTTCGTTTGGGCACGCCCCCCAAGCGTGTGCGTGTAACACCGATTCTCCGTGCAGGAAGAAATATGACAAGGGTAAAAAAAACGAATTAAAAACGCAATGCCAGCCTGCGTTCATCAACTTACGCAGTTTCGGCTATCTTGGTATTTCCTGGTTGGCATGATCACCATGTCAAGTGTCATCCTAATCAATATTCGGACACCGCCGCTGGGATTGAACCAAGGGAATACGATGGCATAAGACAAAATCAGCCACAAGCGCGCGTAGATTGATGATGGGGAATGTGGCTCCACAAACAAGCACATCAGGAACGAAAAATTTGCTGCAGAGCAAAACGGAGGAATTGAGCCTGTCGCCGCGGCCGTCCGTCCTCGTCCATCCAAGTGATCATCAGGGAGGCAAACATGTGGCCAAGAAGACCACCGGCGGCCCTGACGGACAGCACAGACGGGCGCTGCAGGTAAAGATTTGGAAATTCATTTGCCAACCTTGTTTGTAGGCTTTAGTATGTCACCAAGGGCCTTAAGATCAGTTGAAATCAACATCGTGCCATGATGGTATGCCCGCTTATTCGCTATCTTATATGCAGACCCTGATACGTGTTGTGGTCAGGGATGTTAGATTGGATATCTACGAGAAAAAGGCAGGAAGCGTATCTTGTGAGATCCGATGCATATATCGTTTCGATCATTAACCTGTGCATCGAACCCAAGTGACCGAACAGCTCGCACGACAATACGAGCAGTTTTATGGCGATCGAAAGACGAGCGAGGAAGGTGGATGGAGAAGTTGGCATTTCCCAAGTCCTTGTGTTACATCAAATTAGTTAGTCGATCGGTCAATGCGGACAAGATGTCCGTGATAGGAAGACGCCGTGGCATGGGGATTGTATGATGTATGGGAACATACGTGATACACGGTGCCTCCGCCACTCCTTCTTCGGATGAATGGCACAGCCCTTTTTTCCTGCACGTTCAAGGCCTGGAAATTGATTTCCTTCCAAGGGTTTTGGTTCCGTCCGATTATCACACAGGGTGCATTGCGATAGATGAGCAGTAATGGTTTGTCCGCCGGTGCATGTCGAAATAACCTGGGGACCACCAATTAGGCAATCGGCAATACAGCAATGTGGTCGGTTGTTTCAACGCACCAGTCCTCGAAGGTGAGGTTGAAGTACGGATTTGTGGACTGGGATATGTAAATCTGTTGTTGTAGTGGTGAAGAGAAAGGCGTGCGAGAGACGATCGAGAGTGACCGAGTACTAGTGTTGAGCTGAGAACCAGGTGAGTAGAAGAGAGAACGCGGCGTTGGTGCTGGATATCGTGGATAGCGAAGGCCGCCGACGAGAAAGAAGGACATGAAAGCTGGTTGAAAGTAGTAGTTAGTAGTAGTAGTAGTAGTAGTAGTAGTAGTAGTAGTAGTAGTAGTAGTACGAGTATGTAACCCTTAAGCTTAAGGCTTACAGCTTACATCCTCGTCTCTATCATTGCGCTGATCACCCCGACTTGGAAAAATACAAAATCTAAGTGGCAGAATGCAGTAACAAAACGCTGGGTACATGAACGATGCACGACTCTGGCTTCCTTCTGCTGCATCACTTTTGGACAGATTTAAAGATGGGGTTTTCAACTTCGTGTATAGGTTTCTTGCCTTCAGCTGTGTTAGGTATCTCCTTTCTCAAACCCTGTGCGTGTTACACGCTTGCATGATCAGTGAGATTGGATTGGGACAATAGACACCTACGAGCTTTTCAAACATGCACGAATTGAGTTTCCGTTCTTGTTTCCTGCAGTACTGGTATTCCTGAGCAATGAACATGAAAATCCGTAGGTTCAGCTACAAAAGTTTGCCAACGAACCTGATTATTGCGGTCTAAGCAATTCCAATGCGTATCAAATTCTTTCAGACAATTTTCGCGCATTTTGTTAATTCTGCAAGGAGAAAGTCAGTTACTAACAATTTCCAGCGTAATGCGTGTGTACAAATCTCGGGCACAACGCGTAACTCTTCTACCCGCCTGCAAACAATGCCCGGGATCCTCCCCATTTTCTTTCTTGCAGAGCATAAAATCCTCTTGTGTCCAATCACAAATTAATGAAGTCCAGTGTCCTGGAATTACACCCACCGTTATACTCCTTACAATGTGCCCCAATGAAGAAAGCGGCGCTCTTCAAAGGCGCGCTCGTCACACCGAGCTCTTCGACCTTTGGTACATGGTCTGGCATAGGTGCTGGCTCAACATATGGCGCAGCCGAAACAGAGCCTTGTTGAAACGAGGACATTTTTGCTGGCGAGGGAGGAGGAACCTCGTCCAAGTTCGGAACGGGAATTCCCACCCTCTCATTTCTCAAGACAACTACCATGGTCAGCGCTGCCATTCATCGATAAGCAGGTATACTGATACCCATATAGCCACTGAGAGCAATACCCAAGATCCATCAATTGCTACTCAGAACTCACAAACTGACAATTTTCCTGACTCTGCCGCCTAGCACGACCATAGAACAAGTCAAAGCAGAGGCACTCTCAGCATTTGTATCTGACGTGAATCAGGTACATGCGGAGATAGATGGGACGCCAGCCGTTGCATCTGTAGATGACTTTGAGCTATGTCGTGTCGTACGCGAAAAAGATCCACGTATGGGGCCCACCCACGAAGTACTCGACACGCGTAGGTCACTCAGAGATTATGGCTTTTCATCATGGGAGACACTATTCTTTCGATTCAAAAGCGATGATGGTAGGTCTGGCAAATAAACTGTTCTGAAAAAGTACTTAGACGCCAAAACCGTAGGTGAATTGATGCCCGTGGCGGCTGTAATGCCGTCGATTGATGACGAAGAGGTGGTAGGCACCATGTCGGATGATGCTCCTGTTCACAGCATTATAAACAAAGGAAAGAGAAAGGCACCACCAGAAGATGAACCAGAATGAGCGGTCCAACACACTTCTGTCTATAACTAATCACCGTAGTTCTGGTGTGGAACCACCATTTTGTGCCATTTATGCGGCTTTAATGGAAGGAGGGCAGCTGCAACTCTACGTCCTTCTTCGGAGAGCAAGTTGTACGTTGAACATGCATTGCGCTGCAATACGTGGTCAATACAATGAATTCAATGTACATGCCAATGTACAACCCACCGTGTCCATAACATCGAGTTGGATCCCCAATGAATTTATATGCTTTCGTACAGTAGGCGGCGGTTGTGAGACAGCTTTGCCCGTTCCCAGAAGCAGAATTTCTGGATGCATGATGCATGATACATCGCATCATGTTCATGCTTCGCAGTGAGTTGCACACGTACCGGGCCTCGGGGTGCCTATTTCGAACAGCTTGAAATGGCGCGCGTCCCAACCATCCCATAATGTTTGTGGGACGTCCCAGAGAAAGACTTTTCCCTCGAGAAAAATGCATGCACCCGGAATGAACAGACCATCCACAAGATGTATTCCGTTGTCTCCGATGGACGCAACTTGAACCGGCGGAGGATTGTCGTCCGCCAGGATGTTCGTGAGTGTGCTATTGCAGCGTTTCAGACCACAAGTCGTGCGCCGTAGGCCATGTGCAGCTAAGACGCCCAGTCCGAGTCTGTGGAGGGCAGAAACTGCCATACCCTAACCCCACATTTATCTTTTTTCTCTCCCCTGACATGAGCATACAGGACCCATTCGTGCTCGCGACATATAACAGCCATCTATATGCTTCTGTCAACCCCAATAACGCGTCTCTGGCAGTCCAATCCGATGGCGTCCACATTATTGAGCTGTCTGCAATCCGACCTGTCATATCATATACTTTAGGCCCTTCAACTTCATTCGCCTGCTCGCCACTGACAGTTTCAGATGGTCATATGTACACCATATATGCGCCCATTCAGAAGTCTTCAGAACTAGTAGATGAACAAGGACACGGAAGAACTATTTGGGTCTGGCGAGAAGACGTTAACGCCTCAATCGCTGATCGGGTAGAGGCCCACAAAAAGAAAGTGGCTGTTACTGTAAGTCTTGTCTTTTACTATGGCTTTTCGAACGCAGCCCACCGACACTTCTAGCCCTACAGGTTCCGCATACTATAGCCGGGTTTTATTACGTGCCTAATCTTCCTGACCGAATCATTATCCTGTCTCCCGGTGGCGCCATCTCTATTTTGAATTCAGAGACCTTGCAAGTACAAGGGACTTGGATATCTCAAGCTGACGACGCCGGCAGAGGACTGTTGAAATTTTTCATATATTCTACGTCTGAATGCATATTTCTGCCACCTCGAGCGACACCGCAAAGTGGTGCAGTAGCCATACTTGTGCTAGCTGATCCCACGACTAGTGATACCAGAGTGGAGGCTGTCTGTATTTCGAGCGAAGAGAAGGATTCGCTGTTTTTTCTAATAGGTAGCTGCCAGATGGATTTTGCGCAGAATGTAAGTTTGTCACTTAGATTCTAATAGTATCCGGTTGAACGGCACCTGGTAGGAAATCCTTGACGTGACCTGTAGTTCATCTGGTTACCTCTCTATTCTAAGTGCGTCCGCTCAATGATCGGTAATCTTTCGCTTACCCATCCATGTAGCTACTAGAGGCGAATGGCATTCGTTCACTGTAAAATTATCGGAAGGCGACCCTATAGGCTTATCTCGAGATGCAGATCCTTTTCAACTGAAAAACCTTCAATTTCCACTTGACGCACATTCACAAACCGTCACGCTCCTCCCGCTGACCTCATCCCATGTTCTCCTCTCTGGCATCTCATCTTCGCTGACAGAAATAATTATCCATATATGGGATCTCCAGTATTCTGTTTTGCTTGCATCGCATATCCTTCCGATGCCGTCTGAACTCATGTCACCCTCATCCCGAACGTTGTCTGTTGCGCTTGTTCCTTCTTCGAAGTCAATCTCAACAAAAGAAAAGATCTCTTTGATCGATTCACAGGCTCTCCTTGTCATGTCTGCGACATCTACGTCGACAAGTAAATCCAAGTCAAAAATCAAATCCAAGTCTAGTAACGCAGTGGCGACGGCTGTTTTTGTTATCCCATATGTTATTCCGCGAGCTTCAACTGTTGCTAACGCGTTGGGGCGAACCAGTGCGAGTACACAATGGATAACGCTACGCGAAAGCGACGAAATAAATGAAAATATAGATGGACTCATTTACAGTGAGATAGGCGAAGGGAGAGGGAAAGTGTTGCAAGCGATGAGGGTTGCAATAGAAGGGAAAAGACCACAAGCTGCGAACGACGCATTTTTCAATTGGGAAAAGAGCCACCATCAAGTCGCTGATGACGGGATGTTTGTTTACGGGTATGAGTTTATCAAGCAAATACTGGACGTGGTGATCCAACCAGCAAAAGACCTAGCAAGCGTCATGTATTCCTCCGAAGTCGTCAGGCATCTCATCGAACGGAAGGTAGTGAATAATAGCATGGTACCAGGTGGATTAGTCAGGGCGCTAAAGTTGAAGCTAGACTGGGTAGGTGTTTGATAAGAGTCCTGATTTTCTGGTCCAATGGAGTTAAAATTGCTGTAGACATCAATACAGGTGGCACTAGGGAATATGGTGGATATAACCGAATCGGAAATCGCTGAGACACTCTGGGATATTATTATAATCCATCAGGAACGGAATCCACAGGCCATGGAAGTCGATGTGGCCAGTAGCCTCATCGCAAGCCAGGAGGTTCCTTCCATAACTTCCTTCCTTCGGTATTGCGTAAATTACCCAAGCACGCCAGCCCAGCTCCGTCTAGCACTCCGCCAGCAGCAATCACGAGTTACATCTGTTCCAGCGCCCGAGTGCGCGCTTATAGTGCTCCGTGTTCTGACAGGTTGGTTGAATGACGGCGTTGTGGATGAAACCTCAAATGGGAATGTGACAGAACAAACCCCTCAGTTGACCAAAGTAAAGCATTCGATCGTATCTCTGATACAGACAACTCATTGCGTTCATAGGTCTTGCTCTTCACGGAGGTGTTCCTTGATGCCATGTTCCTCGTGCTGATTCAATATCCGCCCGCGCAAGAAGTCCTTCGGCAGCTGCTATTGACTTTGGAGCCGGAGATTCAGTTCACGGAGGCAATACAATCATTGTATGGGGCATTGGACGGTTTCGCCCGAGCACACACCAAGGCAATACGCGAGGCTGAAGAGAAGGATGGTGATCAGGTAAGTAGTAAGGGAGCGAATCCCGGTGGTGGGCAGCGAGAGGATTGGAGGCAGCGCAGAAAACGTGCGCGTGAGCAGGCTGGAATGAGCATTGGTTTGTACCAAGTCGAGGAGCTTGTACTCTAGCTAAGCTAAGTACCGTGTTCAAATGATCAAATCACGTTGATCGTCCGGCCCGGAGAGGCGCACAAACTGAATGTGAATGTAGATGCTTACTGAGCAAGCGAACATGAACGTTCATGTCTCGGTCGCAATCTTAACAGGTCAGCCACATTGGTCATTTCTCTCTCTTGCTAAATCCAATCTAGCCAGCGATACGGCCTCCCTCGACCCTGCGGCAGACCGATCAGGCCCAACAATCATCTCGCTTCTCCGCGATGTCTCCTCAAACGCACAATACTCATGCGAGACCCGTGCCATTGTTCCCGATGACTTGATGAAAATACGTGATCAGGTCACTTCCTGGGCAAATCGCGGGGACGTGGATTGGATTGTCATCACAGGGGGAACCGGATTCGGTGTCCGGGATGTTACGCCAGAGGTCAGGACTGTTTCCACTAACCAGCGCTTTGATGCGAGCTGAGCTAAAGGCGAGCTAGGCTGTGAAGCCTATCTTGGATCGTGAAGCTTCTGGGCTGGTGCACCTCTTACTCTCGCAATCCCTGAGGCAGACGCCCTTTGCGGCGCTCTCTAGGCCAGTGGCCGGGACTATACGAAATACTCTTGTCGTAACGCTGCCCGGCAGCGTGAAGGCAGTGAAAGAGAACATGGAAATCTTGTTGAAGGATGACTTGGTTCTTCATGCTATAGAGTTGATCAAAGGCGGAACTGGTCAAGCAGTTCATAATGCTCTGGAGGCCGGCACGGATGACCATGCTCACCACCACCACCACCATCATCACCATCACCACCGCCCTCACCGGCTCCATCGTGACCCACCACAACCCCATACTCATGCCAGTCATGGTCATGAAATTCCACAGCCTCGGACAGCGCTTTCGCAAGGTACGACAGGTCCCGGTAGGTTGTGATGCAGATGTGAATATCCAATATGTATTCACGTTATCCTATACTTAGTGTCAGCGAGACAACGTCAGTCACCCTTTCCTATACTGGGTCTCGAAGAAGCCATGGGATTCATTCTGAACAAGATCACCCCCTTGAGCATAACAACGCTGCCGGTAAGAGGCGATTGCCAAGGTTTGATTCCACTTTCTGATAATGTCTTTCACCAAGGTCAACTCCTCTCTCAGGGGCCACGTCTTGGCCAGGAATGTATACGCAGCTCAAGATGTTCCATCAACATCCACCACCAACGTGGACGGATATGCACTGCGCTGTAAGCCGCCCAAACATCCTGAGGGATTTCTGCTGACATACTCAGCATCCGATGTGCCAGGAATTTATACCGTTATCAACTCCCAGACTGGCTCGGCCTCGGCTTCGGGATCACTGGCACCCGGGACCATCTATCGGATCAACACTGGGGCTCCTTTGCCTGTCGGTGCAGATGCGGTGATTATGGTGGAGGACACTCGCCTTGTCTCGTCGCATAAGAATAAGGACGGAATCGACGACGAAGAGAAGGAGGTGGAAACTCTGGCACAAATTTCTCCTGGCGAGAACGTACGCAAGCCTGGTTCTGACGTTCGCAAGGGCGATTTGGTCCTTCAAGCTGGTGAAAGAATCCTGAGCAGCGGAGGGGAGATTGGTACTTTGGCGTTTGTGGGACGCAAGGAGGTAAGGAACATCGGTCGAGATTGTTACAAGGCACGGACAGAACAAACCTTTTTTTTTTTTTTGATATCAGGTGGAAGTGTATCGAAAGCCCCTCGTCGCCATTCTTAGTACGGGGAATGAGATTATTAATATTCGAAACCCGACGCCACTTTCCGAGAATGAATGGGGCGGCATCTTTGATACGAATCGACCTTCATTGCAGGCAGCGCTAGAAGGAATGGGTTACGAAGTGGTGGATTTGGGAATTGTTCCTGACAAGTTGAGCAGGCTAAAACCCCGTGTTCAACCTCACCCTCAACGCAGAGTAGGGTAGATGCGCATGTCAATGCCATCCGACGTGGACTACAAACCGCAGACTTGGTCATAACAACGGGTGGCACGTCGATGGGTGCCAGTGATCTCCTCAAGCCCGTCATAGAGCATCACTTCAATGGGACGATACACTTTGGGCGCATAGCCATCAAGCCCGGCAAGCCAACAACATTTGCTACGATTCCTCATGAAGGGGATGTCGAGAAGCCGATCTTTGCTCTTCCAGGGAACCCTGCTTCAGCACTTGTTACCTTTCATATGTTTGTCGTGCCAGCGCTTAGAAGACTATCAGGTTTTCCAGAACATCTCTGTCGGCTTCCGTGCATACCTGTCAAGGTAGAGAGAAAAAAGCGATTGCTTGTTTATCGATGGTTGATCTGATACCTGATAGCTCATGAATGACATGCCGCTCGATTCTCGGGTAGAATTTCATCGTGTAACGGTAAAAGCGGGTCAGGATGGCCTGAAAGCATACAGTACGGGTGGTCAAAGGTCCAGTCGTGTCGCTAGTCTGAGCGGGGCAAATGCTTTTGTAGTTTTACCACAGAGGACAGCGGATTTGCCCTCGAGGCTTACTGCGGGCACAGTGGCTGCGGCCGTACTGATCGGAGAGATACAAATGGATATCTAATAGAGAGACGGGATACGGATGTACACATAGTGAATCGCAGAATATGACAATCTACTCTTCTCTGACTTGAAGCACCCGTCGTTCCTAAATTGAAAAAAAAAAAAAGAAACGCAGCCAACTTGGAGCATGGCAAGGAGAGGGGAATAAAGGCTGATAAATACCAATTCCTCGACTTCGTCTGTCAAAGCCTTCAATTCTTCTTCTAATCGTTCGTTTTGTTTTACCATCATCTGGTAGCGTCTCGCCTCTACTTTTTGCGCGGCTGCTGTTCCAATTTGCCGTTGCGGCCGCGCCTTTGCGTTTTCGAGCTGGAGAAAGGAGTAAATTCTTATATGAATTGGGGGGAAGGCCAAGAAAAAAAGTCTCTCAATAACCTTGGCTTCTAGCAAAGCTTGTTTCTTCACGAGTGCTTCAAGCCCTTGGTCTGCGCGACTGATAAGCTCTGTGATTTGTGGTTCGACCTCATCCGCGAGATCAGCTTTGTATCGTTTGACAGTGCTTTCGTCGATGAGGAGGAATACCTGTGTTCAGCCTTAGTGTGATTATTGGAAGTGAGATATGCCTTTACCCTCTGATTTTCCAACACTTTTGTCATTCGAGGTAGATCCTTTGTACCATTCCTGAGGAGCTGTTGAGCTTCATAAGCCTGTAGATATAGATTTTTTAGCCTTGCCATTCATTGACCATGAAAAAGGGAAAAAAAAAAAAAACGCGCTTCTTCACAGCAGTCTTCGAGAGTGGCGACACACTCTGCAAGGCTTGGGGGACAGATTGCCTGTATCTCGCCGCGATACAAGTCTGGACCTGCGCCGAAGACAGAATCGCGAGCTTTGAGATTTGCGCGCGAGAGTCTCGACATGACTAGTTGGCACGTGGTTTGTGATTTACGAGATGAGAGGTTGATGGTATCTATCTGACATCTGGCATCAGACTCAAGTTCATTCTGACATTCTGCATTCGATGGACCGCCAAAGGATGAAGTTCTGCTGCACGACACCCACTTGGGTCGCTGGGGAACACGATGTCCGCCCTTGTTTGTACGAGTTGTCGCCATGATGCCGTTGTCATCCAACCATCCAACTCGAACATGGCATCGTCGAGCCTCAGGACTCCACGACGCTCCTCAGGAAATACTTCTCAAACTTATGGAGGGTCCCGCCTCCCTCGAGCCTCGTTGATGGACATATCTCCCACTTTGGTTGGCGATTCTCCCCCTGCCGTGCGTGGAACAACTCCACCTTCCGTAGGCGTTACATCCACCCAAACGACCGTGTCGTTTGATGAGACGTCCATGGATTCCTCGTGCGATCTGTCCACCAGGTCCACCGTCAGTACCAGGCGAAAACCGATATGCCGAACCTGTGGGACGCCCAGGAAGGGGCACAAGGGAGGGCGATGTCCTGTTCCGGTGACAGCTGATGATGATAACTCATCCCTGTCTGCGTCGTTACCAGAAAATGAACGGAGAACACCTAGTGTCGCGGAAATACCCTCCTCACCGCTTCCCGCGACATTGCCATCTGTATCCGCCCATAGCGGACGCAAGCCACCTCGATGCCGTAAATGCGGCTGGCCAATGAAGGGTCACAAGCGACCTGGCGGCGTTCCTCAATGTCCTACGGGCCCGCCCATGCTTCCTGATTGGGAGGAGAGCGCTAATCTTATACCAACATCTGCAGGGTCGAGATCGCCAAATAAAGCCCCCAGTAAACAAACCGCCTACGATAGTACCCTAAAACCCAACCGTTCTGCATCTTCGGAACGTGAGATGAAGCCTAATTCTGCGACTAGTCGATGTCAGGGAAACTCTGTGAGCCCAGCTTCTCCTTGCAGGCGTCATCAACGAGACATATCACCCATGTCCAACCTTGCTCTATCAGAGCATAGATCGGCACGTTCGCAGATTCGACCTCTGGCACGGGCTTCATCCCCGAATACTTGGCAAGATCAAGAGAACGATGGCCTGACCACGCCTGGACGAAACATCGATTCTACTCCTGCCCCTCTATCCAGCGCTTTCGGTCACAAACCAAGCTCCTCATCTGCCGTACGCACGGACGAGCCGGACTCTTGGGACAGCCTGCGCCAGATCTTTGGAGAACCAGAATTGACGGTGTATAGTGCGCGCAACCGTCATGAGGCGACGCGGATTCGGAACAAAGCTAGAGAGTTACACTATTTTAGCGGTGTCATCAATATCAATTCTCAGGAGCACGGAGACACGAAGAACGGTGGAGAAGCGGAAGGTATGGCCCAGAAGAACGAGCGCAATCTGAAGGATTGTTATACCAAATGGGTCATCCTTTCCAAGCGAGAGAATATCGTAAGGAAATGTGTTGATCTTTACGAGGGTCAACTTACGGATTAGACGTTTCACTGTGTGGTATAAATGTTTGTGCAATAGGATGGTTTCTTGCTGATAAGAACACAGCCTCGTTCCGAAACGGCCCATGATATATATGGTAACTGGCATATATCAGCCACGCGAGTCCCATGCCATCTTCAATATCCATGATGCCCAAATCCAACCGATCCGAGTGTGCTAATAGAGTAATGGTCGGTGCCAGTCACTGGTTAATTGCAGTGCGCTACTGATGTCCGATGGGCTCGCGCAACAAATTAGTCCATAACCAATATGCTGCTGATGCGAGGCTCTCAAAAGTGCTTTTTTCGTCCATCAGAAATGCTGCGCTCTCCAAGATCCTTCCGACCTACTCCCCCCAATTCCCTTCCTCCCAACAGCGTCACTGGGCATCGGATCTGGAAACCGAAGTGCGCGACTTACCCATGCTGGCCGATAAGACACCACACACACACACACACATACCCTCTCTTTCTCCGGCTCACTGTGCCGATCCGTTGGGCTTCACATCACATTCCCTTTTCTAGATGACAGTCACGTTGCCATGCGCATCACGGGCGCGAACTATATAATTCATGATATGTTAGGAAAGACGCTCAAGATAAGTTTGTGATCGCGCGTTGATAACGTTCTCTTCCCGCAGTTGACGTTTCAATAACACCCGATTCCTCTTCGGACGTGCCCAGATTCCCCGTCCTTTTTTCCCATACTAATCGGTCAACTGCCAGCACTGACGCGTGGATACCTTGTGGATGTCTGCGTGCCCGCCAATGCCCAGCCTCAACAAATGCGGTAAAACCCATGTCCATCTTTGGTAATGAAGGACCGGCGTGAGCATGCTTCTCTTTTTTGCTTTGAAAACCGTTTCAGTGTGAAACGGCTCACCTTTGGCTTTTTACAACATCATGTAGGCCGTGTGTGCTTAAGCTTTTTTTTTTTTTTAATGAAAACTAACCGAGAACATCCATGATTTTTAGTTGTTGTTGCCGTTGTTGCTTTTTTTTTTTTGAGGGAGGGAAGCGGTGTGCGACATGGGCGCTCTATGCTCGGAAAAACCCGCCTGGTTCTGTTATTACCATCTCAAGTTAAAATGCTGTAAAAAAAAAATTAGTGTATGTAACAGATCTCAAAGAAAAAAATCGCATACGTCGCAGAAAGGAGAATGTGCTCGCGCCACTGATGTCATACTAAATGTATTCGACCCTGAAAAGGCGGGTTCTTGCGTGGTGCGCAGCACAGATATATATCTTGAAAAATATACGGTAGACGCTATACACGGAGAAAAATAATTAAAAGCATATGTACCCAACCTACTTCAATGGACCTGCCATATATACCACTACACTGGTATATCGTGTATGCATCTGCGAGCGTTAGACGCCACTGCTCGGGTTTTGTTGGGGGTCCTGGTCCGGATGATATGAGGGTGTGTCCAGGTACCCGCCGTGCGATGATGTGCCAGAAAGGCTAGTAGTAGACGCGCTATGATAGCTGTAAGGGCTGAAGGTATAATACGGGGAGGTGTTGTTAGAAGGCGTATGCCAAGGCTCCGCACTGTGATCGCTAAAGTTGCTATACTGGAGTGGACCCAACGGACTCGCATCGCCCTCCGTGCCAAGATGATGATCATGGGTGTAATAATTCGAAGCCTGCATGCCGGTCGGAAATGCCTCTGGAGAAGTCATGAAAAGAGATTGATGGTGCTGTTCCCATGCACCCGCCTGCATTCCGCCGTTCGACGGGCCTGCCAAGTTGAGGTTAAAGGCCACGGCTGTGGGGTTAAGATTGCCGAAATGGAATGAATGTGGAAAGCTACCAAAGTCAGGCACATGAACTGCTGAAGGATGTGGCATCGGTGGTCTGGGGAAGGTAGCCGACACTGCCGAAGGGGGGAGCGTGTAGGAGATGTTCGAGGACGACAAGGAGGGTCGTGGGGCAGAGAAAGACGACGACGAGGATAGGCGTCGAGCGCGGCAGGAGTGAGAAGGACTCGTTCCTGGGTGCGATCGCTCTGTCCTGTACTCGCCGTCAAAATCGATGACGCCTTCTTCTGAATACCCGCCAGGGGTTAAAAAGTTAGCCGTCCTCCCTGGAGCATCTGGAAGTCGGACTCCCCACACTGGCGTCTACGTGACAGTTCTTTAGCGCCGCACTAGAAAAGAGATTATCGACGCACCAACACGTTCGACATTTTACAACGTTCCAGTGATACATGCAGAGGTCTTCCAGTATGCTGAGCGCTCGGAGGCTTTGACTGAAAGGAGGAGGAAGGGGACATGAAAGACAATTTGGAATAAAGCGTTTGCTCGAGTAGTAAGGAACGGGATGTAGAGTTCAGTGACGAAAGGCTCGCTTTAAGTATCTGAATTCACGTTCCTCGTGAAGCTGAAACTGAACAGGGCATTTCCTTGGTTGCAAAAGTCGCGCTACAACACCACTTACACGAGTACCCTACAACACATTGCAGCGTATGAACACCGATTGAACTTGCCGTGAGTTTCATTAGAACTAAAAAGGAATCAGAAGTGAACCAGCGCCCATTCGTCATGTTTTCGCAGACGAGAAAAGGACCCTGCGGTGTTCTGAACCTCGACGGCGATGAGGTAGAGTTTGCCCTGACGGATGATCGATATGACCGAGAGACTGCGGGGTCCGGCACGGTCCAATACGAAAACTTGCCTTTTTTCTTTTCTCCCCGTAAGCACGGCCCAATTAACCGGCATTCAACAGGCGAACAGCTGCCTGATCTAGAAACGAAAACTTGGCCCCAGTGAGAATGGCGACTCACTAGCGCTAAAATGCGGTGTTTGTGTGGAGTTCTGCAGCGCCTTATTAGTTCGTCCTCGTCGGAATGAAAAAGATTACCGCTGACCTGACAGATCACGGAATATACAAGGCTCAACAGCTCCCCATGCACAGCCAATAGGTACGATTACCTAGGAGTTTGCCACTTGTGTGTGTGTGTGTATGTGCGCGCGGACTCGCAGACAGCCGACGACCTCGACAATAACAGTTCCTTCCCGCGAAAGAAAGGAACACGGCTAGTCCACGCATGGCCTCTACAGGCTAGCCGTATTACCTCCGAAATGTCCTGCGCAGACTCTAGTTGTGCAGGCGAAAATCGTGGCGCGATATTTTGGTGATGCGCGGCGCTCGTGAAAGATTTCTTGCTCCGCGACTCTATTCCATCGCACTTAACGATAACCGATTTTATCTCCTTGGGGTACGATATGAAAACGCAAATCTTCCTAGACCTTCAATAAAGTAAAATTACATAGCAATAGCGCCGTGAACGTCTTTTGACTTTTGGGGGTATAAGATAAAACAGGAGAGACAGTGATTATTGATTGTCAATTAAATAAATCCGGAAATTGGGTTAGTTCATATCCAGGTATTCCATTCCAAGGCTGATGCTGATGTTTTCTTGTGCGCTGTCAACGAGGTCCTGCGCCACTCTCAGGTTTTCCTTTCGTGCACGCAGGACGGACAAGCAGGCACTAAACACGCGTCGAAGATTCGCATTGGCGGCCGCTTTGGAGTCGACGGGTTCAACATTGTCCCTGTCAGTTATTTCGGAAGCGTCTTGTTGTTGTTGTTGCTGCTGCTCTGCTTGATATGCCAGGCGACTGATAGCGGATTCGAGGAGTACAGCTTTTTCCTGGAGTCGTTCTATAGCGCCACATTTAGAAAAAAAAAAAGATCGACACCAGTGCAAATATGGGGAAAAAATTACCTAGAAAG
Organism: Amanita rimosa; assembly: GCA_023014395.1. Lineage (NCBI taxonomy): Eukaryota > Fungi > Basidiomycota > Agaricomycetes > Agaricales > Amanitaceae > Amanita > Amanita rimosa. The sequence goes on from JAEBUO010000061.1 coordinate 57,433, forward strand.
TCAAGTGTATGCAAGTACGAGCAACCTTCTCCACGTGTTCTTTGCTTATTGGACACAAGCTCCAGGGCTTCGCCTTCGATCCTAGTACACGCCTCACCGTGCGAAAGGAAAATTTGGATAATTCGGGGTGCTTGTTCGATCTGTGCTTTGTCAAAACGACGTCAGTAACATGAGCGACGAACGGAGAAAATATAGCGTGCCGAAACGTCCGACAATTGATCAAGGGGCTCTTCGTTGTTGGAAGTTGGCTAGAATGTAAAACCGTGATCATGACGCTCCGATGTGCTAGGGAAAGTACATACGATTGAAGTGTCAAAGGCGTCTAAAGCAGCATGCATATTGGACCAGAAGTTAAAATCCAATGTATCAACAGGTGCCGCAGCGTTGACAGCCGAGGCTGTTTCGGGAAGCGCAATGTCTGCCGGGACCCCGCTCCGACTGACAGACTCTAGTGATGGCGAGTGGGTAGCAGAAACAACATTTGAAACGGTACTCCTTCCTGTCTGCTAATTCAGATCCTGGTACGAGTGCAAAATACCCAAAACACAGACCACCTGTGTGTTCGGAACTAGCCATGAGGGAAAGGGTGGGTTCAGGTTAGGGTTATGTAGCGGGATCCCAATTTGAAACTCCGACGCCCCCCCAACACATCCTGAAGAGTTGAACTCGGTGGCCCAAGCAGGTTCTGTTTATTCTGCGCCGATGTCCCTCCTGGTGGCCCTGCTGAGGCCGTTGGCTTACATCTCGTTACCCCTCTTTATCCTTCGTTCTGTTGCGACGTCGTCGTCGCCCATTGGACGCTACTATGCCCGGGCCGCTCTGTACATCTCTACGCTTATGTCGGTGGCAACATGTAGCACTGCCGTTGCAGCAGGCATGGTGATGATTGGAAGGCGCTATGACACCAATTTCGTGGTGGCGAGGACGTTCTATGCGATCTGCAAGAGGGTTATGAATATCCAGGTAGACGTCGAGGGGGAAGAGTATTTATCTTCTACTAGACCCGCTGTTTATATGATGAACCACCAGAGTATGCTTGACATCCTAGTTGTGGGACGGTGAGTGTCAGAAATCCAATTTTTTTTTTTGGACGTGTGTGCGCGTAACCATCCCGACTTTACTCCTCATCTGACTGTGGTCTAGGCTAATGCCGAAGCAGACGTCCATCATGTCGAAAAAATCGCTCCAATTCACACCCCTCGGTCCTTTTATGTCGTTATCTGGCGCCATCTTTATCGATAGAAATAAAAATATCCAAGCTGTTCAGTCACTAGCAGCTGCTGGCCAGCTGATGAAGACCCTTGGGATTTCCCTGTGGATGTTTCCTGAAGGGACGAGGCATAGTCAGGAAGTTCCTGATATGCTCCCACTGAAGAAAGGGGGTTTCCATCTTGCTATTCAAGCTGGTATCCCCATTGTGCCTATTGTCGCGGAGAATTACTGGAAGATATATCATCAGGGCGTGTTTGAAGAAGGCAGGGTGAAAGTCCGTGGTAAGCGCATTTTTTTTTGGGGGGGGAGGGGGCTGGGGGATTCTATCAATGTCGATTTCTCACCGATAACGCTAGTTTTACCTCCCATACCCACCACGGAGCTCAATGTCCAAGATGTTTCTGAATTGTCTACCCGAGTTCGCGATCAGATGTTGGAGGCTTTACGTGGTATCTCCGTCTCAGTTCCGTCAGGGCAGACGGGTCCAAGCAGGAAAAGTGAAATGGAAATCACCTCATTACGGCCTGAAATGGTTTCCCCGCAATTAGTAAGCGAGGTCCGGATACCAGAGGGACGAGACAATACCGAATTGGGAGCCACGTTGGCCACGTCGTCAAGTACGTCATCGTTACATACGTGGAAGTCGGGAGGAAGTGAAAATGGAGGGGAGACTGAGGAAGATGAGGGGATGATTCTGGTAGGACGGCCGGGATGAAGTACGAACGTTTGTTGACGATTAATGTTAAACATGAACGTTCACAGCCCACGGTGATCACAGCCCTGTGAAAAGAGTTGAACGTTGACTCCTAAGTTGTGATCGTAAACTCTCCGAATTCTCAGCCTCTAAACTCTGTGTTAACCTCGGCCTTCTCGGCCCCGCCTCAAACTCCCAAATTGTGGCCTCTTCTCCTAGGTGACAGACCACTATAAGTATTTCTTTATCCACCTCTTCTCGGCCACCTACCCACCCCCCACTTCATCCCCCCACTCCCATGACCAGCTCTCCCAAGCTCCGTGTTCTTCCCGGTACGTCCAAAATCAATATCACGCCCCTCAACTCTTCTTTGTTTTTGACGCGCCACTCCATTCAGATTGCTGGGGCCACCGTGGTGTACGTTATCAACTCCACTTTTCACACCATCTGACTCGTGTTCTACCTCAAGGCTTCATCGCGCTTCCCCGAGAACACACTCGCAAGCTTCGAGGCCGCCATCCGTGATGGCGCAGAGGGTATCGAGAGTGGTATTTATTTTTGTCCTGATTTCTTGCCATGTCCGACAGTGACCACAAGTCTACAGATGTTCACGTATCCGCAGATAATGTGGTCGTGATGTTCCACGATCCAGGTAGGCGTCCTGTAGATGGTTCCCGTCGTTGCAAATAACGGCCTTTTTCAAGCGTTGGAACGTACGACGGATTCAACAGGTAAGTTTACAGATTTCCCTTGATTGCAAGGTACCGGTCAACTGAAACCGGGCCGGGTGTGTAGGACAGATTAAGGAACGGTGTTGGTTCGGAGAAGACGGAATGCAGCATGTGAGGACCAAGAAAGAACCGAAGCAGTCCATTCCTACCTTTTCGGAGACGATCCAGTTACTGATGAAGGTAAGTAAGCTCCGGGGGGGGAGGGGAAACCTTTGCCCTTGTCCCTTGTTCACTCCTGAGTAACACGGGGGGTCCATGTCTCAGCCTGAAAACCACCACGTCAAACTCAACGTTGACGTCAAAGTCCACAATGATCCGCCCCGTCTCTTCTCGCTGATGCACCAGATCGTATCCGCGCATCCAGACTGGGAAAAGAAACTGGCGCCCCGGATACTACTCGGATTGTGGCATCCGTGCTTCCTGGAACATGCCAAGGCACTCGTGCCGTACTGTCGCCGATCGTACATCGGACCCAGCACCCAAGCTGCGCGCAAGTATTTCTGGGACGATTGTGATGCGTTTTCTATCGCGTTTGCGGCGCTGGCGACGTATGACGGGCAAAGGTTCGTTGAAGCGACCAAAGTGAGAGATGTTGAGTAACCCGTTTTTTTTTTCTGTGGGCACAACAGGTTTAGGGAGGAATGTAAGAGTGCCGGGAAGAATTTGATGGTGTGGACTGTTAATGAACCTGAACACATGATGGAGGTACGGGGTGTTTTACAGAAAAGAACGATGTTCTGGACGTTGATGTCTTAGGCCGTGAGATGGGAAGTTCATGCCATCATTACGGATGTCACGCAGACGTGGTTGGACCTGCGTTCAAAGTTACAACGTAAGTGCTGTCAGTCTTCTATATTGGGAGATCAAGATAGCCAACCAGAAAGCTTTAGTCGATTTTGATGGGATTGGCTCGAAGTATGGGCGGATATTCCTGTGGACCACGCCCGAGTTTTATACGCCATTTCTCATCATGCGCAGCGTCAAAGCACGTCGTTATCTCGAGGGCGTGGCGGGCCCATTTGATGCTGTGGCCAAGAAGAACAAGATGCATACCCCGTTAAAGATGATTTCGACCTGAAGTTTAGATACATACCATATAGCTTAGAGTTGATATACGTTGATAGAAGAGCGGAGAAAGGTTGAACGTTTGAACCCGGAAATTCAATTTCATTTCGCCATCACCTGACTCGCACTCGCACTCGCACTCGCTCAAGCCCTTTACCCGCCCGCAGCCTCCTTGCAGCCTCCTTGCACCGCTGCGCGCTTTAGCACGAGAACTCGTCCTGGAACCAGCTCTTATGCAGACATACAAAAGACAGAGAAACCGATATTCATTAAACCATCTTTCGTCAGAGACCACCGCGACATTACCAGAATATTATGCACGCCCCGCCGCGTCCACGACGGCCTGGAGACGGCCATCGCCTGCTCACAGAGCAAGCAAGGCGTTCTCAGAGCCCGACGGATGGCCGTCCGACAGACCACCCGATTATCCTGACAGTGCGGACGAAGCGGACGAGGAGACGGATTCAGTTGCAGGTGACGGGGTGCCACCGCCTTTCGTGTCTGCTGCCTCGCATGGTCCAGGCTATCATATCAAGCGATATTCACCATCGAATATAAGCGCTATAAGCTCTCCTGTTCATCACCCGAATAACGACGACAACGACCATCAACACTACACGCTGCCACATTCCCACCGCAATAACCGCTCTCATCCGCACCGCTCGTCTTATCTACACTTCCAGCGCTTTAAAACAAGTCCTGCGCACCCCTTACCTTCGCCAACGGATGATCCGTACCTAGATTCTTTGTTGGAAAGGAGTGTGCATGCGTTGGAAATGTCCAACACCCTACTGCAGTCCTCGATATCAACGCACACGAGCTTCTCCAAGTTGTTGAGGACGCCAGTGGCAGAACCAAGTACCAGTAATTCTTTGAGTGAAGAGGATGGTGTGGATCGATTAGCAGAAGGCAGAAAGGGGTTGACGAGGCGCATACACATACATGTCGACAGACCGCTTGGGGAGGCGGAGGAAAACGAATGGGAGGCGAGAAGCCAGAGCGTGGTGAGCTCTAGTTTACCGATTTTATCATCCATGCCCGGCAGACGCGCCTGCAAGCGACGGCCGTCTCAGATCGAACTGCAAAACTCAAGTAAAACTTGTATCCCCCGCTTAACGTACTCACCTCAAAACCGCTCACGACTCGTTGCGCCCGCGCCACGCGCCATGACGCAATATGTGGTGGCATCCTCCGCTGAGGCAGAATCCATCACACTGCCTTCGACACTTGGAATGCAGACCCAGACTGTCGTCAAGCTGCCCGAGCCTCCAACGCCTGCGTATAACATGCTAACCTCCTTTGTGCGCCCCACGCCAAGCTCGATGCCCAGTAGCCCATCAGTCTTGACGTCGCTAATCATGCGCCGTAGATCAAACAGCCTTACTCCAATTCTGGGCAGCGGCGCTCTCTCCCGCATCTCCAGGCGATCCGGCGGTCCTTCCACCATCGACGACCCCAGTCTTCCTCCCCCGACAGAAGAATCCACCTGCTCCTCTTCTTCAGAAAGCCTTATTGCTAAGCAGACCGTCATGAGCCTGCGCAAGATTCTTGACCAGCAAGCCGCCAAGTCAGACTCGACCCTTGGTGCTAGCTCCCGCCGTTATACATCTAGGAGGGCTCCTGCATTTTTGCCCGTCACCCCCGTCCCTGCACCGCAGGTGGGCACGTCCAATGCGACAGCCTCGATATCTCGGCTTTTCACCAAGGCGATACACACGTCGTCGACCCGGCCGCCCTCCCCACCGAGACATTCGGCGCTGAAGAATGGGAACGGCAGTCGCAGTTCGATCTCGGCTATGCAGCAGCAGGCCGATGCGGCGTCCACGTCGTCAGGCAACAGCGGAGCTAGTTCCGGGCCGATCTACGCTGATGGAAGGACGACCCCGAACCCGTTGTTGAGGATCAATGTGGCGAAGGCACAGCTGGGGATGCTTCCGGAACTTGTGAGTGCGGGTGTTGCTAGGGCTTTTGGCAGTGTCAGAGCGGCGAATGGGGCGAGTACGCCTAGTTCGGGGCAGAGCACGCCAAAGAGGATCAGCTTTGCTGAGCTGCCTGAGGGGTCGAGGCCCGAGGGGCGGTCGTCGAGGTTCAAGGATAGGCAGGCGCAGAGGAGGCGGAGGCGGAGGTTTTTGAATGGGCGAGGGATAACTGGGGCGATGTTTTCTGCCGAAGGGGAGAATGATGAGAGCGAAGGAGGGGGGTTGGGTGGGGAGCCATGGCAGGCTGGGAGTAGTCCTCCGATGGGAGGATGGTGGCCTGGGTGGTTGAGCGGTGGAACCGGAGGTGTTGGGAGTGCCTTGGCTGGGATGGGAGGAAGCAGTGGAGGGATGTACGTTTCCCGATACGAAGAACGGATGGAAGATCGGCTGAATCGGTCATGGAATGCTGCGCCAGGGTATGGCGGGCTGGATGACTGGGCAGTTTGAGGTGCAGTCCCTGTTTCTCTCTCTCTCTCTCTCTTTTTGTCTTTTTTTCAATTTCTGGTTTTCTCTCTTTTGGTGGGTGGATGTTTGGGGGGGGGTGGTGAATTGGCCAGTGGATTATTGTCGTTTTTTTTTTTTTCTAATCTTTCGCCAGTCATATGTTACTTTCTCTCTCTCGCAGTCTCAAATATCGCGACTTTCATTGTAGCATTAGCGATATATGTTTAATAGATAAAAAGTCAACGAGGTGCCAACGTGGATGTGAAGCTCCTCCCCCCTAGTCGGAAATAAGATAAACCTACCGGCCACAATTTCGCCTAGTGGCCACGGAGTTATGACGCATATCGCTTAAGGCAATTGGCGATGTTTACGGAGAAGTCGATAGGGTTCAACATTCATTCAGGAATAGCATATTATTAATAATAACAGACAGCATTGACAATGTGAGATCTAATGGAGATGAACGTTTGAACGCCCATTTCAGGCATGCCTACTCTTTTGCCGAACGCGCTCCTTTTCTTCGTCTGGACCAGCTTGACGTTTACGCTTTTGAGTTCGCTCATGGTTATTTAGGCTTTCACGTTTCGAATCCTGATCTCCTTCTTCATCTGCATCTACCGCCGAAGCCTTCGGGTCTTCGGGATCTTTGCCCTTGGCAGCCTTCTTTCGCGTGGCCCTATCATCCTTTGCCGAACGCCTCGTCCAAACGGTGTCATCCCATCCGCCTCTCTCTGCCAGCAGCTCGATCCCATGCCAGGCCTTTTCGCTTACACGTTGCACGCTCAAACGTCCTCGAGTAACAAGGTCCATTTCTAGATGCGAAGGAGGGTTTTTTTTTTTTCTTTCTTTAATTACAAGTGTTCTCCTCTCTCACGATAAATGACTCGCAAATACCTCTGATGGATTTACTGCATTCGGGACCTATGTAACTGATGTCTTGAGGAATCCGATCTGGAGGCGAGGCTGCAATGTGTTTGAGTAGAGCGAGAGGGACGAAATGTTTAGCGCGGGACTCGAATGTCACGTCTACCATGAACCATCTTGGGTTTTCCTTGTCCGATTTCTACCGTATACGTGATACGTGATTGAGGGGGGGGGGAAGAAAGGAGTTAACAAGCAGGAGAAAACGTGGGATAACTCGTACAGGATCGTAATAAGGGTGAGCTCTGAGAGACACGTCGTGAGCAAGCCCCGCCTCATCGTGGGCGCATAACAGATCACTTACGGATCCCAGGCACTGTCTGTAAGTAAAACGTGTCAAGAGTGCGGCGAATCATTGTATGCGCGTGCTCACAATCTGGATATGCCTCTTTGGACACCTCGAGAGAGAAAGAGAGAGAGAGGATAAGGCGGTGCAATACCAGTCGTGACTAGTAAACCAACCTCTGCGAATGCGATGACGCCTGGACGAGTACCAAGAATGTCAGCGCCACCGTTGAACGTTGAGTAGCAGTAGTGTACTACTGCTGTCACAGTAAGCCATTTACCTGGGTTCTTGCAATTAGATTGGTAGAAGAGTACCTGAAATGTCCCAAAGTGAGCATAAAGGCTGTTCTGAACGGCTTGACGGCAGTACCTTGTCCCCGACTCTCATCTCCTTCATAAGATTGCGAGCCTCGTAGTTACGAACGCCTTCCCAAGGCGAGGTTTTGACAGCCTCAAAATCATCGACGCTAAACTGTAAGAAAGGCGTGTGGTTATTTCTCTGAGAGAGAAAAGAGCAACATTTTTGGGTCACTTTGAGATCCTTCCCTTTGACGATGCGCGATTCTGGCTCGGCCTTGAGCAGCCAGTACTGGCTCTTGGACTTGGACTTGGACATGGGCAATGCCGAGCACACCAAGTTGGGATCTCACGCCACGCCACGGGCTGGGGGACGCACGTGGTTTGCCGAAGCGGCTATTTCGCCGCCGCCCGCACTCGAGGCTCGAGGCCCGCGATTGCTGTAAAGCAGGCGCAAAATTCGCTCTACTCTGCATATGCACAATGCGCAGCAAAGCAGAAATGTACAGCAAAATGGTCCTCGTGAATGATTGATTAATTCGTGGATTGCTGTAAAAAAAAGCGAGGGGGGGGCAATGACCCGATTACGTAATACTGAACCAACTTAAGTTGGGTTGCCACCTGATATAAGCCAACGCCAACTGCCGTTGGATTCACTTCTCACTTCTTTGCTTCCATTCACACTCTTCGCGCCAATGTCCCTCTCCAAGCCCCCTGTCCTCTCCTTCACAGACGACTCTGGAAACGTCGTCGACCACGATGCAGCCCATGGTAGGCGGACCCACCATATCTCATCTCACTATAGCCGCTCTAACGCCGCACAGTCACAGAGGAGCCTTCCCATCGTCCTGCAATGAGCCATCACAGAAAGCCAGGCGAGAATGGGTTGCTTGTCGTCCAGCCTTTGAAGCCTAGCGAGATGCAGGTACATCAGACATGTTTCAAACCTGCGTTGTTGGCACTCACAGATGATCATAGCCATCATATGCACAAGACATGGGGGTTGGAAGGGTATGGACAGCTGTTTTATGGAAGAGAGTTATTTCTGACATTGCTGTTAAGGTTACTCATGGTTTTTATGGTTCAATGATGCAGGGACTGGGTGCCTGTATTGGTTTTATGGGTGCTATCCCCTGTTGTATATGTTGCCCTAATCCATACAAGGATGTCGAGCAAGGTATCATTACTATAATTGTTTGTTCCATCTTCGGTCGCTCATTCATTCTAGGTTCGGTCGGTCTGATCTCCCGGTTCGGTCAATTCTACAAGTCTGTCGACCCCGGTCTGGTCAATGTCAACGTGTGCACCGAGTCCTTGAAGAAGGTCGATGTCAAGATTCAAATCAGTCCCATTGGCAGGCAATCAGTCATGTACGTGTGCCACGAAAGACTGTCTCATTTATACTCAACTTTTTCCGTCAGCACCCGAGACAATGTCAATGTTGAAATGTTTGTTATCTTGGGAATTGAGTTACTTTCCGTTCTCTAACCTATGGACCCGTTTCTTTCCAGTGACTCTGTCATCTATTTCCAAATTGTAAGCCCCTACCGAGCTGCGTTTGGAATCAGTGACCTGCGTCAAGCCCTTGTTGAAAGGGCTCAGACAACACTACGACATGTCGTCGGTGCACGCGCTGTCCAGAGCGTTGTCACTGAACGAGAGGCCATTGCTTTTGAGATTGCAGAGATTGTCGGAGACGTTGCTGACAAGTGGGGCGTGGCAATCGAGGGTATCCTCATCAAGGACATCATCTTCAGTCCCGAAGTGGCGACTTCACTATCTTCAGCGGCGCAACAGAAACGAATTGGAGAGTCCAAAGTTATTGCCGCTCGTGCCGAGGTCGATGCCGCACGCCTTATGCGCCAGGCTGCTGATATTTTGGCCTCACCTGCTGCTATGCAGATTCGACAACTTGAAGCCTGTGCGTGGCAGCCCTTTCTTCGTATACTCGTGGCTCTTACTGATGTGACATCTCCAGTACAAACGATGGCCAAGTCAGCGAACTCCAAGGTGATCTTTGTCCCGATGCAACTCCAGAATGATGTTGCTGGTCAAATAATGAAAGATTCTGCCGGTGCGCCCAGTAGCGATACTGGAAGCAGCTCCGTTGGCCGTGCTGGTCTGTTAAGTGCTTTGTCAGACCAGTGAAGAAATGCCTCCATTAACTCTATACCTGCCTATATCTTTCTCTTTTGAATGTATATGTATTCCTGACGATCCAAATACTGTTTCTGTAATTGTAGTATTAATTATTCCCTCTATACTGATTGTTTCGTATTGAAGCCCTAGTTAGCCGACCTATACTATAATGATACCAACTACCAACTCCTTATCTCCATGACTGTCAGGCCCTCCGCCGACTGCGACTTTATGACTGATAATAGTGCTGCCGGCGAGTTTATTTAAACAAAGCTATATGATAACGATCGCGGGAGACGTACCGCTGCGCCAATTCAGGGTCGCTTGGCAACCTGAAATAACGGGGATGCAGTGGGCCAAGAACCTGATTGCCTTCTTGCATGGTGCCTTACCGGTTTTACCATTCAGATCTGCAAACGTAAGGATCTCGTAATGATAGCTGATAAGGGTGTTACTAGATCTAACTTCATTTACAGCTTCCTATAACGACCATTAACTCGTACCACGCAACGCCACAAGTTAAGTTAGCTTGCACCCAGGCTATGTCTGGTTCATTCATTCATGACCGATCTATTGAATGCAAGGAATGATTAATGAATCAATGACACTGTTTCGAAAACAAGTCTGGACATTGAAAACTGGCAACGTTTATCACTTCACAGCTGCTTATTCCGGAGAGCCTGGACGATTTCATACTAAACTACCGAAGACGCTCAAGGTGCCACTTCAAGTGTGGAGCATGTTCTGACTGAATTTAGGGTTGAGGCGGCGACTTTCGGACGTTCTGGTTAACTTGGCACTTGGGCTATGGGCAGACATTATCTACGGTGCACTCTAGCAATATCATCACGCCCAAAGGTCTTTGTATGGTATGAACCCCTCTTAGAAGTCATCGATAAAGTTTGAAAACCCAGGGGGCTCAATTATAGGCCGCGGATTCAAATGAGTTCATTATATGCTTTTTGGAGCCCATGCCGCATCCGGACGCTCTTGCGACAACCTCGTGGAGACCTGCTACCCAAGCATATATAAAGCTGACTGCTCACGTCTCAGATTCCTCCCCCCCCCCCCCCCAATCTCACCATCATGCCTCCCCCAAGATGTGCAAAATGCAGCGACGAATGCACTTCCTCTATGATCTGCTCCAAGTGCAAAGAAGTCAATTACTGCGTACATATCATCCCCTTCATGACACGAGAGATACGAATTGACTTTGGGGGTTAGTCGAAGGGATGTCAAAAAGAGCATTGGCGCAGCGTCCATAAGCACATGTGCGAACCATCTAATCCAAACATGGTATGGGCCATCGAGGTCTTGTGCAACAAAGAATCCCGGCATTCGGGCGATGAGATGAACCGGCTTCAACATATTCGCATTCCTAAAAAACATCACATCTTCGATAAAGGCGAAATATGCCCTGTGTTAAACGCTTGTGGCGTTCCCCTCCTCATTTACAGTCCATATATACACAACAAGGAGTGCCTTCCTGTCCGCAAATCCGATCTAAGTAATCAAGCCGCGTTCACTTTTCGAATTGATGTGCATGATATCCGCTGTGCCGTTCCTGAACCAGTAAGTGACATAAGAGGCCTGAACTAGCAGCGGAGTAATCTAATGCCTGCTCTCAGTGGCGTGAAATACCTCCTGGAAACGTGAGTCACCCTGTTCAGCTGATGTGCAGATGACACGACTTAACTCCTGCAACATAGTGCATTATTGCCCGCAGCGATCATCGCCCGTTGACCCGGGAGGCAGCAGAAACGATGCTGATGTGGGCAATGAGAATTTTGTTCGAAAGCATCCAACTCCCAGAGACGGCAGGCTGGGCTCCGACGTGGCAGCTCATAACACCGGCATCGTTTCAGTTGTTCTCGCGTGATTACTACGATGTTCAGAGAAAATTGGGAAGAAAGGGATTTGACAAGTTGCTTTCTCCTCTCTGACAGGTGGGTCATGATTCAAAGAAGTATACAATCAAGGTTCATTAAGGCCGTTCGCGGCTGCTGCTTGGGCAGTTCCACAGCAGAAGCAGCAGTCCCAGACTGCCTTATCTGATTATCCAAAAGGTATTTGGATATGTCCTTTATTGTCGTATTTAACCGCTGGTTTGAAGCATTTGAATTTCTATGTAACGTATGTACAGTATGACAAGATTACTCTAACCTTCTATTCCCTACACCGAGTAAGATGTCGCCACTAGTCATCTCACTGATTTTTTAAAGTCGTCGATATCATCTTGGATATCGCGCTTCAATTGATCCAGCCAAACGCACCAGCATTCGAAGAAAGCTGATAAGCCTGACACTGCAATGGTATTCAAGTTCTTTAAAACATACTCTTCACTCTTCGCATCTGCCCAAGCCAATCGTCGGATTTCTTTTTTTGAAGATTTCACTTGAACATAACGAGACAATGACCTAGCACTCGCAAGATGGTCAATCATCTCAGAGGTAATGTTTTCCAACCCAGATCAATTTCAGCATTTCCAGCCAACTTGGACCTGTCAATTTCACATGTCCTTTGTCCATGGTATCATTGACAATGATCAGAGTGACGCAAGTTGACCCGCGGTTGCTTGGTTATTTGGCAAGTGAGTTCAGAGTGCCTCTCACAAAAAAAGGCCAGCATCGGCCCTTTGTCGACGAATAATTGAGGTGTCTGTTCAGAAATGCAGCATTGAGTTTATGAATTTGAAATCTGTTCTACATGCAGGTAACACGTTTAGTAATGCTGGGTTTCGTTGAGAGTAGCAAGTTCAAGTGACAACTTGCGAGACGCGCCCGCCTATCCAATTGAGGGAGTTGCTCAAGCCACACATGATGCATGATAATCCGACTCCTGAACTTTGCCTCAACCAATCACATATTCATGGATCCCGGTCCAGAGCTAAAAGTTTAGCGTCCGTGTCGTCCCTCTGGCCAAATGCAGGCGAAATCAGGGAGCGCAGACCAGCCAAATAGTAGTCTGGTTGTCTGGCTACGAAAAAATGGATATCCGCAATATGTGTTTCGATTCAAGGTTTATCGAGGGAGAGTGACGGGCTTCAAGGGAAAAATGTCTGACGGTATAGGCTGCATCCCAACCATCATGCATCAAGTCGAACGTGCCAGTCTTTCAGCTATAAGCCTGGTATGTGAGAGCAGAGTCGTCTCCAGGTTGGTAGAAACGAATCGATCCTCTGGTAGGTCGACGCCGCGGCATCGTTAGTACTGAACGTGAACCCCCCTTGCTGTCAGGCACGCCAGGTAGGTCAATCACAATGCCTTGGCATCTGATTCGGTCGCTGCTATGGACTGGGCATTCAGTTTCCACCCGGATATCATGATGATTATACGGTGTGTCAATCCTGCATTTTATCAACTCCGGAACGTACCAGTGAGATATTGTTTTTTTTTTATAGGTTATTCGTGATGAGGTTCCGCCACAAGGACCAGTTTTAATATCCCATGTGAAATTCCTCCATCAGCCGTCTATCACACAGATGTGAACCCATGGGACGCAATCGACGCGTATGATTCCTTTTCTCAGGTCATCATAGACTGCGCGCTGACTTGTTTTTGTGTTGAAGCCCCCAAGAGCACGCCCATAATACCAATAGACAACCTCGTCCGGTGGGTCGATACCCTGACTTCTTCTGTCCCAGCTGTAACCGCAAAGCTTTATTTAGCCTTACACTTTCAACCAGTATGTTTCAGAGGATAGTCAAGTTGTCAATGCTGAGTCACCTTGGGAATGTAAAACTGAACCTCACTCGCTTTTTTCAGTTTTTACGAAATTATCGCGAGGAAAAACTATTGATGGCACTCGTGAAGTATGAGAGAGAGGTATATATGTATTATACTAGAGACCCCAGGTATGATCTTTTTTATTTTATTATAATTATTTAAGGCTGCCAAACGCATGCTGACCTCGAATCAAGTAGACAAGAATTTCATGTAAGTCGATTTCACGACGCTCATTTCACTCGACGTTCCAAGATGCAAAAACCAAGCTTCACTTTAGCATACTTTCACTACAAGCGAGCGTTTTGAGTCTGGGACGGTGTGTTGAATGCAGCCTCCAGAACGTGGAACTAAACCTCACTTGCGTTTTTTTTTAGCCTGTTCAGGATTTTTTTATGGGAACAGAGCGGATCCAATTTCGAATCCCCCCTGGTGGAAGATTGACGGTAGAGCACATTGGGTACGATATTCTTTTCAGGCCATAGTAAACTGACGGGCTATTGCTTTGTGTATAGATCACATACCGACACTCATGAATTGAGCAGGTCGGAGTGAAGATCATCACTTTATTGTATCCACAATGTGTTTTCAATGTTAGAATTTGTTTCAGCGCGCCGTCTCTGCTTTGTCAACTTTCAGGCCTTTCACATACAAATGAAGAGAGCGTTTGATTAATAAAGACCAATTAGTACGATACGATGCGACTATTAATTACAATTCCGAAAGTGTTTGCTCCAGAGCTTGAATGAATGTCATCTGTTCTGACTAGACAAAGTGCGTGAAACATTTGCATTTAAACTACGATCCTTTCGATAAGCACAGGAATCCAATTGATCATCTTCGTTGCATGCCCTCGGTCCCGAGGCAAGAACGTAAAACTGTTGGCAAGTCCTTGCATTCCAAGTTCTTCCAGTGCGTTAGCTTGGCGTTTCCGCCAGCCATCGTCTAGCATGGAATTGGAATCACGAAGGCCACTTCGTGATCTCTCTTGAAGAGCAATGGAGAATATGGTTGAAACGTTCTTAATTATTGACGCGTTGGATGAGTTTGCAAACGTGTCTTTTATTTTGTCCTGAAGATTTTCGTAGCTTGCAGATGGTCAGATTAAATGACGCGATGTTGGATTGCGAATTTCAGACTTACATCAGGGCCACGATATCAGGATATTTTGTTGCAGTGTCACACAAAAGTGCATATAAGCACTCTGTTTCTGCATCATCCCCTTGCGCTGTCGTGAGCATTGCACCGACGAAGGAAATGACCAGAAGAGCTTTGGCTGTGTTCGTAATTCCCAAGAATGCTAGATTAACACGCGGCGCTCGATTATCTTCTTCATCGTCGGTGATCTCTTGCTGTGGAAGCCATACGTCTTCAACTCGACATTCGTTTAAGAGGCGACGGTAAGATACACTGCTCGTTGAAAGTGGCAGCAACGCAAGGAAATAGCCGAGGGCATCCGAAAAGTTCATGTTATGGTGATCAGCAGGACCAGAACGAATAGTTACACTGAGCAGGCTTCTTAAAGCTGCCTCTGCGGATTCTCGCAACCCAGAGTAACGTAGCCCTTTAAAGATGATTGCCGCCAATGAAAAGGATAAACTTGTCTCAAACGATAACTTCAGGATGTCATCGAGTTGACATGTTACATCCAGGAGAGGTTTTCGTCCTTCGAGAAGGACTTCGTGCACAGGGGTGACAGTGAACAACCCATCTGCATCCATCTTTTCCAAAGATACGCGAATAAGACGAGTTGCCTCATTGAAGAATGACATATGGCTGGATTGCAAGAGTGCGACCCCCAACCAGAACAACTGGACTAGATAACGCGATTCTTCGGGAAGAGCTGGGACCATTTTGCAAAGACATCGAAGCATGCTCACGATGGGCAATGTCTGAGTCTCGTTAGCCTTGAAAAGCGCATTCCTCAGCGCAACAAGTAGTTGATACAACATGTCATCATCGACGTCGTTGACGGCAAGTGTACCCATGGCTATGAACGAACGAATTTGTATTGCTGGGGAAAGTTGAAAGGCGGTTGAGGTTATTAAGCTCATCCAACGAGCGCGCCAGACATTCAGTAAACCTGCATGGTATTTTCTTCGTCATGTACAGTCTAACAATATTCAGGTTACGTACCGCTTGATCCAGATGTCAATTTCATTACGTTCGCCAATAGAAGTGTGAGATCCTCCAACGTGTCAAGAAAGTCTTTGTCGTTGATAGGATCAGTGGTTCCATATTCGCTGGACGGGGTGTCGCGGAGAAGGCCAAACAGCTTTAACTTTACTGGTGTCGTACACTCTTTCATGAGTTGCAATAACTCCTCAGCGGGGATGTCATCCGAGCGCGACATGTATACGGACTGCAGCAAGTTCATGATAACACCATATACAGATTTTCGAACATTGATCTGGCCTACGCCAGCGACCAGTGTAGTCAGATGGATCACTTCTGGTACGTGAAACTGGTTGTGACTTAAGTGCCTGGACTGAGAGGTCACAGCGAGAGCAAGTCGAAGGAGCGTCGATATCTCAGACCAATGGGTATGTTCGACTAGCGTTATCGATGGTCTGGGAGAGACTTTCCCAAGAGTCTTATTGATGGTCAGAAATGTTCCATTATTGAGGAGCATTGCTTACCTTGCGCATTCTTGAGTATATCTTTGCCCGCACGGATATTGAAGATAAGCACGCGAGGATGTTTGCCACCGCTTCGCAGCGCGATGAACCCATCCCGCCGTCAACAGCCATCCGAACTAATTCGTCCAAAACCACGTCGGTAATGAAGTTGTCAAGTTTAGCGACCTCACTCCATATGTATTTGTGAATGAGAGGACTGATCTGTCGGGGGATCAATATTTTGCAGTTAAACTGTAGAAACATACCTCTGGATAGGATATCGACAATTGGGCCAACGTCCTAATACAATCTCTTAACCTGGCACCAGACCGCTCGTAGAGCTGACTGGTCGCATTGGAAAAAAGGGCTAGCTTCTTGATCCATGGACGAATGTATGTGAGACAATGTATTCGTTCTGCTGTGCCGATATGACCAGTAGTGTTCATCGATTCGGCGACCTCGGATAGGAAATCGAGCGTCAGTACTGGGATCGCCTCAGCTAGGCGCTCACTCAGCTGCTCAACAAACGCTGAATAATTTCCTGGAACGAAGCCCGCTAGCAATCATTCATATCAATCAACATCTCTGCATACGGAAGAAAGCTCACCACTGCAGGACATAATTGGGTTTTTCTCCAGGTTGAGATAAGAGCAAACCGCTCCGAGCAAATCATAAGCAGCTGAACGAAGTTGTTCATCATCGAAGTCGAAACTCAGGAAGGCAGTGTGCAGGAGAACAGCAGGAACGTTGGAATTTCTTGGAGACCTGTCAGACGATCGAAACTGGGAGTCTTTTAGGCGACCTTTCGTGGACCTTATAGTCTAGTGCGATATGAGGGGGACGAAAAAAAATCAACCTAAGAACAGGTTATCACCTTAACAATAGCATCGCGGGCTGACGATGCGAAATACATGGTCAGAGCTTGACGGCTTCGTCTGACGATGAATTCATTAAGATCTTGTCCTGTTGAAACGTTATAGACGTCGCTAACATCCATTAACGGTATTATTTCGGTCGAATTGCATAGAAGTCCAGGTGAAATTGGTGTCTTGCCGACCTAATAAGCATGATCAATCACTTTTACTGTAACGCATCTGTCCCTCGTACCGTAGTGATTCTCAGATGACTTGTGCCAACGTCCAAAGTGACAGGCATACGCATATATCTAATTTTCATCATAACATCGCTGAAAGATTGACAAGGCTCTTTTTCAAGTGAATCTAAAGATAATGATGCAATAAGTGATAGACTTATCGTTACAAAACAAATAGATCTTACTGGTGTATGCAAGGGGAACAAGGGCCTGTTCGGGTACGTGCTGGCGGAGCAAATCCATAGTAGGATATGTCTTGATTTCACCACAAAGAGAAGCTCCTACGAGGAATGAAATTAAACGATGATGTCTATGTAGTATTTTCTTACCTGCTGCTACGTTGTATAACCGCCTCAAATATTTTTGCGCCTGATAGTTGGGATTTAGAATATGGGTCTTGATGAGGCGGACGCGGATATCCGACGGGATCAGTTCGACACAATAATTAACCCATTGTAGTGGGATTTCCGCGGCGGCCGTGAAGGACGTACAATCCACGATTAGTTCAAATTGACGATCATCATAGGTTGACAAGGTCTGATAAAATGTTAGTAGGCTAATCAAAGTAAGAACAAGTGGCGCACTTTGAAGATGTGGTACATCAGTAGTTCAATGTCTAGGGATTCGACGTCAATTTTGGACAGATGAAGAATAAAGAACGCTGATTGGGGCTGCGACAGATTTGAGTCAGTGTTATTATTGGAAATGACTGAGTGTGTGCGTACCAGAGGAACGCTCGTTTCAGAAAAAAAATTCTTAACGGACTGACTATCTCGTCTTGCGTATCGTGCCATTAGTTGCTTGTATCCTTCATGTGAATCGGACGTGAGAGTGGACGGGGAAGGAGCATCAAATGGTGCTTTGAGATCAACCAGGAGAGTACAAAGCTCATCCCAAGCTCGTTTGCCATTCGCCGGATCTACAAAACCATCTTGTGACGGTTTCACGCGACTTAGTAGCTCACGGCCAATTTTATCGGCGTGTTTGACGAAGAAACGGTGTAACACTATGTCATCCGTATCATCGGCTGTGTTTCCTAGCCACTGATCATTATCGTCGTGAGGCTCTGCATTCTTCTACGACTGAACGTGAGTGCTTGTGAACCAGCTAGAAGGAAGACCCACTACAATTATTTCACTCAAAAATCTCGTGACATTTGCTATGTTTTCTTCGAGGAACTTATTCAGCGTCACCATATATGCCTCCTTTCCGAAGAATATATTGTTTGCGAGGTTCTGCAAGATCTTTGTTATCACAATTAAGCCTCGACGAATCACTATTGCATTATCATCTTTGGGTAACTCCACTTCCACGATTTCAGGAGTGACGACTGCCGGTGAGATAAACCTAAACAATAAACAAATGAGTTGGGAAAGATAACGTTAAAGGCTAACCTGAGGAAGATGAAGGATCCCAGAGCAGGAAATTTCGAATCTGGCCAATGCTCCACACTGTCATAAACAGCATGTTAGACTTTATGGATGTCAATACTGGGACGAAACCATTTACACTCTGTTTGCTATGTGAGAACATATTTCTCGAAACATCCTAAATTTGGCTGTTGGTTCTTGATAGTATGCGCATAACATTCGACACTCACGCAGGGAGGGCGGGAACCGAAGCACTTATGATGGATAGAAAAGATGACGCGATGAATTCTACATTCTTCTTGTTTTGCTCGAGATCTTGATCACCAGACTTGCTCGGGTCAAGTTCATAGCTGCAACCTGGTGGCATGGACAGCATAGACTTGATTAACGGCTGTATTAAGCTTCGCAGATAACCATAGCCATGGATTTTGGCGAAAGCAGACAGGAATCTAGTACATGTCGAATTTCCTCTAAAAATGTTAACGTCGTTATCTAACATAATACATTCCAGTGAAATAATTCATGGCATTGAGCAGAAGCGTACCCGTGCGGTCAATCTCTTGGTCTATCATCATTGCCATCAGTTTCACGAGTGACGCGCGATTGTCGAAGAGATTCAACAACACAGAGATCATGATATCGACTTCTGCTGGTGGGCATACTTCGCATATTATCAACGCTAGTACCATCTTATCGGTATGTCACTCATCATCCATACATGACATTGTTTTAAACTCACATTAGAGCCTCGGACCAGCTAAAGGACGGGGTCAGTGCTTCTTTGTATTGTTATTAAACTTGATCGCACCTCGCATAAACTGGATCTTCTTAATTGAACATCCGGTTTGCCCGAAGCATCGAACTTGACGCCGTTTTTAATGACTCGCGTGAAGACATGAGCAAAGATAAGTCTCTTCCTCTTGTCCTTGTCGAAGGCCAATGATAGACATTGCCTCAAACCATGATCAGGGTTCGCGCTAACTAAGTGAGTCAATCCAGTGATAACTAGTTCCCGAGTCTGGGCCTCCTTCTGTATAGCTCGTGAATTCTGGAAATGCATTAAGCACGCGTAAGATGGCGGATTGAGACGGCTTACAGTATGACCTGACATGCCGTCTAATGAATCCTCAATTGCCTGAAACTTCATTTGATATCACAAAAAGGCATGACCTTCGGGGGGACTCACCGCGTCGTCATTATAATAGGTATTCAATCCATGAAGCAAAGCACCAGAATATCTATTGAACAGTCTTGATACAACATGGCCGCCGTCCTCGCCAACGTCGCTTTCGCTTGGCTGCAAGTGAAGCTGCTCCAAAAGTTTCACTGCTGTGCGTAGACAAGCCATATTGAGTTCGCCTTGGAGATGTGTCATATCTCCCTCCTGAAGGTAAAAGTATGAGTAATTCCATGTTCGTCGTATCTCAAATATGACTAACGTTTGTCGGTTTAACCCATTCCATAATAATGTCGAGGATCAAATGCCTCACATTTGTGTTCTTTCGTAATTGCAATGATTCTTGGCTGTCACTTGCGATCTCACATACTGTGCAGAATTTGGTCTTGGTGCGAGAGGCTTCATTTCCTGGAATGCGGGAAATCAAAGAGGCGAGCACATATAAAGTGGGCCCAATATCCACTCTTGGACTTTCTTGGGTCTTGGCATGGTTATTTTCAAGGAGTAATTTAAGAACTGAGACAAACTGGAGGAATGTAAACGAATGTGACATGAGATAACAAATGGAAACGATACCTGGTCTAGCTTTGGTAGGAAATTTTGATCAGGCTCATCGTAAACAGTTCGTTCGATACCGCGCAAGATCCTGAGCCAGAGTGAGAGGAACACCTGAGTGAGAAGAAACTATCTTACTCATCTAGATACTTCAAGACTTTGGCGTACAATTTCGGGCCTAGCTCGGCACCTAGAGCGTCCTTGGCAGTATCACGAATGTGGGCATCAGGAGAAACAAGAAGGTCCGTTAAATCAGATAAAAAGCCGTCGATAAGTGGGACTTGATCATCCAACATGCGTATGCTGTCCGGCAAATAGAAGCGCGGGATTGAGGAGACAAGCTTGGTATAACCTGGAGGCTCTATAGTCCTGTTCCCTAAAGTTGCAGCGAGGAAGAGCGTGAGATTCTGCCATTGAAATCGGGTTTCCTGCGTGTGCGTGTAGTCTCAGGCGTTGAATAGCATGGAAGGACATATGACATACTTGTAATGGGTTGGGAGTATAGCTGCCTCTGCGCCCGTCTTGAGAAGATGCGAAATCATTGAGGGTCTCATAAATGGATTCTGTTAAGCTACGCCATCTTCCAAAGCATTCACTCCAAATTGTAATATGGATGTCAGGCGGAAAAGTAATGGAGCGGAGAAGCTTTCTAATACGCTTCTGATGACCAACGCGACCTGGTGTTCCATCAATAAACACGTATTGAATAAATAGCAAAACCAGACCAATAACCATGATTTTCGGATCGCCCAGTCTATCGTATATAGAAAGGCGATGGCACATATCAGGAGAATCCAACCTCGGAAACCCGGGCTGCCGCTCAAGATATGCAATAAGTCGAAGTCCCCTAGCGCTTAATTGGGAAATGTTGCTCTCCACAGACGTGAGCGATATGATGAATGCTATCTCAACCATCCCAAACGCAGACAGACGTGTTGGTTCGTTTTGAATTTCCATGACATGAAGTGACTTGTAATCTGTCAATCATTGACAATACGCTTGTAAGAGAACGTACATTACTCTTCCTTGCGTACAGTTCCAAAATTTGAAAAGCAATGGAGATCCACATACGTTGATTTTCTGAATCAGATCGCCAAGTGATTAAATTGTTTGCTACGCTCATCAGTGTGACTGGCCTTTCATGTAACTATCAACGAATGCTTCCGGTAATGGGGAAATAAACCCTTACAACATCGATTTAAAAACCCTCACGAAATTCTCCAGACCAGGATGATTTGGTTGCATTTGAAATACCACTGCCGTAAGCGTACGATTTGTTTTGGCTATTGATATCTTAACGGATAGGTCCAAGTTAGAGCCCCACAGCCTTGCCATTTCGAAGCGGTTGTCAGCAGCGACGGGAGTAATACAATTTAGAAAGAAATACGGCTCGGCGCGCCACAAGGCCAGAATCCCTAGCAGAAGGATTTCTCTGTCGCTCGGACTTGGCGTGATAAATAGCTTGGCTTTGGGAACAGTCTCTTGCAACCTCCTATTTCCCTCCTCATCCAACTCCGCGCGGTTCAACACTCCACTCTAACTCAGTATTAGAAGGTACGGTAATTAACTTCAGATAATCCAACTTACGGAGAAGATCTCTCTTATGCGACGGAAAACGGCATCTCGTAACGGATCCAGAGATCGTTGCCACGAAATGCGATTTGCCTAGGCAGCTTAAGCCACGTACGCGCTTCAATAAGGTGATTGATATACCTCCTGCACTAGCGTCAGACACGCTCTGACCGCTGTGGCCTTAATAGCATCAGACTTTTCTGAACGAAGGCAATGTAAAAAAAGAGGTAAAGAATCCTCCGGCGGGAGGAAACGATACAAGGCCACTAGCGCCTCTGCATAGAACGGGATATCAATTTCATCGTGGTGTTCGCTGTACAGTTTACGATAAGTTGCACTTGAAAATGCAGCCTATAAACAAGTATTTTAGCGAAATTGTCGTTCACCAAGCAGAAAAGTGCTCACCTTGATCTCGTGCACAACATCACATGCTAACATGCGCAATGGGGTCTCATCGCCTGGACTAACATACACGGCAGCACGACATATGTCAATCGCACAGAGAAGCGAGATTTCAGACAGTCTCGATAATGTCCCGAGATGTTTTAGCATTTCCACTCCGAAGCGGTATTCCTAGAACGACACATCGTCAATTGCTTGCTCCGGGGCGGAACACTCACAAACCTTTCTCGTTGGTTTTCCATTGTATGGATGCATTGCAAACTCTGCTGTGATTCTCTCCGAGGTGATACAACAAAGGGTCGTTAACGTTGGCCAGAATACTTTCTCATTCGCAGTTGTATTCAGGGAATGGATTAGATCAAATACGCGCTCTGGCGCTCCCTCAGTTCGGCCTCTCGTTCGGATGGCGTCATTAAATTCGGCAGGATAATAGTCGATCCAGTGCCATATAGCCGCTCGGAGAGCCACAGATACCGCTTTTTGTGCTTCTGTCCCCATGCTAATGAGCAATGAGGACAGCTCTAACCATGACGAACGAAAAAATAGATCAGTTCGCAATCTCTGTAGCAGTGAAACGAAACGATACCATTAAGCACTTGAACTAGTCGCTGACGATTCAGAGCACTGTGGGCCAACAACTGTATTGGCAACAAATCCGGATTTTCGTCCTCTTGTCGAATCTTCTCCCGAAGTCGTTCAAGAACCAAGCTCCAATTTGAGGCCGAAACATGGAAAACGATACGACCAGCATATTCCGAGATCAGATGGAGTAAGGGAATGTGCGACTTGGTCAGTGATATATTGGTCTTTTCGTAGTGGGGATTAACAATGGGAAGGCCAAACATGTGAGTCCCTGTGTTGTGCGCCTCCACAGAATCACCAGAGCCTTCTTGCAGTTCTGATGAAGTGACAGATCCTTGCCAATCACATTCATAATCACGAAAGGCGATGTCTGCCGAACGATTCGTTATCATTAAGGGGGGGTCGATGTTCGATGTTTGTCTGAGAAAGAGGACCATGACGAGGAGTATGTACCCTGCACATTGTCCGTTCAATGGGGCAGGTTCGACATTGGATACAGGATAGCTAGCCGTTTTCGCTTGAGATTTTGCGTTGGAAGAGTTGGAAGCGTCCTCTGCCTGTGAACTAGACTGTGCTTTGACGTTCCATCGTGAAGCTAGGGCGGCTGAAAGCACTTTTAGGATGAACAATTCTGACTGAAGAACTTCGAGAGTGGGAAGGCCCGTGACATCCACCTGTTTCTACACTAACGTTGACCACAAAATTCTGTGAAATCGTGCCATAACATACCTTGGTCAGCATTTGCAAAATATCAGCCAGCGTCCATGCGATAACGTCTATTGAGTCTTGAGAGAGTTCAACCAATGTTTCGATGGCTTGCTGCGTGGGTTTATCCGATTCGACGCGATCCAAAGGAAGTCCAGAGTTACAAGGTAACTTGTAAAACGTGAGCTTTAGAGAGTTGTTCCCCATGGGCGACATACCTTATTCTTGAGTCGATTCACCAATGCGATAATTGAATTAGTGTGGGGGGTCCCCGACGTTGGCGGTAGCGATTGGTTCCAGATACGATTAGAATCATAGCTTCTATATGGCTTTAATGTGGTTGATGTTGAGCTGATGGCCAGTGAGGTGGAGGACTTGCGGAGCGGCATGAGAAAGTCGCGTGTATCTGATGAACAAGGGCGTATTATTCAGCACAAGCGCGTCTCCTCCCTCCGTCCTGTATGTCGTCCTTGCAAAAGAAAAAAGCCCTGTATGCGTTGCGTATGAGAGAACGGTTGAGGCCAGACTGATGGCAACGACCCTAAGACGCTTATTAAGCAGTTTCACAACCCATTGAAATATTAAAAGCATGATGATGAAATAAGAAATCTTAATAGATTAACTGATGCTCATTGAGCATGGCTATACCCATTTCTCCTTCGAAAGACATTATATTATAATACCTAGTAAGTAAATTCATGGTGGGAAGTGGTATGCGTCAAGTCGTCATCCTGCATCTACTAACTACTAGAGTAACTTGAGAGCACAGCCACTTGGACCTACAGGGTACCACAAAATTCCCGCGAGGAGCTGATGGGATCTATCTATCTCACGATGTTGCAAATCCTGGATGTCAGTTAAAGTAAGTATGGAAACTGACTTGTTGTGATCAGCCCATTGTTCGCCATATCCGTACACCATGTGTGAAAAGCGGTTACGTGGCAAGATTAGGAACAATGGTGGCCGGTGAGTTCCGATTGAACAGGTTCATCTTCAACTTCTTGAGAATTCCTATTCTGATCCAGCACTGGGCAGCCGCTTGTGAGCGATTGCCTGGGTCAGGTAAGATTCATTGAATACAGGGGGCGCGGGAAAACCCTGATTGATTTTCGTTACTCCGCAGAAATTTGAAACCCTTTGGCGGACGGACATATAAATCGCAGCGGTTCCCCACCCGCAGCATCGCACCCTACGCTCTCGACTCTCTGCTGTCGTTATTTCCCTCTCGCTTGCTCTCCAGTCGTCGTCGTCGTCGTCCTTTGCAAAGCAATTATCGTTCCTCCTTGCTATTTCTGTCCATCCCTACGTTATCTTTCTTCTTCTTCGCTCGTCGTTCTCTGCTCCCATTTTTTTTTCATCATAAAAACTGGTTTTCACATCTTCGAGCACCTATCGCCACATCCTTTCCGCGAGATTTAAATGTCGCGCTTGGATACACCCGATTTGGATCATCTCTCGAGGCTCTCTGTTCCCCACCACCGCACCAATACAAGCGCCGAGAACGCAAATGGATATAACACCGCCCACTCACCACATCAGGATCGCCGTCCATCGCTAGGTCTTCACACATATCCTGCGACAGCTTCGCGATCCTTTCCAGTTCAAGAACGGGAATACAGCTTTGGTGATATCACACCCTCGGAAACAAACAGACACAATTCTTCCAACATTCACTTTACCATTCCTCCGTTAAACACCCATCGTCCTTCCCCGCCACTCTCCCAGGCATCGCCAAACAGTTACACCTCTTCCACTCCTACAGAAAGAGACGCTCACACCGCCGTGCGTAACATCCTTCAGCGCCCCTCTTCCAACAGCCCCCCCAGTGTTTCCTCTTCTCGCTCCTCCATTTTCTGGGGAGATTTGGAACCCTGGATGGACGAAGAATATGCGAAACAAGTATGCACCCTCATGGGCTGGGATCCAGTTAATATACGTGTTCCCCGCCCGCCCCCTGACCCTGTCACAGGGCAACAACCCAACAATCCTGGTTATTGCTTCTTGACATTTCCTACCCCGGCGCATGCAGCGTCCGTCTTGGCACAAATCAACAATGGCGGGAACGGTAATCCCACTATAATGCCCAACTCCTCCAAACCATTCATAATGAACTGGGCTGCGAACGTTCCGTCTGCGTCACCCATATCATACCCTATGATGTCCGCCGCCCCCCCTAATCCTCAACCGGCGAATCAATACCAGAAAGAATACAGCATCTTTGTTGGTGATCTCGCGCCGGAGGCATCAAACTCTGATCTGGTCGCCGTGTTTCGGAATCCGGTACTCGGACTTAGAAATGATAGAGAACCCAAGTTTATCCGTCCGTTCCTGAGCTGTAAGAGCGCAAAGATTATGCTAGACCCAGTCACTGGTGTTTCACGAGGCTATGGCTTTGTGAGGTCAGCGGGCGATTTTTTTACCTACTCAAAACCCTGTCTGACGGTGCATCAGGTTTACGGACGAGGCCGATCAACAGCGTGCCCTCATCGAGATGCATGGCCTATACTGTCTTTCCCGTCCAAGTATGTCTCCACATGCATCGTTCTTGCCGCATACATTGACCTTTTGCATGACTTCAGTGCGCATATCCCCCGCCACCGCGAAGTATAAACCACCAGTACCTTTACCTGCGCATGATTTCACTCAAGTACAATATTCCTTGCCAACCCCTGTCACTCTGGCTCTACCCCTTCATAACATGGGTCAACCCCAGAATGCGGCAACACCCGTGGCCTCAGTGACATCCAATTCTTCGCTAGCCACTACTGCGGTCTCTTCGTCTGGTTCTGGATCTACTTTGGGCGGATCAAATTCTGGCAGTTCTCTAAGTTCTGGAACTCCATCTAAAGGCTTGCTAACGCCCTTCAATTCTCTTAATTCCGAAGAGATGATGAACTTGCCGAACAGTGTTCTTGCCCAAATTACGCAGCAGTATGCGAACAACGACGGAGGTGCTTCTGTGACGTCACCGTTCGCGCAATCAGATAACACCATCAAACAGGCGGACGAGAGTCACTATGCGATGCCTGAGGAATCTTGGAAGCACCATGCTCAAGCCCGAGCTATCTTAGGAAATCTTATTGGTCCAAATGGGGAACAGCTAACGTCGACCGACCCGTATAATACGACGGTCTTTGTTGGAGGATTATCTCCTTTAATATCCGAAGAGACCCTTAGAACGTTCTTTGCCCCATTCGGCGACATTCATTATGTGAGCCACTCCGCGTTTCTTACTGCCAATCTAAGTCTTTGCAGGTCAAAGTTCCAGCCGGCAAGCATTGTGGTTTTGTCCAATTTGTGCGCAAGGCAGATGCAGAGCGCGCTATTGAAAAAATGCAGGGATTCCCCATCGGTGGTAGCCGTATTCGCCTCAGCTGGGGTCGTAGCCAGTGTAAGTGATACATGCATTTGGTAATGTGTTCAAACTTTCTGAACACATTAATAGATAAGGCCGCTCAAGCTGCTGCACAGGCTGCGCAGGCTGCAGCTCTTCAGGTGCAATATCAAGAAAGCACGCAGCGGCAAGGTGGAATGACTCAGGAACAGGCATTACAAATTTTGCAGAAATTTACCTTACAAGGATACCGCGATAATCCCTCGCCCATCAATATTCAGTATAATAGTTCAGGTGCAAACAGTAATGCTCTCCTTCAGGAGGCCTATCCCAACTCTATATTAGGCAACGGATATAACGAAGGCCGATCACGGACCGGGGCATTTGGGTCCCAATCGCGGGAGTCATACCTGGCGAACAGTATTCTTACGCAGCCGGATGGCTCTCAGCGCATGCATTCCAGTTTTTCGCCTTTCTCTCCTGATCCCAACTTTGACTCTGACGCAAGGAGGAATGACTCATCGTCATATGCTCTACCTCAGTCGAAGGCTCATGCGCCAGAATTCTCCTCGCTATCTATGTCTACTTCCAATGGTCAGACAGGTGCAAAGTATGCCAACACAAGTCAATCCCCGCCGGAGTCTCGATCTCCTAGCGCTGCGAGATATGCAAACTTCTTCGTTTCTAGCCCAGCATACTCGATCAGGCATCCAGAAGTGACCATTTCCAGGGAATCTTCGGGTTCAAGGTCCGCAGTTTCTGGCGTGGATCGCGAAGCTCATGACTCGGACCTCCTGCAGGATCTGAATGGTACCCTTGCAAGTCTTGACCTGGATCAAGAGAAGCCACCGACAATACTATACGAGCGACATACACCTTCATCCCAATTACGCCCAGAGGATGAGAAACCCGTCGCGTAATCTCTTGAAAGAGCGAGCGACGAACGTTCGAATGTCTTTGCTATTCACACTATAATTATTTAACACAACTGCCCCTATTCGACAACAATATTTGTCGTTATACTCTCGTGTCTGATTTCAGACTCGATCTATTCTGGAGCTTCACATGAAAATTTTGATTCAACTCGCTCTCCAAATTATGTGTTTCATGATCTGTTTCTGGTTTCCTTGTCATCGTCCAGCCCATAATGTCTTGTTTTGTTATGACTTTTCCGACGCTTTGCGATTGCACGCGATTCCCCACCTCATGAAAGTTATCATAAATATCAAAGATACAATTACGTACTCTTAAGTGGTTGTTCCCGCTAGGCTTCACTATTACGTTTTGTTATTCTCTTCGAGTCGTCTGTCAAATTGTATTAATCAGAATGAATTGTATTGAATACACTGACATGATATTGCCACAGCCATTCGGTAAGGTTCAGTGGTCTAGTGGTTATGATCTCTGTCTCACACACAGAGGGTCTCCAGTTCGATCCTGGACTGAACCAACTTTTTCTTTTGTTTTTGTTTGCTAACAACACTCTTTTGCGAAGAACTAACTAGCATGGCAAATGCACCATCCTCAGACTCAATCTCTGGGTTTACTATTTTGCCGGTCGTATATTCATCTTCATCTGATCCTAAACACTATCTATACGTGCGACGACATGCTAGTCGCGAGACCTCCAAACGACCCAAAAGAAGCGGGCAAAGCGAAAAAGAAGTGCATCTACCCAACGGACGGACATTGTTTATTGTGAACATGCCTCCTGACGCTACCGAAAGAGAGGTCGTGCTGTTTTTCAAGTTTTGTGGGACGGTAGAGAGAGTTGTGTTTGATTTTACGGGAGGCTCGGAGGTGCAGGGTGAAGCGAGCGATAGTCAGGACGAGGATGCGTCTGATGTGAACAATGGACCTGAAGAAGAAGGTGGTGGTGGTGGTGGTGGTGGTGGTGGTGAAGGAGAAGAAGGAGGAGAAGAAGAAGGAGAGAAGAAGGCAGAAAAGAGAAAGAAGAATAAGAAGAATAAGCGGAAACATCCAAAGGGCGAGTCGGAGGATGAAGTGCCCAAGGTCGTGCCGCTCCCTGTACAGAACATCCGCAGGCTGCGGAAAACGGGACGAACGGCTCATGTCGTTTTTCTCGACGTCTCTTCTCTGGATCGACTATTCTCGGTCATCGTCGCAGCGTCTTCTTCCAAACCCCGTCCGTGGCCTACCTCCGAAGAGCCTCTTGGTCTATCTCACTATACCGCCCAGTATGCCGCACTGCGGCCACCTCTGGACGCGGTCAAGGAGCACGCGGACAGCTACATACGTGTGTACGACTATGAGCTGCAGAAGACGAGGCAAAAGTCCAAATTTAGG
Organism: Amanita rimosa; assembly: GCA_023014395.1. Classification (NCBI taxonomy): domain Eukaryota; kingdom Fungi; phylum Basidiomycota; class Agaricomycetes; order Agaricales; family Amanitaceae; genus Amanita; species Amanita rimosa. Next base: position 86,637 of record JAEBUO010000061.1, read on the forward strand.
GCAGGTGAGGCCATTGTGGATGAAGATGGGTTCACGTTGGTGGTTAGGGGAGGATCGTATGGTCGGACGCTGGGAGGAGGCGTCGGTGTCGCCAGCAAGAAGTTCCAGCAGACTCATGTGGCTGGTGAGAAGGGGGTGAGGAAGAGGAGGAAGATTACTGGCGAGGATACGGGTGGTTTTTATGCATTCCAGAAAGCGGAAAAGCAGAGGAACGGTATGTTTTTTTTTTGTTGGCTAGATTGATTGATTTTTTTTTTTTTTTTGTATTCTGACCGTCACTCTGTGCAACAGCTTTGATCGAACTCAAAAAGAAGTGGGAGGAGGACAAGGCCAAGATAGAAAAATTAAAGGAAATGAGACGGTTTAAGCCATACTGAAGCATTTGAAGCCATCATATACGAATATCGAATCGTGTCAAATCCTGGAAGGTGGCGTTCGACGTCGTTGGTTTTTACCTTGGCAGGGTGCCGGTCGTACGCGTAAGCGGTGACTAGGAAAAGCACTCCATGGGGAAGAACTATTTTTTTTTTTTTGAGTTCTGCAATCAAACAAAAGTGTAATACACCACCAGAGAACCATTTTATAAAGATTGCATTTCAACATTCAACCAAGCCTGGCCTTATCACTGCTACAACCTCACACTAATCGTGAAGCAGTATACCCGTAACAACCTCTTATTTGGCACCACCGGATGTCGTCCGAGATTTAGGGTTTCGTCAGTAGGAGAATCCGACGAACGGACGGTAGTGAGCGCCATCGAACTAGCCAGTTCGGAGTTCATTTTAACGCTTAGGGCGTGGCTGGTCAACTTTTAAAAACAGAGGGACTCACAAGGAAGGCTCAGGTACGACAAGGCTGTTTCATTTTGACGTTCATGGATGGTTGCAACCTTCGCTAGGCTCTAAACGACACGTTTCGTCAAAAATAAACCTTCGACCTGTGCAATATTTGCGGGGTTGGCAACGAACCACATGCCATTGGCTGATTATAGCACAGTTACAGATACAGTAACCAAGGTTGCCGATTTTTGCAACGTTCGCGCGTAGTAATCAGGTCTGATCACCATGTGCAGATGCATGCAGTACAATTCCAGAATATTTCGCGCACAGCCCGGGAATGTCACCTTTGATAGGAGAGGCAAGTGCCGAAGAGCGAAAAAAAGGGAGAAAAAATGATACTGTACTGAAGAGTTGATCAACTCTGAGTTGGTAGTGAGGGGGGTTATTATCCCTGGCATCGAGTTTAAGAAGACTGGAACGCGGCATGGTCTCAACCAAATTGATGTTGTGCAATCGGTGTAATGCAGCCTAAGGCTAAGGCGGTGTCGCGGTTGGATACAGATATCATTTGATGGGCGTCGTAAGGAGCGTATTCCACTTATCATCGAACCAACTTTCTTTCCAAAAAAAAAAAAAAACTTGAATCAAGACGTATGAATACATTTAATCTCTAGTAGCCCAGTAGTAATACATCTGATCTATTTGGTTTGCACGGCGTGGTGTATTTCAAAATATAGTACTCGTTTTCCGCTTTCTCCATAAAATCGTCTAATATACTGAAAACGGCAAGTGAAGTTCAGTCTATTCCAGAAGCGATTAAATAGCGAATAACACACCTTCCCCAGCTCAAAACGCTCGCTTGTAGTGTAATCGGTACGCTAGAGTGGAGATTAGCATTGCGTTTCGAAAGAGGAGCCGTGGAACTGGGTTGATTACCATGCCTCGAAGTTCACTTGGTACAATCCAAAGGTCAGCGCGCGGCCAGTTGAGAAAAAAAAAACATACTTGGGGGGTCTAGAATAGAATATGAGCGATGTACCATCACTATTTATCAAAACTGTCAGTATTAATTGACTTCCTCTACGATAGTCTTGAAAAACCTGAAAACAGTAAGATCAGATCAGTTTAAAGTTCCGGAGGTAACTCAGCATTGACAGGTGTTTCTATACCACTATATCGGGTAAAAGTGTAAACCTAAGGGGGAGTTCAACAGCTTTTTGTTTCGGAAAATGATAGATGAGACCCACTTGTGACTGGCTACTTGGTTCCTGGCTGTGCTTTTGAGGACTTGAAGATATATATAGATCAGTACGCAATCTATCATAACCTGAAAAAATATCGTACTGGTCCCATGGTTTCTTTAGGGTATGACGGAAGGTGATAGGATATTGGTTAAGGAATGTCACACGTGACTCTGTGCCAGATGGATCATCCCGAATAACCTGAAAACAGTGGCAATTGTCAACGAGTTGACACGTTCAGGAGATGACATGCTGGCTCACCGTCCCTGCTTCATAGTCATGATATTCGAGTGGATGAGACTAAACTGGAGTTTAGCGTTTCGGAAGACGACGAATATATATACGTCAACCCACTGGAGATGGTGGAAGTTTATCTAATCCTTGGTCATGGGAACTAGGTACAGCCGGCTAAATTCAACTCGCATCTCAAAGTGACTGGAATAAATACCAATGCATCGACCTACCGCAGGTAATGGTTCACTTTCGGCACTCTGAAAAAGAGTCAGGCTCAGGACCTGGAATAGATGTTGTCGACTGACCTTGCTGGCATTATTGCCTCGCTTCTAAACGAAGAAGCGTGCAGGTCAGACTCTGGATACTGTCTTGGAGAATGTGAAGGTTTACCCAAAGAGAACTACTCCTTCGACTGTAATGGTCGATTGGAGATGCGAATGCCAGGAGCGCAAAGTTCGTAAAAACCAAAATAGACGAAAGTTGCATAGTGAACGGAGAGTTGGATTAGTCTGTCGAGGGCCAGCCTGGGGATAAATCCGCTCAGACACCGGGTTTATAAAGACTGGGACGCGGTATGTCGTGATGCTGTCTGATGCGGTGTGGACGATAAGCAAAGATAAGCTATGGACGGCGCGGTCAACCTCAACCCCGTTTCATCCTCCTTATCTTTTCACTCTCCTTTTATTCTCTTAGCTCCGAGTTTCGGCTTGTGAGAACCCCATTGAAGCCATAGAGGTCGGTCACTCTTTCACGCAGTCGGTGCGTTCATCATACGTTGGTTCGGGCATACTCGCCGCAATGATATGATGTTCGCTCACGCAGTGCATTCTTCCCTGAGCTTGATTATCCGAAGAGCTGACATATTTTCCCCACCTCTCGATTGTAGATGCAAATTATGCATCACCAGGATTCGGCATCAAGATGGTGGCGGATCATTCAAGGTTTATCTCCACGATGTAACTTGCAATGACCATTAGCTTGCTTTTTCTCGCCTGCGCCGCATGTGCATTACAGCTACACCATACAGAACGCCGATATTCGTTCTAACTGAGAGGTTCAGACATTGTACGCATGACTAGCCAGCCTAGCTGACCGCCTCTTACCTAGAGGCCTGAGCATCATCCATCATCCATGATACCGTCTTTTGGCCTTTGGCTAACTTACTTGTGATCAACTTGGGCTTGGACGTGCGATGTACAGCTCTAAACGGATGAGCTGGAGTGGCATATGGTAATAGAGTTCCCTTCTCCCCTCGGACATCCACTAGTAGTTTACCGCACTCTCCCCAAACACCTTTTTCCCATCCTGTAACACAGGTCATAGAAACCCGAATCGACTCCATGTACGTCAAATTTGAACAATCTATGCAATAGTATCCGCGCAATCGTGACAACTCCAGCCTTGAAGATGGACCTGATTATAGTCGCCGAAAATTGTCAGACGCAGCTTCACCCAGAGATGTCGTGTTCATTTTCTTCAAGTCTCATCCTTAAAACGAAAACAAACAAAATCTTTAACATATCTACTCCAGCAAAATGCCTGAATACCTAGGACTGTTCCAGTGTTTTGCATTGAAGGAATATACAAGTCAACAATCCACCAGTCTCTCCGACTCAAATAGAAACAATAATGGAACGGTTTTGATTCCAATCAACTTCCTGTCGGGCAGGAGTTAGCTGGTATCAAGATCAGCGTAAGTTGCTCACGCGTTTCAACTTTGCCACCTCACCGTTCCGTTAACTATATCTATTATTATGTAATAATATAGATTTGTTTTTCAACGTTGAAATATATTTCATCTCCCATACTGAGGCTCGGAGGATTTTCTGAAGTGTCGGCAAGAGTCCGTTTGTTGTCTAGGCCCCCAAAAAATTGTTTAGTCGGTGGATGCAAAGAGCGCAACTCGAGGCGTGCGAAACCGATGATAAATGAATAACTTAAGACCCCATTGTCGACGGAGAGTTGAAAGAGTCGGTAAGGTAGTAGCCTTAGGTGAGTGAGAGCCAGTTTATAAGGATGATTCCGCTCAGTTACAATTGTTGTGATGCAACCTGATGTGATGTTCGCACTTGTGTACTAACTATCATCCTTCTCCTCTATCCAAAAAAGAGTGAAAAAAAAAAAAAACGGTTTGATTTTAAGACACATTGTGTTTTTACAACAAGGTCCTTGCGAATAATTGTTATTAGGTGTACTGCCCCGCCACTCCCCACTCTCCACTGGAGAGTTTCCTCTGAATTTGCAATTGTGCGCCTAGCCCACGAGAAAAAGTGCGAACATACTAAAAAGTAGCAAGTGAGGTTCTTCGGTTCGACGTTCCAGAGGCGACTAGGCAGCATCGACACACACCTCCGTATACGTGAAAAACTCGTTTGTAGTGTAGGTATGCCGTCCATGTTCTCTACTATACAACCCCCAAGGTCAGCGCACGGTCAGCCTGAAAAAGAAAAAGAAAGAAAGAAAACATACGTGGGATAGTATATCATCTGATTTCCAAGATGATCTACCACGAATGTCAGCTTTAATTCATTATTTGACCCACTGCGGATGCGATAATCTCGAATATACTAAAAACAGGATTAAAAAGCGGGGTTCAGTTGTACATTACACTCCAAGAGGTGACTCAAGCATGAACACACCAATGTGATATGCCGATTAGTTACAGAATACTGGTAAAAAGTATTCTAAAGTGGAGTTCAGCTATGTGGTGACGATTGGAAGGCTTCGGCCCACCTGAGGTCCGTCACTCGTTTCTGGGCCATTAGGACTTGAAGACGCCAATATCAGCGTGCAGTCTATTATAACCTTGAGAAAAAATCATTACGCTTGTCCACCTGTGGCCCATGGAGACTCCATGGTATGAAAGAAGGTGATAGGCGGGCCGCCATTGATTCTCACACGTGATTGTCCATTGTCAGGATCATATTGAATATACTGAAAGACAGCAAGTTGAGAGGCAAGTCAGCCCCATTTCCACTGAGAGTTGACAAGATGTCGACACACCGTCCCTTCATCATCACCAAATGCGTGTGGATGATACTGACAACAAGTGAGTTCAGTAACGTTTCGCAAGAAGGTGACAAAGAATAGATGCCACGGCATTAACCAACCATATGATTTCCTCGTTTTTGCATGGAGAAGGGTACTAGGTTGGACCGGTCAATCGGAGAGGCGGATGCCAAGAATGCACAAGCGGCGAAAACGAGAATAGATGAAAGACGCATGACTACTTGAGTAGTGAACGGAGTTGGATTACTAGTTGGCAGCCTGAGTGAGTGAGTGAGTTTAGTACAGCGCGCGTATTCAGAGGACCAGCCTGGGGACATAATTCCGCTCAGACATCCCAGTATATAAAAGAGATGGGATGTGGTGACGTCGTTATGAAGCCTGATGCATGACGCCTGGACGATACCGGCTCCATTTTTCCAAACAGAATGACTACATTGGACGTTGGCCAGAGTGTATGGTAATGAGTCACCTGGTGTCGGTAATCAGCGGACGGCCCTGGAGACGAGTCGCGTGAGAGTTCTGGCCCACTTATTTCTTTGGATATCTGCGCTTTGAACGTTTTGTTGTACACATGATAGGTCTTCACAGATCTCTTTGGTACACTACTTTAGTAGTTTCTAAACACGATTTCTATGCTTAAAATTTTAAATAAATAAAATAAATAAATAAAAAAAGAGTCGCGTGAGAGTTGTGCGCCAAATTCATTGAGGAATACATGTCTCGTGACAAGATGCTGTAGGCATGGACACACAATGCCATGCAGGTCACTGGCATGTGAGTTAACTGTAATAGATGCCAATCACCGGACTTGTGGATATGGTTTAATTGTAGTGCGAAGGATTTACCCAAAGAGAAGCATTCCCTTGATTGTAACGGCCCTCCATCGATGCATAATGATTAGTCGGAAAAAGACCAGCCAGGGGGGATCCGGTTTGGATACAGCTACTAAGAAGAAACTGATATGTGATAAGTACGTACATAATGTGTCCCGTATAAAATACGAATTACAGGGAAAGAGGCTCAGATAATTTTCTGAAGTGTCTGCAAGAGTTCGTTTGTTGCTCAGGCCCCCCCAAAAATCATTTAGTTGACAGATGCCAAGAGCGCAACTCGAGGCGGGCGAAACCGATGAGAACTTAAGACCCCATTGTTGACGGAGAGTTGAAAGAGTCGGTAAGGTAGTAAGTAGCCTTAGGTGAGTGAGAGCCAGTTTATAAGGATGATTCCGCTCAGTTACAATTGTTGTGATGCAACCTGATGTGATGTTCGCACTTGTGTACTATCTATCATCCTTCTCTTCCATCCAAAAAAGAGTGAAAAAAGAAAATCGGTTTGATTTTAAGACACATTGTGTTTTTACAACAAGGCTCAACTGATCATACAAAAAAAAGGGGGGTCCTTGCGAATAATTGTTATTAGGTGTACCGCCCCGCCACTCCCCACTCTCCACTGGAGAGTTTCCTCTGAATTTGAAATTGTACGCCTAGCCCACGAAAAAAAGTGCGAACATACTAAAAAGTAGCAAGTGAGGTTCTTCGGTTCGACGTTCCAGAGGCGACTAGGCAAGCATTGACACATACCGCCGTACCCGTGAAAAACTCGCTTGTAGTATACGTATGCTGTCCACGTTCTCTACTATACATAGAACCCCAAGGTCAGCGCGCGGTCAGCCTGAAAAAGAAAAAGAAAAAGAAAGAAAAAAAAACATACGTGGGATAGTATATTCTGTTAGTTCCAAGATGATCTACCACGGATGTCAGCGTTAATTCATTATTTGACCCACTGCGGATGCGATAATCTCGAATATCCTAAAAACAGGATTAAAAGGCGAGGTTCAGTTTGTACATTACAGTGACTCAAGCATGAACACACCAATGTGGTATGCTCTCCAGGTACAGAATACTGGTAAAAAGTATTCTAAAGTGGAGTTCAGTTATGCGGTGACGATTGGAAGGCTTCGACCCACCTGAGGTTCATTGCTCGTTTCCGGGGCATTAGGACTTGAAGACGCCAATATCAGCGTGCAGTTTATTATAACCTTGAGAAAAAATCATTACGCTTGTCCATCTGTGGCCCATGGAGGCTCCATGGTATGAAAGAAGGTGATAGGCGGGCCACCATTGATTATCACGCGTGATTGTCCATTGTCAGGATCATATTGAATATACTGAAAGACAGCAAGTTGAGAGGCAAGTCAGCCCCATTTCCACTGAGAGTTGACAAGATGTCGACACACCGTCCCTTCATCATCACCAAATGCGTGTGGATGATACTGACAACAAGTGAGTTCAGTATAATGTTTCGCATGAAGGTGATGGGGAAAATATCGACCAACCATAGAATTGCCTCGTTTTTGCATGGAGAAGGGTACTAGGTTAGACCGGTTAATTGGAGAGGCGGATGCCAAGAATGCACAAGCGGCGAAAATAACAATAGACGAGAGACGCATGACTACTTGAGTAGTGAACAGAGTTGGATTACTAGTTGGCAGCCTGAGTGAGTGAGTGAGTTTAGTACAGCGCCGCGCTGTATTCAGAGGACCAGCCTGGGGAAATAATTCCGCTCAGACATCCCAGTTTATAATAAAAAAAGAAGATGGGACGTGGGTGACGTCGTTATGGAGCCTGATGCAGATGCATGCCAATGTCCAATGGCCCCGGACGATACCGACTCCATTTTTCCCAGTTAGTTACCTGAAATCACACGCAGCTTGAATTATGGATGTAACAATTGAATCTTCCAGACAGAACGACTACATTGGTCGTTGGCCAAGAGTGTGTATGTTGATGAGTCACCGGCAGACGGTAGGTCTTCATGTCAAAGAAGAAAAAAACAAAAGTAGCGTCTGTCAAAGTTATCAAGGTCAGCGGCAAGCGGCGGGGAAGTCGTGTGAGAGTCGTGCGCCAAAGGAATACATGGCATGGACACACAATCATTGCCACGCAGGTCGCCTGCACTGGTATGTGAGTTAACTGTAGTAGATGCCAATCACTGGACTTGTGGAGAGAACGGTACTCCCTTGATTGTAACCATCAATTGGAAAGACGCATAATGATTAGATGGCAAAGACCACAGATTGGGTTTAAAAGGACTGTAATAAGTACATAAAGTATCCCGTATAAAATACGAATTACAGGGGATACATAACATAAAAGGACAGTGTAAGGTACTCCGGGGCCTCGACTCCTGCCAGCAGAAAAAATCAATCAATACAGCGACGAATAAAAAAAAATCCGAATCAAATGATTTGATTTATTGCATTCTTTCATCGTCCACAAGCGTCTCGGCAAGAGCCTTTGCTCTTGTCCGCAGCACTCTAACCACATGCTCCTCTGGTTGTGGCTGTGGTTGTGGCTGTGGCTGTGGACACGCATCGGCGACGCTTTCTTTATTCGTGTCCACAACAACAGTCTTCTGCGAGGGCGTCATCCGACGGAAAGAACGTGGCGGCACCTCGACATATGCCATCCGTTGGGTGATCCGCGTTCTACCAGGACTAGATGACTTTATCGAGGCTAGATCGGTGAGAGAGCTGATGGTGCTTCCACCCTTGAGAGACCCTTGACTACTCTTCGGTTTAATACTGAGAGATTCAAACTCTGTCTTTGTCAGAGTTAACGAAGACTTGGTGGTGGTAGTGGTGGTGGTAGAAACAGGTTTCTCAGATGTAGAGGTAGGAAGCCTCTGTCTTCTGGGTCTGAGCGCGGGAGAAGAGGTGGACGAGTCATTTCCGTCCATTGTAGATGTTCTCGGTTTTCGCGCCCGCCTTGTCTTGGGTTGAGGAAGATCCACATCCATCTTCTCCTGCTTGTTTTCCTCTTCTGGCTCAGCAAACGCGGCACCCTCCCCACTCTTACGGCGAGATGCGTTACTCTTTGTCCGCCTCCGCTTTTTGACACTTCTTTCATTCTCCGCATCGGTCTGTGAAAGCGGATCTTCAACATCCGTCTCGTCCTCAGGCCGTATCCGTTTAGGTGCAGGACGCGCCGAACGAGTGACGGAGGAAGGGGTAGGTGAAAGCAGTGTTCCAGGACAGCGTAGACGAGAGCATGGAATCAATTTATCATCATTCAGCGTGGAATCCGCACGGAACCTCGCTCGCTTAATGTCGGTCTGATGTAGCACGACGGAGTCGGCAACGTGTTTTCAGAGAGAGACACAGGCGACTCACCGTGTGTTTTCCCTCGTAGCACCATCCATCTGGTGGACCCATGTCACCATCACCCTCGACAGCACGTCCGCAGCATCCCCAAAGTGTCTCGTACTCGGATGCAAAACCCAACTCTTTGGCCTTGTTCAGCGACACACGCTCCACCTCAGCGCTATCGTCGTCATGAGCAACAAGGCAGCTTCTATCCGTATTTTCAACTTCGAAATAGGACTTGTGACACCGGACGCAATGCAGTTTAGGCGGAGGAGCAAGGGTCGAGAAGAAGGACGTCAGGGCCGTAAGGATAGTTGGTGAAAGGGGCTCCGGGTGGATAGACCTCAGCCGGTCAAGACTGTAAGTGTGATAAACTTGTGGTGGAACGGAGCGAATCAATGAGAATAGAGCTGAGGAATCAGAGACGTGGGGTAGGGAGGGTGGTAAGGATGACTCAGGAGAGGGATGTTGAAGTGGAAGTTGTGGGGTAGCGGGTTCGTTGTGAATGTCTGGAAGGGCCTCTGGCGCTGACTGTAGTTGTTCAAGCGACTTGCGCGGATTGCGTGAAAAGAGACCAAAGATCATGACGGTCGAGAGGAGAAATGGAACGCGCGTGAAATATCTGGCGCGGTGACCGCATTGTCCTCACGTGATGCCATCACTACTTTGAGTAGAGTCTCCTCGTTGCCAATTGTACACCATTATTTCATTATAATTACATGCTTAGACCACATTAGAAGGATATCCAAACCCATCCTCAAGGTAAATGAAGCTGTCCTTAATACTCCTAGCACTGACAAATCGAGAAAAAATGTTCATGCTTCCCGCCTTGTCGTTTGTCCCGCTTGCACGGGCGCCTCCGAACGGTTGCTGGCCAACCACAGCACCAGTACACTTGTCATTATAGTAGACGTTGCCTGCAGCGTGGCGGAGGCGTGAGGACGCCTCAAGGAGGGCATGGCGGTCCGTTGAGAAGCTGAATCTGTCTCAGCATCTAAAAAAAAACACAGAAACACGATACGCACATCGCGCCTGTCAATGCATACTGTGCATTATCCACCAATTCGATCGTCTTGTCAAACTCTTCATCAGGGAAAACATACACCGTCAAAACTGGCCCAAAAATCTCTTCTCTCATCGTTACGCTCTGTGGATTTTTGGTCAGAATCACCGTCGGTTGGACAAAGTATCCAATCGAATCGTCCCCAGTTCCTCCAATGAGGACCTCCCCGCCCTCTTCTTTCGCTTTGGAGATATAGCCCAAGATCTTGTCATATGCCGGTCGGCCTATCACGGGACCCATAAAACTGTCCCAGTTGATCTGTGGACCAACCTTGATTTTGGCAACTTCGGCCAGAAGCTGATCCTTGAATCCGTTTTTGGCAGCCCATAGAGATTGGGGAACATACAATCTTGAAAGGGCCGAACATTTTTGGCCTTGATATTCGAATGCCGAGCGGACTGATTGGAGCACCGCATTGCGGACGTCGGCAGAGGGGTGGATAAGGTGAAAATTCTTTCCGCCTGTCTCTCCAATAATGCGAGGCAACGTCTTGTATTTGTAGATGTTGGCAGCAATATCTTGCCACAGTTTCTTGAAGATGAAGGTGGAACCTGTGAAGTGGAGTGCGGCAAAATTGGGGTTGGCAATAACATGCTGGACGGTTTCCGCAGGTGGACCGGGGACGAATTGGATGACAGAAGGAGGCAGCCCTGATTCCAGCAGAATTTGGTGAATGATGTAGTTGGAGTAGGTCGCAGCGGGCGAGGGTTTCCAGATCACGACGTTTCCAACAAGAGCAGGTGCACCAGGTAGGTTGCCGCCAATGGCCGTAAAATTGAAGGGAGAGACAGCAAAGACGAAGCCTTCCAGGGAACGATACTCTATCCGACTTCAACACCGAGTTAACCTCACGGTGGGATATAGGCGTGAGAGGGGCTCACTTCCAAGCGCCGGGTGAGTTTCGCGGCGGCTGTTGCGCATACATCTCCTCGACAAACTTGACACCAAAGCGGAAAAAGTCGGCAAGCTCGGCCGCAGCATCAATTTCTGCCTGCCACGCATTTTTACCTTGGCCAAGCATGGTAGCAGCCATGAGCGTGTAACGATATTTGGTACTAATCAGGTCGGCCGCTTTGAGGAAGATGGCAGCACGGTCTGCCCATGGAGTGGCCTCCCATGTTGACCTGTAGGCGAGAGAGGATTCAATGGCACGATCAAGGTCTGCTGAAGAGGCTTGATGATAGGTGCAGAGATGGGAGGCGTGTTTATGCGGGAGTGGTTGTTTAGCCAAATTCCCAGTTCTCACCTAACTTGGATGAGGGATGCACGTAGGGCTACAGGGATGACTTACTGGCTTTCCATCTATAACACATGGCACGTCAAAAGGTAGTTCATTCTCCATCTTGGAAATTGCAGCCTGGAGAGCGATACGCTCTGAGGATCCAGGGGCATAGAGTTTCTAAAGCAGATTAGATTAGATGTAGGATAGGGATATTACATAAAGTAGAAGTCTATACGAGAGGTTCGTTGTGAATGTCAGGGACCTTGAAGGCGGCGAGTTGTGCAGAGGACATGGTGAAAGGAAGAAAGGGTTTGGCGGACGGTTGGGGGTTACTACCCCAAGTATAAATACTAAATAGCCGTGACCACTGCCGTGACCGCATCCCGCAGCGCATCGAGGAAGCTGCGGGCGCCCAGCAGACTCGCAGCGCATCGAGGACATCCACATTCGTTGACGACGTCTGCCAGAAACTCCATTTCAAACATCCGTTCAGTCCCAAGCCAACTATCTCCAACCCGACGCACATACTCTGCCCACCACTTGGGCTCGTCCTTGGCTGTGAACGGCGAGCCATTGCACTGGACACATTTGGGAGGTCGCGTCTCAGACTGCTCTGCCTCTTCCACTTCGCTGTACCATTCCCGCACCAGCGACACGACCGCGTACCTGCGCTCCCGAGTCCACTTCTCCAGTCTGCGATATTCCCATGCGCTCACCCACCGCCATTCGTCCACAAGTGGCATGCTTCCCACATCGACTCCTTGCCTCACAGCCCATCGCATCGCTTCCCGAGCCTCCAGTTCCATTCCATGCCGACATGCAACAGCATATACTCGTGTCGCATCCTCCTCAAGGTACCCCGCTCCAGGCGAAACCACGAGTGTCCGCAGATACGCCAGCGGGAAAGTTAAATCATACTTGACTGCTGCTCCGAGGACTTCCGAGAGTATTGGCACCGGAAGCGTCTTCCGGCTTAGCTGTGGCTTTGGAATCGGATAGACAAGTCGCAGCAAGAGTGAGAGAACAGCATGCGATTCGGTCATCTGTATCCTTGGCAGACCCCTCTCCTCCTCCGATTCAGGCTGAGGAAGTCCAAATAGGTCCCTAAAAAACGGAGAACCTACGGCCAACACTGCTCGGTGCGCATAAAACGTTTTGGCCTCGCTCGGTGGTTTGTCTCCGGACACGAGGATGACATCAGCATCATCAGCCGGAAGTGTAAAGTCGTAGTCAGAATAGTCGGCGCTCTCAGAAAAGTCGTCGCGCAGCTTGGGTTTAGTCCCAATCGCCATAGGAAAGATATGGGAATGTAGTTGAATACTACACCCAAGCACAAGGAATGGCAGGATTATATACCCTGACTCCTCTCTGCGCAGTGCGGGGAGCCGATGCCGCCCAAGACACCAAGAAAGGGGCAGTCTCTGGAGATCAGCGCTCGCTGAACACTGCCTATCTACTGCCCTAGTCAAGTTGTCCTGCCATAGCTTCCTCTGCTGTCCTCCTCTAAGCTGGACAAGCTCGATTCTTACCTTTCAAAAGCACGGCCTCATTGCATTCCCGAAGCTACCCCAAACAAGCCCCACACGTGACTTGGTTTCAGCCCATACCTGTCCCTGACATGAAATCACGTCAAACGTTTGAACAATCGTCCATAGCAACGAGTGGCCTATATTCCGATTACACACATATGTATTCCAGTGTTGAGCTCTGCCTTCTTCCTGGGCGCTCTGACCTCGGACCTTATCTGCGACCCACCTAACCTTGTTCGGCTTGATTTAGCCTTCTCTTTCATCCTTTTCAGGCAGTCTATGGTATCCAACCACTGTCCCAAATGGCAATGAACCAACTTTCCACGTGATAATCTACACTGCTAGGACAGCAATTTTTTCAATCAGTCGCCTCTCAAAGGTCGCAAACTCCAGATCTTGTGCATACAGCAGTCTAAAAATACAACAAGAGTTGTATTTATCGGAAAATGATCGTTCCCCCTCTGACTCGACGCTTTGAATTGTCGCCGGTAGCGGATGGGGATCCGGTAAGTAGGACAAGTCGGTTGTTATATTTCTCCGAGCCTCATGAGTAAGTAGGAGCAGTGTCCGACTGAGTCACTCGCGTCCCTACTGTAGTATCCGCAATTTCAGTCATGTCAACGCCGATATGTATAAGTGTGGTTGTTTCAAGTGCGATAGATGAAACCAATTACAGGTGGTTCAAGTCCGAAAGTTTTCTACGCGACTTCACACCAGTCATTATTGGGTCAGAACGTTGTAGATTCAAATCATCCCTGTGCTCTCATTTCGCATGGGGAGAACTTGCTAGATCCAAATGAGTAGATTCTATTCATATTATACTTCAGCTTCAGTGGTTGAAGCGTTGATGCGACGTGTGATCACACATTGTAAACTTACATACATGAAGGGTCGCTATTGCCGCACGTTGAGAAACATCCCAATAAAAATGTCAGTGTACACCGTTATCAAAATAAAGGAAAAAGTGAAAAGATACAAGGACTCACATTTTCCTTACTCCCCGCATTTCCCTTGGCACGTGCGGCAAATGCAGGAGAAATTAAACGAGGACATTCCAGACTTTCCACAATTTTCACAAATACTAACGCAAATGCCTTGAATAGGCGAGTTTCAATAATCCCTGCCTAAACTGCACTACCACACCATCGTAATCAAAGTTCAGGATATGATTGGCTGCGCTTATGCCGGTATCGAGGTCAGTTCCGCCGCTGCTACTAATGAGAACGGAATAACAGTCATTGTCTCTGACCTTTTCATCCAATTGCAGAGACGCAAAGTGAAGAGGCCCGACGTAACGACAGAGAATCTCCGAGTAGGATGGGTTAGCAACAGGCTTGTCTTTCATGACCTTGACGAGTAAGCCTCGAGTGATCGGTCGAGTCATCTCGGTCTCGAATAAAATAATATGCCTGTCATCTGCTAGAGCCTTCCGGACATCGCATTTTAACATTGGGTGAACCGCCTCCCAGAAGAACTGAAAATTGCCAACGGGCAATAGGATAATACCCCATTTACCACGCAGACCTCCATCGTTGAGTACTTCGATGTTAGGCACCCAGCTCTGAGAAATAGGAAGATCAAATAAGCTGGACGGAAGCCAGTCAAACGGACCAGTTGGACAGGCGGCATGGTGGAACAACTGATCCGATGAGATTTTACCAATTTTGCAAATGACCTGCTGATATATGCTACACTGGTTGTTGGCAAGGGTTTTTATGCCAACAAGTTGACCTGCGATGATAGCACGATCACGCGCCCAGGAAGTGAACCTCGGACCTAGAGCAGTTAAGACGTCGTTGAGAGTGTAATGTGCTTTTAAATGACAGTTTTTCCGCAGAGATTGAATTGCTGTGGTCGCTATCTGGCGAGATGCTGAAGACACAATGGCACGTCCAGAGACAATGTCAACATCTAGGTCCTTCAACATGTATCCTGTACTCCCTTTCGCACTGAAGAGTACCTCCACGTGTTTTGATCTTGCTAGCTCCAAAGCCGTCCAACCTCTCGTGAACCAATTTGACATGACGAGCGCAAATGCAGCATGATTGCCGTCGACCCATTCCGACATGGCTAGACAGGCGTCGTGTACGACGGTGCAGGCCGCATGAGAGTAGTACTCGTGCATATGACTGATAGCCTTTGCGCGCGCATGTTTGTCTCGAGGTAGGCAGATGGCGTCCCACCACAGACCTTTGCACTTCAACTTACGCGCCACGTCGCAAAAAAAATCGTACATGCATTCGTTCACGCTGCCACTACCCCCTGTACCATCAGACCAAACGTGAGAAATGGTCATGTAGCGTGCTCCAGCTTCCAATGGACGAAGCTCGCCATCAATCGCCCAGGCCGTCGGTCTGTTTTCGTTTGCGGATTGGTTGAGCAGATGAACGGGAAACACCTTCTTTTGACAATTCCTGTCACAATTTGGCCGATGACATTGTACAACGTTTGTAAAGTTGACAGCGGAGATTTCGCAGTAGTCATGTGTGCAATTTTCGTGTGAGACGCCGGAACTACAATAGTCGTGCTCATAGGAGCAGGGTGGATGTTTGTCGGGAATGAGGGCAGGGATGTTGGACTCTTGACCAGGCATACTGGAAGCAATAGCCCATACACGATGAGGGCATAAGCGTAGTTTGTAGGCAAGTGATTTTGCCTGAGCCATGGCTTTATCTCGGCATTCGTTGAACTGGGCGAATTCCGGCATGAACCTCAACAGATTCATGTAACTGCCCCATAATAACCCATGAACCCAAGACAACAAAGTGATCACCTCGAAAGGATTCACTTGTCGTGCCCAATCGGCAAAAGTGGCAGGTCTTCCGTTGTAGGACATATCGTCTGCCAGGGATAATTCGAGATGCCTCCCTTTGATAGTGATTATTTTGAACGTGACATTTAGGGTATCATAGAATAGTTGACTGGCTTTCCCAAAGCAAAAACATGCTGCTACCTGAAGAGCCCACCGTTCAAGGCCAGCCCATGAAGGACATGGTGGTATTACCGACCTCAGATCGTCTATGGCGGAAATACAAGCTGGGTGAGCACACTTTTGAACCTTGGTGGCACGACAGGCATGAAAGACGATGAGAGCAAACCTCAGCGTGCCAGTATACGGATAATCAGGTGCATCGGACTCGAAATTTTCACGAGCTTTATACTCCCTGTTGTTAGCGCAGAGCTGTGTGCTAGGTTTCGACTCGGAGATGAGAATATTGTTGAATTCTGTCTCGAAGATCTGCGTTATGACTTATGTTGTAGCAGTGCTTTCCGAGTCAAGTATGAAGAACTTACATCATGAGGCTCACTGGGTCTTCCATGATCCCTGCTACGAATCATTCCAGTATCCATGCTCAAGACAGGTAAGAGGATTCGTTATAGAAAAGAACTGCGATTGATGGGAAAGTGTATGGCAATGTCATCCGTTCTCACACAAAAGAAAGCAACTAACGATCCATTGACAGACAGCCAGAAAACATTCCCTCACACTGCCTATTCGTCATCTCATGCCCTCCAACGTCAACGTAAATCAAACAACTTCCCATGCTTCCACCCAAACGTTTCGGTCCTCACAAAAGTGTTTCCACTGAAAAAAACGTGTGAGTAAATAGAAGACAAGTAAACGAAAATCACTATTAAAAAATGCGCCTCGTCCTACTAGGTCTTCTAATAAACGGTCTTGATGTCCAGGTCAAATGGCCAGAGAAAAGAGAGAAGAGCATACCGACAATGTGACACAGAAAAAAAAAAAGATTTGAAAAAAAAAAAAAAAAGCAGAAAGAAAAAGCCGCTCATTGGCGACAACCGGTAGGACACAACGCACGACTTGCGGGCAAGAGGGGTGTATTTGAAAGATGTCACGCGCGAGTGAGCGTGCTCCCAAGGGACACTATTCCTCTCGCAGCCAACCCAGCAATGAGGAAGTAGAGGTAAAAGTCGGAGACCACATGTCCTCCCGCCGAACATGAAGTCGCTCAAGGCGGTTACGTCACATGCTCCGGAGGGGTGTATTTGAAAGATGTCAACTCGAGCGAGTTGCTCCCAAGGGACACTATTCCTCCGGATCGCCAACACAACACGTTGGTGTCGGCGGGTCGCTGGGTGAGTGTCGTGCGTGAGCCTTTATTGAGTGGATGGTGGACCCGGTTATCCGAAGGAGAAAAGAAAAGAAAAAGATGGAGTGGGATGCGTGTCAGAGTCGGCGAGTGGTCGTGGTCCGGAGGCGCGGTCGGAGGCGGTGTTGGCAGAGGAAAGAAGGTAGGCGGTTGGGAAGAAAGTGGGGGATGCTAACGCCCTTTTATAGATCTTCGTGCAACGCGTTAGGCTGCACTTGTTTTGACAGAACGCGATCGAGCAGGAGACGCGATTATCTCAGACATTGCAATTTCTATACGTCATTGACACGCTACTTCATACTCATCCGCCGCTCAAAATGCCTTCAGCAATCGAGGTTTTATGGATTCTGCTAGCAAGTACAGGATGAAACGAAATAATTTAATTAACGACCATGAACTCAGAGATCAGCTACCATGTCAGTGTTGTCACATGTGCATGACAATATTCAATAATTTAACGTGCTCTTTGGTCGACGCAAAGGTCTTAAGCCCGGGGCCCACGGCAAGGGAAGCACGAGGAAAGAGAAGGCCACTTAGTATTATGGCCTTCCCCACCTTCCCCCAGGAAAGAAAAGACTTACCTTGTAATAGGCGAACGAGGCGGGCGGGACGGGGCACGGGGACCGGATCCTACATTGCGGATGTCAGCCAACAACACAACAATGAAAAACTCACAATGATGAGAATAAGGATCAATAGAATCATCTCAAAACCGGTAAAGCTGGGAACGGTACGATGCATAGCGGAAGGAGCCTTGTCACGAACCGAAGTCTTCCTGCGTTCCACTATGGCGAGGCCTTCTAGCTTGTTCACCGTCCTCACACGCTCGAGAGAAGATGGCTGAGAGGCCAAAGATTTCATATCCCGCTGAGCGAGATAAGCGCGTGGGTAATTTATCATGGCAAACCATTCGAGCTTGTTAATGGCCCTGGCACGTCGGAGGGAGCAAGGCAGAGAAGAGATGTGGCTGGAGGATTCCTGGCGCTGAGCAAGGCGATTTCGTAGGTGTTCGAGCACGGCAAGACCTTCCACTTTGTTAATGGTCCTGGTCCGCTGGAGAGTGACTGGAAACGCGGCGACCGGCATATCTTCGGCGTTCGTGACAATTGGGCGAATGACTTCGGAGGAGGAATGGTGGATTGGGAAATTGGGGATGGTTGTGAGTGGTTGACGGCCGGCGTCAGCAGAGTTGGGGGCGGTGGTGATACTGATGGGGTGCATGGTGTGTGTTGAGGAAGAAAGTGTATGGCGGCTAGTATGTGTCATATATAAACCGTTGATTGTCAGCCGCCGGCTGGTTTGAATTCTGCCTGAGAAGACGTCACGGCCCTAGTACTAGGGAATGGACTAGTCATTTTCAGAATCGCATGATCAATCTCGAATGTTGTTCCGCAGTTCAGGCTTCGATGTGAAGTTCAGCGTGAACCGGGAATCCCTTTCTAGCACTCGGCTAAAAGATGGCTTAGGCATGCTAAACTATTAAGATCCCACTAAAGGTGTTAAAACAAGTCACGAACAGAGAAACGCTAAAATCTGCAATTGACATTGACGATTGAATTTTTTTCAGTTTTGATGAGGGGCTTTCGTCGATGACAGGAAAATTTTACCGTTCATTAAATTCATTCGTACCCAAGCTGCACCCGAGCTCGTGTCTAGAACTAGAAACAGGCCCTTTCACGAATTGAGTGTGTACTACGGTGAGAGGAACCTTGTCGATTTCCCGCTCAAAGTCCACTTCACCCAAGGCTTTCCCGTCAAAATCCAACACATTGATTCATTAAAGCGCCATGATACTCTAATTAATTCTAATAACACATTCGTCACATGATTCGAATACTACATAACGAGGTTGACATGATTTACAAATGTGGTGATGATGAATGGATATGTAGGAATGTGTCACTTTTCAATGTTCAACGGGGCACGACATTCTGTGCAGGAGGAATGGCAAAAAAAGGATTAACCATGTTGGGGGGAAATGCTGGAACAACAGGCTGTTGATGAACGTTGAAAGGCCCCGCTTGAATGGGTGGAAATGCCACAGGAACGGGAACATGTCCGGCAAGCTGGCCAGGCCTAGGTCCAGGTCCAGGATTAGGAGGATGTGCGGCCCCACCACCACCACCACCATTCTGGTTACGACGTGGTGGATTCAAATCGCGGACCAAATTCGCAAGATTGATATCCGCAACAGCCCCCTGCGCCATATGTAGCCTCAAACGCTGGTCGAAAGCCGCCGCATTCATACCTGGCCCAACGACCATCCCTCCGGGCCCAACCAAAACCTCCCCAGGACCAGGCGGCGCACCGAAGAACACATCTCCCCGTCCCGGCTGTCCAGCCACCCCAGCCACATTCGCATTCGGATCCATATACACCCCCCACACTCCATGCTCAGCCCTCAAATGCCGATACGTGTCGGTTCCATTCGTAAAATGCCTCTCGCACAGCCAACATATGTGCGCGCCGCACCGGCATTTGACATGATTGCACCCCTCCGTCTTTTGAATCCACACCTGGCACATGGGGCACTTTTTGGCTCCATGTGTCGACGCCCATTGCTTGTTGAGTACCTCTTGCTCTGAAGGATCCCGGGCGCGGCGTTCAGTGCACGTCAGGTTGGGATGCTCGGGAAAGTTGCACGCCGTGCACACGCTAAGCAGACACGAAGGACACGTGGAAACTTGGGCTGTATTAGGTCTGCCCGGGTCTGTCGTGACGCGATAAAGTTGAGAACAGTTCGGTGTGGGACAATACTTGTATTGTTCGGCGCGTTGCCCAATGTATGCACTCAAAATTTTGTGCACGAGCGTGTTGAATTCCAATGGAGAGAGTAGGGACTGGATGACCGGGATTGGGATCGCGCTTCGGCATTTGTCTTCGTTTCCAATGCAAACCAACGGCATCTTGTTGCGCTCAGGAGCAGTAACTAGAAACTGGTGCAGACAATCTGTGCAGTAGAGATGTCCGCACACTAGTCTCTGAATGGGCGCGCTAGCATCTGAGAAATCATCCAAACATATGGGACATGACGCGTCACTTTCATCATCTTCATTTATCATTCGTTGGTAATTTTCCATCTGCGCCTTCTGTCTCGCAAGGAATCCACGGGCAGCCGAAGTACTTGACTCATGATGCTTGAGGACGTAACGAGTAGACGAAGTGTCAAGCAGCACTCGTCCCGTCTCTCCGAACGTTTGCCGCAATATTGCCAAAGCTCCAGTTACTTGTAATGATCGTATCAAGCGACGATCAGTAGTGATGATGTGTTGAACAAGTGCAGTTTTCGCGACATCTAGGCTTATCTGCTTGAGCGCTTCTTGTAGCGTGTTCTGGTCCCCAGAAAAGAGCTTCAGCGTTCGTGTCGTCCAGGATAATTCAATCAGTGAAATGCCAAAGTGGAGCTGGATCTGATTAAGAATCGGCGCTGAAGAGGAAGCCCAATGCCAAAAGGACAGTGCTGGAAATTTGTCCAGGTCGAAAGTACCCACTCTGACACTTAGCCCTGCTTCCCAGGGGATACAACCATGGCCCGAATGCATAGATGCTATAGAAGACTCTGTTTGATGTTGCTCGGTGACAGAATCCCAATGATGCCTAAAAGACTGTTCCAGAGGAATATACAACGCATACTTTATAGGTTTTTTGAATGGCAAATAGCATCGTAAAATAGGTTGCTCAGGCTTTAGCCGCTTTCCGGACAGTAGCTCGGAAGCTTGTCTAACGGAAGTCCACGAGTCCAAAGTAACACTGAGAACGCCAAAGGCCTTTGCGCCGAAAGAAGTGGTACGGTCGAAAATCTGTACTGTGCTATCTAACTTTAGGGACTGCCTTATGCAGGCAATCAACTCTTGCTTGCCATCATCTGGCTGGATGAGGATGGCATCAGCTTGGGATAGTGAATGGAGTTGGAAAATGCCCATTCCCTCCGGCAATTTGAATGTCTTGATCCTGGTGTCCGGTGCGTGGAACTCTGACGGCATGACGACGGCTCGAAGCGGATGACCTGCAAGTCCCTCCCTATTAACTCGGTCGACGAAATTCCGAGCGACGGAAGGGTCGTGATAGGAGAGTAAGGCGATCATGGAATTTTGGGGGCATTCCCAACTGATGGTCAGGATGTTTGGCATCATGGATTGAATTGCCGGTAGTGAATTATGACCGACAATATTGACCTCAATAGTTATCCCTTTAAATTTTGCGTTATCAAGGGCACTCGCTAGTTGTTTAGCGGTTTCCTTTTGAGCAATGATCGAGAGCCTGACTGATCTATCGCCGTAGAGCTGAGTAGCGAGTATACGATACGCCCTTGAGTGAACGCCTGGAATGGAAAGCAAAGTCTTGATCTCCGTTTGTGTTACGTCAAGAGGGAGGTTCTTGAGTTCAATGAGGCAGGTATCAAACCCACATTTGAGGGATCGAACGTCGAGGCCAGCTCCTAAACTGACGAGCGAGGAACCTAAATCTATGCATTGGATCGTCACAGCCGAGTCTTCTTCAGCCATCTTGAGCCATTCTGTATCGAGGTTGTGGGCAGCGTTGCGTGAACCAGTCTGAATCGCTGCGTGCTCTCCAGTTGCCTTTGCTTCCGTCTCTTGACCTCGCCCAGGCTAAGAATATGTAAGGCAGGCCGGAATCACGAAAAACGCCACTTACGGGAGACTCCGTTGCCTCCTTTGCCTCGTTCGCTGACTCTCGACAATGCTTTCCCGTAGGTGTCTGAGGAACGTGCACTTGTGTCTCCAGAGGCTTGCTACAAGCTGGAGGAGAGGGCGTCTGAGGTTCGCGGGTGAAGAGAGACCAAGGGGAGCTCTTCTAAACGGCACATGAAAGAAAGGATGAATACTTTGTATGATAAGTTGCATACCTTGTTCCGTGACGGTCCAAAGCCGCCTGCGGGAATCGAGTGGCGGTCTTGCGAGTCGTTCATGGTCTCACAAACATGTTCGAATGCAAGTCCTTGGCAAGGAAAGCGTGCTCCCTGTGTGGCTGTGCTCGTCCCCGTCAGGTAATTACGTAATATTACTACTGATTCATAGCGTCATAGCTTCAGCTGAATCCAGTAAAGCTAGTAAAGACTAATCAGTACTCTGTTCACAACCTTCTACCGCAATGAAACTACATTTTCATATCAAATGGCTCATGATGGAATCGTTTTAAAGCTGTAGATGCCAAAGAAAAACAGTGCTCATCTGACTAGAACCTGTATACGACGGTTGGCTACTCATTAATCTCATAATCGAATACACCTCCATGTACAGCATTCAAATGATCATATGTGGAACTCGAGTCACCGAATGAGGCCAGGCATATCCAGCAAATATGGGCACCACACAGGCACAACACGCGGTTGCACCCCTCGATTTTCTGGATGAATACTTGACATCGAGAACATTGCTTAGCCCCAGATGCAGACGCCCATTCTAAATTTCGACGTTCCTGCTCGGAGATGTCATTCAGGAGAGTCCATTCCTCGCACGTCATTCCGTCATGCGAGACGTTCTTGCAGGCGATGCAGACTGAAACGAAGCAAGAGGGACACGTAAAACTCTTCCTATCTCCGTCACATCGGTATACTTGGCTGCAATCTGGCGTATCACAATATTTGAACTTGTCAGGCTGTGTCGTAATGTACGTGGTAGCCGCAGTCTCCACTAATTGGCTAAAGCTCTGCGGCGAAAGGAACCTCTGAATGGTGGGTATAGCAATCGGTACTTTGCACCTGTCTTCATCGCCCACGCAACATAAAGGGAACTTCTTTCTGCCAATCGCTGAAGTGATATAGTGGCGGAGACAGGCGTCGCAGTACAAGTGTTCACAGCCTAGTAGAACCGCAGCCGAAACTTCATCCTGGCAGATGGGGCACGTTTTCGATTTGCTGTCCTGCACAATAGGATGGACGTCCGCTTTCGATTCCTTTATCAGGTCGCTCACAGTCCGCCGCGCCTCTTCGCCTCCGCCTCGGATCATGAGCTTGCACAGCGGATGTAGTTCAAGATTGACAGCCTCATCTCCAAGCATCTCCTTTAAAACAGGCAATCCCCTTCGCATGAAAAACCCTACAGTTCGCCGACTGATGAGGACAGACCATTCCAAAGACTGTAAACGTTCTATCTCGGCTCTAATGCGACCGAGGGCAGTGTCGCGTGCTTCTCCATCGGCATAAATCTTCAGGGTCTGAGTTTTCCAATCAGACCGAACGAAAACCGTCGTTTGAGAATAAATCTCGTCTAGAAATTTTCGCCCGGCAGGAGTTGCAAACGATCTATGCCACAAGACATCATTCAACCTTTCACCCGAAGTCAGGTTCTCTATCCGTACTTTCAACCTCCCAACGACTTTCCTGTCCTCGCCTGAAACTCGAATAATAGCACTGCTGGTACCTTCCGTGACGCGAATAGATGTACCTTTTCCCTCCTCGGAATCTGCGATAGAATCCCAACGAGGCTTCTGCGCGCGATATTGTCGAAGAGGGATCGTTATGGTATAATGATGTGGTTTCGGAAGACGGGCACGCAAAGTGGGAAAATCGGATCTAATTCGCTTCCCCTCAAGAGAGTCAAAGACTTTCTTAGCCTGTTCCCACGTCCCGAACCGTGCTTGGACCTCAACTACGTTTTGCTTCCCTTCATCGTTTGTGGGGCGGATGTCGTATGCTTCCAGTCCTCCCATTTGCTCCATTTGTGTTTTCAGGGTATCATGCATGGCGGTCAAGTCGTAAATGGGTGACTTGACTGTGCGTATTCCAATAGCACCAGCGTGAAGCTGGACTTCTGTAGTCTCGGCTTCAGGCGGTAAACTAGATATCTTTACCGAAGTAGAACTCTCCAGAGAAACCGTCTTGTTTCGTCCCTGGTCTATCTCGACTCTGATTGCGCGGCCACGGAAGGTAGTGTTGATAGACTTGACGGCATTTTGCGCGTCAAGAGGTGTTGGGTAGGATGCGATCATGATGCGCGATGGCAGAAACCAGGAAACCGTGAGCACATTGACATGTTTCCCCGAGGATAATCCCATCTTGTTGGGCGCGCTGTCGAGGGAAAAGGACAGGACGTGTTCCTCCGACTTGAATTCACTACCATGCAAGCCAGCCACAATGACAGCGCCCAGCTCTGCCTCCATCATCACCCTCGCCTCCGCTTTTCCATCCGCCTGCCGTATGTTGAGCAAGCAGAAAGTGCTGCGGTCAGCGCCCTGCTGGAGGAAGAGCTCCTCCACCTCCTTGCCTTTGATATCTTTAGGTAGATTCCTGACCGTTACATAGTTGCAATCTGAGCCGCATAAAACATGATGGACGGCCATCCCGGCGCCACAAGTAATCAGGCTTGATCCATCCAGTCCGACATGCTGAACGGTGAACTTAGCCTCGCGTGCGGTAACCTCCACCTGTTTCGCCCTGCGTTCTGCCTCCAAGTATGCGATCCGCGCCCGATGTTCTTCTTCGAGCTTTGCACGGCGCTCCGCTTCTGCCTGAGCCTTTCTCGCTTTCTTCCTTTCTGCAGCTTCAGCCAATCGTGCTCTACGCTCCATCTCTTCCTTCATCTCGACATCGGCCTTCAATCGGGACAAGAATGCTTTGTACTCTGTCTCCTCCTTCAGCTTGTCTTCTCGTATCTTGACATCAGCCTTCAATTTCTCCAAGAAGCGTCTAAATTCATCCTCGTCCATCCTCTGATTGCTAGGAGTGTCCTCTTGGACTCCGGCCTCCACATCAGTGATCTGTGTCCTTTTACCCTTGTAATGCTTCTTCGGCCTCGAACTGTTTGACGTCTTGGCCATGGACGACGAGGACGACAACGAGGAGCCCTGTTGAACAATAAGAGCAGCCGATGAGCGCAAAGTTTCTGGCAAATACTGTACAGGCTCCAGTGCATTCAAATGGGGAGTCTTTTGCTCGGTCTTGCTCCGCCTACTAGTACCAGACGCCCCATTCCTAGTACCCGTTGATTTGCCTTGCATGTGGAAACAAGGTTGTTCTTGATTGAACGCCTTCTGATATAAGGTTCAGAAGACATGATGCCAAGCGATAAAGTTGGAGGTCAAGTGACCAAGCTTTGTGCCGACGTCTTGGCTACTGATTCAAGCTTCAAAGCTTCAAGTTTCAACTATTATTGGTTTCATTAATGTTATTGAACTACGGTGGTTATAGCCCTACGTATAATGCATATGATACGTGCTGTTTCTACAAAGGTCAAAAAGCATATCATCAGACCTGTCTCATCCTTTCACACCCGTCAGTACTCTTCTAGTCATGCCTTACCAGTTGAAAATGATATCGAGCTGCAGGGTGTCCTGCCGTGTACCTTTTCTCGGCAGACAGAACAAAATCGTGTCAAGCACGACGGACAAGTGAGGCCCTCCGGGCGTCCGCTGTCGACGCGATACATCTGCATGCAGGTGGCAGTGACACAATATCTGTACTGATGTCGATGTCGCAAGAAATAGGAAAGAGCCGCTTTTTCCAACAGCTGCTCAAACTCGACCGGTGAGAGCAGACTCTGGATGACCGGAATCGAGATGGGTTGCTTGCATTGATCCCCTCCCGGACATGTCAAAGGAAACCGGTTCTGTGCTGGGGCTGAAAAGAGATACAACTTGGTGCAACTAACACAATATTCATGTCCGCAGGCCAGTCCAATGTATTGGCTCGCTTCCCGACGGCACACGGGACATGTTTTCTGCGGCTCATCTTCAGGCAGTGTATTTTTCTTTACATCATCCACGAAGCGCTGAACGGAGCTGAGTGATCGACATCCTCCACGGAATTTGAGAATGCAAGCAGAAGAATTCACGTCCAGCCAAACCTTGTCCTCCCCAAGTTCTCGCTGCAGCGCCGCGAACTTGGAGTTTTCGTGACCAAGCGAATGGGTAAATCGCCTCTCCAACTGAGTCGAATACTCGATCAGATCGGAAAGACAGGCAAATCGTCGTATCTGGCCAAGAACTGAATCTATGGCGCCTTGAGTCTTTGCATAAAAGGTGAGCGTCTTCGTCAGCCAGTCGCGTTTAATCATCGATATACCCGAGTCCCTCCGCGCGATGTCATACTCGAAGAACTCCAAGGTTCTCGAATCGGATGACCACTGCCAGCCATCAAACCATCCTGGGCTGAGACATTCGACGGTCGTAGTCTGGTCATTGGCCTCCAGGATGCCTGTGCCCACTATATTTCTCCTGCAGGGCTTGGATCTGTGTATGTTGCGTAGTTGAAGTGGAATACGGAGTGCATATTTCGTTTTTGGTTCATGGGGTCGTAATGAACACTGGATGACGGGAAAATGCGGCCGGAGTCTCTTCCCCGCAAGCTGATCGTGTACTTTCTTCGCAGCCGACCACGTGCCGAAGCGGACTGTGGCCATGTTGTGGATTTCCTTGCGAGTGGAACTGATAAATTCATAGGACGATAATCCAGAGCTCGACTCTAGCTCCCTTCGAAGACATACGTAGAACTCCTGCAAGTAAAATTCGGATACCGTAGATCGTGTGGATTTGTGGGTAGGGAACTCCCATGTAAGGTTGAGGGTGTATGGCGGCGTGAGATCCCGAGTGAGTTCTATAGCATTTGCATTGATCGTTCTGCCTCGGACGGTTTTTCCCGTTAGCCTACCCGCTACGCTTTGTTTCTGATTTCTCTCTACGATAGCGGTAGCGCTAATTGTTCCGTCACCAAACTGTCGAGTATCAACGATGCAAAATCGTGTGCCCAGTTCTTGGAGCAGAGATTCGATATCGCTTTCCTTCACGTCCAAAGGTAGACCATGAATCGCGATGAAGCCATTATCGAAGCCGTAGGTGACGGACGAGGCCTTTAAACCAGCTCCATACGTGACTAATGTCGATCCCCACAGCAGGCGCTGGACGGTAGTATTCGAATCTCTCACGGCCGCTGTCGCACGAAGCTCTGCCAAACGTGCACCACCCATTGACTTTGATTCTTTGAACTCCACTGATCTCCATGCGTGAAACGAACTATTTGCTTTCCTGAAATGAAGCTCTTGAGAATCTGATGATGACACGAGCGTCTCGGAAGCAGATTTGATGCTCAATTCTGCCTTCTGCGTTGCTCGTCTAGCCATTCCTAGATACTGCTCGACCTCGACCTCTGGTTGCTTGGCTTTTTCAGCCTCTTGCGGGGCCTGTTCTTCTTTCGGTTCCGGCTCCATGTGTTTCCGGGCTGCCTCCTTGCGCTCCGTTTCCAATTCTTCCTTCAGTGTTTCTTCAATCCGACTTTCCATTTCCTTCAAAGCAACGATGACATGATCTAGACTTTCTTCCATATCTTCATGTGCTGCTCGTGGAGTATCTTCTTTGTTGGCCTCAGTCTGTAGCTTGCGCTCCTTTTCCAGTTCGGTCCGCATATGAGCATTCCTGGATCTCTCGATCTCCAACTCGAGAAGCGCAACTTCTAGCTCTAGCCGAAGATAACTACCAGGGCGGGAGAGTACTGACACTTGTTTACTTGGCGGCGGCGGACCATTTCCGACTTTCTTGAGATCACGCCACTCCTTGCCAGTGATAGGGGTAGGACGATTCGTCGCCGTTGTTGACGGGGTCGAGGGTTCAGGTGACGAGCTGGTAGGCGAAAGGGACAGGTTACGTATGACATTAGATCTAATGACGGGCGAAGGATTCGCACTCTGTAGAAATTGGTGAATAGACACCCAAGAACGAAGAGTAAAATACACACCGGAGGAAATGGATGAAGGTATTCGCATTTGGTCCTTTTTACACATCTCCCGGTTATTAAATACTGGTAGCAGACGGCGTGCATGATTGCTGAGACGAGGCGTTGAGTTCCAGAAGGAATCTATCCGACGTGACAGATGCCGATGAGATACAAGCCAGAAGTGGGAAGTTCTACGAACATGATATAGAACCAAGGCCAGACAAATGGTTCTAGTAGAGCATTAGGTTGGCTTGCGTTATCGTTGAGCAGAGGTTGCAAAGACAAAGGCCAATAATTAATCTATGATACACACCCCATGAAACGTCTCAGTGTTTACTGAAACGGATTTTCGCGGGACTCGATGTAAGATTGACGGTCAGTTGCGGAAGCAATACGGAAGTGGGCTTCCGTTGCGCGTGCCAGAAAGCTGCTGTCACATGTTGGGAGTTGTGCTTTCACCCCCCCGTGTTGCATGATGGTGTGAAACAAGTCAAGGCTGACTACGGTGAATTCCGAAATGTAAGGAATGCTTCATGAACCAATCTCCGTCAGGGCAGTTGAATCCAAGAATAAAAAGCTAAAAATGAATAAACTCTCCGTCGGGGAGTCGAACCCCGCTTTCGCGCGCTCAAATACTTTGACAGGCGCGTGTACTAACCGATATACTAACGGAGACTTTGCAAATAGGAACGAACATGATGTATCAAATGTAGATTGCATATTGATATGTGATGAGCAGGATTATCGATCTACACACTCCTTTTAAGAGGTATAGAAACTGGGAATCACACTCTTGAGATCTTCCATATACCAAAAAGTTTTCGCTGCACTCTTCCTGCCAGTTCTCAGTTTTTCCTCCCCGACCAATTGAACGAACGTTCCGCCAAGACCGATGCCAACGTTATCCTTCAATTTGTCGACGACGGACGGATCGACAATCGCCTCTATGATGTTCTTGTGGGGATCGTGCACTTCGCAACCATCTGGCAATTCATTTTGCGCCGTATTTTCCAAAGTACAATCAGAAAATACGACATCGCCAGATAAAGGATCGATGACCCATCCTCTCGAGCTCTCCCAAATGATTTTTGCTGTTGTCGATTCTGTACTGTCATCAGGGTCTTCGTCGTAATACTCTTCCGCCTTGGGCCTGCTCTCAGTCTTGTGGTTTTCTTCCCCGCCCTCATCTCCTTCCTTCAAGTTTAATCGCCTGATGCCTTTTTCGAGCCTCTTTCCCTTATAAATCTCGGTGTATACTCTTCGTATGTCGTTGAGACCTTCACCTTCTGTAGGGACGTCCCATTCGTTCCACGGGGCTAACACAATCCTCCCAAGCTTACTTTCCAGCTGATCCTCCAGCGTTCTCGCCAAATTAGACTTCTCTTTGGGCACATGAACGCTGATGATCCTCCTTACACTTTCCTCCACGACACCAGTTGTATGCGTTGCCGGTAAAGTATCCATGCCAAGAAACTTTGAAAGAGAGTAAACCGGAAGGCTCCAATCAGGCTCTGGATTTGCGCTCAAGTCCCACGCATTGCCCCATGCTCCGATATCATGAGTGTTGCTAGCGTCCGCAATATCACCAGCATCGACATCCATCATAGCTTCCGGCGCTTCCGAGTGGTCGTCTATTTTCGCCCTCTTTCTAGACCTATCACCATCTTCGTCGTCGTCGTCAACGACTTCTTCGATCCTGGCGATACCCGAGTCAACTGGTCGAATAGCGTCCTCGTACTCCCCGTCCCCAACATATTTGACTGTACTTTCTTCGAGTACCTCGTCCAAGTCGATGCCACTGACTTGCGTGTTCGCCTCCATCTTCCCATTCTCCTGGTCGTCAATGTCTTGCAGCATTTGGTATTTGAACGTTTCCGCTTTCGATCCGAATTGATCTCGCAGAGCAAGCCCAACCTCACATGGTATAATCTTGGAAATGACGCTTGTGTCCGGGAGTTCTTGCTGTGCTTTTTCGATGACGACAAGGGCTTTCTTAAAGCCGGTCTCATGTTCTGGCAATAATTTGTTCCGCAACACGAAACGGAAGAAGAAGAAGAGCACACGCGGGGTGTTAAATAGGTTAGGATCCGACCTAGATTAGAATATGTTTCGAGGTTATGACTATTACTGAAAATGCACACCATATGAGACCTTCTTTACGCATATAGCTAGATAAGAACATTTTCACAACTGTTTCCGGGTCAGCCAAAAAAGCCGATATCCGATCTTCCTTGCGGATATTCTCCTCTTCAATGGCCGCGGTATCTTCCTCGAGTTGGGTAGTATTTTCTTCATTGACATCTTCGGGAACAATTTCTTGCTCGACAACAAAAGCATCCTCATCGGTAATCTCGTCATCATCGTCATCATCAGACTCATTCTGGGCAGCATTCGTGTTTTCGCCGGCCTTATCGATGGTGTCCCTGATGGCCTTTGATGCCTTTTCCTCCTTGACCCGTTCTGCACGAATCCATGCAGGAATAATAGCTTGTAATCCAATGAAAGTACTGAACTGGAAGTGATGTCAGATGACTAGACTCGTAGAACAACTGGATCCACGAACCTGATCCCAAAGTTTATCCACACCCAATTTACGCGCCTCTGGCTGTGGCCAAGATCTTAATGTACGGAAATCTGTAGCAGCTCGATATAGCCTATCCATCACAGGGGTCTTCCTGGGCCATCGTTAAGCGATTGCCATATCGACGCGCTAGGTGGGAAGTACATACAGGCTGTAAGGTCCAGCTATCTTTCCAGCTTCTTCGTCCTGCCAGATCTCCCACCATTTCCTTGGGCCAAGGGCCGTATGTTTTGCTTTGGATTTGCGTTTCTTAGTTGCGATCGTCGCGGCAGCATGCTCGTCCTTCTTCCTCAACGCATCCGTCTTACACTGATCCGTGGCATGTTTGTGCTCCAATGCGACAGTAGGGATGCCTGATCCATCCACCTCGATTCCGTCCCCGTTAGGACAAAACAACTTTATCCCCACCTCTTTGAAGTCCTTGAATGGTATGATCGTGACCCCTGGAGGAGGAGAAGGAAAGGGCGGAAATCGAATAAAATCTGTATCTGATGTAGTGGCCTGTGGTGCGGCTGCAGCAGCCATGTTGTCGTAGCTGCAGCAACACAACAATCCGTAGTTGAGCCCACCAATGCGGGTCGCCCGCTCCTTAAACCCCGTCGGCTATCGCCGGATCATGTGACTTAAACGCCTCAGATCTCAGGAACTCAGGATTGTGTTTATAACACTCATTACTTTTACTACTATTCTTATCGTGGAACGCTGAAAACCAAAATTCAAGTCGTGCGGCTTTCCTCGTTGCATCTCCTAGTCCACGGGCTGTGGGCTGTGGGCTATCGAAACATTGAATGCGGCGTCGACACCCTGTTCTACGTAAATTTATTCATTGCCACGGATATTAAAAATAATGGTCAGTTGTGTATCTATTTCTAATAGCAGGCTCTAACGTCAACATTCAGTAAGCTTTAGTACAGTGTTGACGTTTTACCTCCTCCATACTACAACTCATCTCCGTTATCTCTCCTCGACAATGTGACCTTGTTACTATAGGCACCATGCCCTATCCATGCTTGACGTTACAACGCCATTGTTGTTTACTTGTACCCCTGAACGCGGTTTAGGAAATTTCTTGCACCACAAATCTGAACGTTCTCAAGAAGCATCTTATCGGACCTAATTTCCGAAATTATCCAAGCTCGTTATGCTTCCTGAAACAGGACAATGTTAAGTTGGTTGAAATTGACTATCGGGAAACGTAATAGAGATAAGTCAATATTGATATTCCCATAGTTGTAACCTCATAGGCCGCAAGGCCGACTGATGGTAGGGATATTCGTTTATTCCATTGCAGAAAAATGCTCCACGCTTAACGTCAACCTCAGCATAGCAAGGGAAAGTAGATATGATCCTAACCTCATCCCTTACTCCAGAGAATTGCGATATCAAGTTTTTCTGCGGTCAATGTACCTGCTGGAGATGACTATGGCACGGCCTCACGATACCGGCATAAACGTATCGGAAAATAGAACTGCAGAGGAGTACGCAAGGCCACCAGAATCATTTCTTCCATCTTCTGTTCAGATCATTTGTGCCACCCCAATACCAAACACAACACGAGCTATTATCCAATTGTACTAAGTATCACATATCCATGTTGAAAGCCGCTACTGTGAATAATGCGTTTGGTATGCACGATGGGGTATATCCAACTCAAATCCCTATGAATGGCCTCAACCTCCAAACTCACCCATATGAAACTCACATGGTTGCCTGCCAATTGCAATACCTTCCCCTGCTGTGAGTGTCAACATATCCTCTCGACGCTCCCCATCTCCACACTCCACCATCACCTTCACATATGGCTCCTCCGTCACGTTGTCCAGGAAGTGCCACTCCCGACAAACGCCCTCTCCAAATGGATGAGGCACAAACTCGTCATCGTTCGCAGCAAACATCAGTTTACCCCTTTTCTGTCCTCGCGCTCGTTCCCGTCTTCGGTCCCGCTTCCTTCTTTCCGTCTGTTTTATTTTCCCTTTTATTCCAACGTCATCCAAGTCATCCTCGTCTTCCCTGTCATCTTCGCTATCCATCACTTCGCCATCATATCCATGGTCATCCCTAATGCCCTCATTCTGACTATCGCCCTCGTCTTCATTCATCCGCACACCTTCCAATGTCCCCTCCCCAGCCCATGGACCATTAACCAAAAATGGGTGATACAATGCCGCGCGTGGTGTAATCCGCCGAGTCGACTCGGGATTCATTAACTGTTCGAGCAAGTTGAGTGCCGCTTCAATGTCCGCTTTGTGGCTCTCGTGAGTTGGTGAGGGCGGCAGCGGGAAAACGGCAGGCGAGAAGGAACGCTGTGAGGTGGGTGAGGATGAAGGTGGAGGAAGAGGTGCGTGGAGTGCACTCGCGGATACATGGTCCCTTGCCTTCAGAGAGGATGTTGAATGCCCGAAGTACGGAAAGTACCCTGGATCGGGTTCGCGAACATCATACAAGTGAGGGTTCTGCTTCTCGACAAACTCTCGCCATGGTATGCCTTCCTGTGTTATGGAAGGAACGTTGGTGGAAAAGGTACGGCCTGCGAGAACAGAGTTGGAGCTGGGTAGGAAAGGTGAGGCAAATCATACTGTGTAGTGTAGCTGCTTTTTCCATCTTTCGACGACCAATGATGGCCGCGATTTCCATGAGCGCTTCGACGTCATCGTTGGACTGGAACAATGGGAATTTGCAAACGAGGAAGAAGAGCAAGATCATCCCGGCGGCCCACATGTCGATCGCTGTGGCGGGATCTGTTCAGTAAAAATCGTCAACGTTGAGATACATGTGTGTGTTTACCTCCTGTCTGGTCGCCACATTTTAGCAACACTTCCGGGGCGCGGAAGCCTCTTGTACCAGCGCGGTTGGCTTTCGAAATAGGGCTGCCAAGCCGATGAGTTCCCGCTCAGCGTCGCTTATGAGGGCGTACCGCGAATCCTTGGTTGGATATCCTACCTTGTCCGAAGGCATACTGCATTTTTGCCTCGCTTCCTTCTGCGCTCGCTTAATAATTTCAAAGTCTAGCTCGTTCCTGTTTCTTATCCTTCCATGTGGATGCTGCTTCGTAGCTGCTGTGTGTAGGCACACCCCATGTGACTGACCTGGTTCCATGCGCTACATATAGTATGTTATTAACACAATACTAAGTGGAGGACCCGTTGCTTACACAAGCCAGTCCAAAGTCGCACAGAGTTCCCACCCCTGTGCGAGGATCAAAAAGAAAATTGGCGGGCTTGACGTCGCGGTGAATAATATTGCGCGCATGGACATCGCGCAGAGCTTTAAACATACATCTAAAATAAGCTTTAATACCCGGTATTGGTAGATGTCGGTAAAAGTCCTAGTGACTGGCTCAGCCAGTATTTATGCACTATGGAACAACTCACTCGGAAATCTTCATTGCGGTGGTAAGGCATGATTGCTACGACCTGATCGTGATGGCGGAAGGCGGTAATCAACTGTGAGACATGACGACAGCTGCGGCAATCTTCCAAGATGGAGATTTCGTTTCTTATTCGCTCCGGGTTGCTAGTGACGTATATGCGCTTGATTGCGACGAAAACCTTGCATCCTGGCGGTTTCGGTGCTGATTGGTAGTATGCTGAGGATGTGGATGGGTGGTGGCCGTGCCACGGGGAATTGTCCCATTTGGTGTGATATCCCAAGTCGATAGCTTTGTATACAGACGAAAAGGTGCCTGTTCCCAGTCGGTCCACAATCTTATAATCTGCTGATAGCTGGGGAACGGCGTTCATTAAATCTTGAATTTCTCTTTCAATCTCATCCTGCTCTCCTTTATCTTTCAAGTAGATTGTGATTTCTTCGTCTGTCTCGAGCATCACGTCGTCCTCGTCGTCCTCTTCTTGCACGACGTCCTCGTCCATGCCGTCAGGCACATCTTGTACGGTCTGGCGTAAGAGAAGTTCATCATCACTCTCCATGCCCTCGTCGAGGTCGACACAGGGCTGGTTATCCATCTGTCGGCGGGGAAAATTGGGAATTATCTGGGAGAGGTGCTGCACGTAATGGTTCAAAGGGTCGGAAGAGATGGTGTGATCCTGAGTGGCCTGAGCCGCTAAAAGCTCCTTCATGTAAACGGCATTGTGCGTGTCTGAAGAACCGACTTCAAGTGGATTTGAAGAATGCTGCGAGAAAACAGTTGCCATAGCTGGACGCGTTCGAGGAACGGTCACGTGGCATCAGTACGATCCTAATCACGTGAATTATTGCACGTGAGAAATCCACGTGGGTGCCACGTGAGCAGGAGCGGGCGTCGGGTGTGGAACCGACAGGCGGCGTCGATGGTGGTCATCGTCCTGCTCCTCCTTGTCGCCGCCCTACTCATTCTCTCGAATTCTCGACACGGACAGATGGGAATTGATGGCTGGAGTATCTTTGCTCAGCCCTGGCACTGGCTGACGAGCCCAAGCCCAGCGAAGGCCACTTCCAGCGGCCACCGCCATCGCAGACACTCATCCAGGAAGTACATTCGTACTCGTGCGGAACAACAGGCCGCAATGCAAAATGGATCTGCCAAACACGGTATGTCGCCTGTCCAGCTGGGACGTGAAACATGCTGTGACGTTCTGAATCAGACTTAGACGACCACCCAGGCTACTATTCAGGTCTTGTTAACATATCAGGGACGTACTGTTTCATGAACTCAACATTGCAGGTATAGCTATTCATACCATCATCTGTCTTTCCTAACACCGCTTTCAGGCGTTGGCTTCACTGTCATACCTGCAACCACACATAGATGCTGTTCATGCCAGGGCTGAGGAGCGAGACGTTCCCACTCCTGTGATAGATACTCTTCAAACTCTATTTCGGAGTATGTTTCTGCTCTCGGCTCTCACACACTTGTATAACGCTTTTCTTTCTAGAACTAAACACCCCTCGGTCATCCTATCACTCCATTCGGCCCGTCGAAATCATCGATGCTCTTACCAACGTAGAAGGCCGCACAAACGCCCTATTCTACTCCCGCGAGCACCAAGACGCGCAGGAACTGTTCCAGCTCCTCTCTGAATGCGTTAAGAACGAGATCACAGCCGTAGATAAGGAGGGTAAACGCGATCGGGGTCTCGGCGGCCTATCGCAGAACCTGGAATCAGCCATGGAAATCAGCAAAAGCGTCTTTGACGGCCTCACCGCCAACAGGCGTAGTTGCGTCACCTGCGAGTACACTGAAGCCGTTATGCACTTCTCACTTGATAACCTGCAGCTGAGCCTTCCCCGTTTCGCGGTAAGCCTTACATCCACCCATTCCCACGTTCACAAATTGATTTACAGACCCACTAGGCCATGTGTCGATTAGAGGAATGTTTGGAAGATTACACTCACCTGGAAATATTACGTGACTGTGTGTGCCGCAAGTGCTCTCTCGTTGCGACCCACCGCCGTCTTCGAGACGACGTCGCCTTGCTCGAAGAAGCAACGAAGCCTGAGCTCAATCCATCCAATTCTAAGAAGAAACGTTTGAAGGAGCATAGACGTATGGAGGGGCGTGTCCGTCTTGCACTAGAGGAGGGCAGGATAGAAGAGGATCTCAAAGATGTGAGAATGGAACGAGTCATCAGCCCTGCCACGAAGCAGACCATGATTGCACGCGTACGTTTAGCAATTCACTTTCATATACCTCATTTATTTAACCTTTTTTTTTTCAGCCCCCACCCGTTCTGGCCCTCCACATAAACCGTTCCATCCACTATGGCCACTACGCCAGCAAAAACACCATCCGACTGTACTTCCCTGAAGTCTTGGATATAACGCCATACACCACTTCAGGCAATCTATCCCTTAAACCCACCTCTTCTATATCCACCCCATCACCTCCCAACTCGACAGCATACACGCACCCTCTCAGCGGCATATCCTCTTCGAACTCTGCCCACCACCGCCATGGCAAACCCAACTCCAATACCTCACGTACCCTCTACCGCCTCTCAGCTGTCGTATGTCATTATGGCCAACATTCTTTCGGACATTATATCTGTTATCGACGAAAACCCCGGTCGGCAGGTCTGCCGAAGGAGAAGAGATGGGCCCCGCCTACGCTTATCGACCCTCTGTTATTGCATGAGCTGGATATAGACATAGGGCGCAATGCGGGGGCGGAATATGGACCAGCAGGGAACGGAGATATACGTATGGGCACAGAAAATGACGGTTCTGAACTCGAGCTTGACTCTGACTTCGATACAAGTTCCAAGGTGAAGGCAAAGGGGAAAGCCAGAGCTAGCGGGAAGGAACCCGACTCACCGCATCCGCGGTTCATCTGGGACAACGAAGATCCGTCCGAGTATGGACGAGGCACGGGCAGAGGATGGCTGCGCATCAGCGACGACGCAGTGCGCGAGTGCGGGATTGAGAGTGTGTTGGCGGAGGGGTCATCGGCGTTTATGCTATACTATGAGCGGGTGGTGGTAGACGTTCCAGGAGTCTATCCCTCGCGTGGGGTGGTGAGGAAGGTGTTGACGGGCGAAGGAAGTGCAGGAAGGATGCGGGGACAAGAGGGTGTGGAGAGGGGGGTGAGTGAGGGCGGGGTTGGAGGTGAAGTTGCTGGTGAGGGCGATGTCGCGGCAGAGGGAGACGAGGCTGGCAGAGAGTCGGAGGAGACGCTTCGGCCTCGGACAAAGACGATCATGATGAATGGGAGTGTGGGTACTTCGATGAGCGAAGTTGGGGTAGGGGTGATGAACAAGGCAGTTGAAAAGGCGAAGCCTGTCATATCCGTGTCGACACAAAACGCTTCGGGAAGATCTACTTCTGTCGGAATGGAACCGCGGGTAATCAGGAGCGTCGATGCTGGGAGGAAGAAATTTGTCGCTCCTTCCTCGAGTGCGCCTTCGCCAACGGAGACGACATCTGAGTCGATGTCAACTTCGCGCGGGGCATCCACGAGCACTTTGCTATCCGGCGATGAGATTTGGGACACTGCAAAGGATTGCGCTGAGACGCCGTTGTCAGTGGCTGAGACGCCTATGGATTTCAAGTTTCCTATCGAAAAACCCACCGGAGACAAATCTCAGCTGCCCAATGGCACATCATCGGATCCGTACACAATGGCGCATGCAATCTCCACCTTATCCTTTCCTCGCGCACCCCCACTACCATCATCCGAACAGAATCAGACTGCATCAACGTCAACGCAATCGTCTTCTTCCCGATCGTCGCCTTCGTCACCATCCTTATCCCCATCTCCATCCCCATCTCCATCCCCATCCCCATCCTCATCTCCATCTCCATTTAAATTCAAACCCAACACTCTTAAGCGAAAATCTAGACACTCACACTCTTCTGGTAAGAAGCCTGCCCGGTCTTCTACCGAGACCAGTCTCCTCGGATCTCCTGATTCTTCCCCTGGTCCTGGCACAGAGCCCACCAGGAATGGAACTGGTATCTCAGTGTAGATTGCTGAATTTCGTAGTTTCTTGTAAATCGAGTTCTAAATATTCAATGTTTTGGTTTCGTGTTATTCCACTGATATCTACTCACAACTGTGGCTCGGTAGTATTTGTAGACGGGGTTATGGCATATATTGACATCATGTAGTTATATCTCGAGATCTCATTAAGAAGACATTGATTAAGTCCATGTGCGCGTAGTGAAGGAAGAAACTTTTAACCAATGAGGAATGGCTGGTAAATCGTCGATGCCTACCATGACTTAGTACAACGCCGTGGGCCTAAACAAGGAATAAAAATAAATAAATAAAGTATATGTGAGATAGATCTACATAAGTAGCAACCGGCAACCCCTAACACATCTTTCTCAGTCACCAAGGGACTCTTTGGTCTTCAAAGCCCCGCTTCTTGATATTTTCATATCCTCGCTAAAACAACAGCACGTTAGCATCTGGCCTTCAAAGTCAGGCGCATCAGTAGAATAGGCACACCATACGCCGTTTTAGTTCATGTTCGCTTGTAGAGGGATTGCCCGCATTGCCTTTTGGAGGAGGAGGAGGCACTCCCGGCTTTTTTATACCAGTTACGTCGTATGCTCCTCGCTAGAAAAAAAAAAATCAAGTGTCTGGATGAGCCTCGGAAATAAAGGGGGGGGGTGGCGAGAATAGACAGACGTCTGGACCCTGATGTCCCTCTGCCTCGCGCTAACATTTTTTTTAAAAAAAAGAGATAGCAGTCAGCCGAGTCCGAAATAGATGCCACAGCATCGACCCACTTCAAGTCGTTTCTAAATTGAAAAGGGCACAAGTCAGAGTTCGAGAAAGAGTGTGTGTTAGAGAGGGAGAGAATTACCCAAACAGAATTTCTCTTTCGATTGTAACCGTCCATTGGAGCGGCAGATACTAAGCATGTGACGGCAACGAGAACGAGGATGGAGGAAAGGCGCATGGTGAACAGAGGGTCGACCGTACGGTACGAATGAATTTAGTTGGATGAGCGATGGAATGAGGGCCAGCCTGGAGTGATTCCGCTTGGACATTGAGTTTATATAAAGTCTACAATCCGGATTTATTTATTTTGCGCGTCATATAGTAGTTACATATGGTTACAAGTGGTTCGCGTGATTCAGTCTGGATAGCCATGCATATTTGTTGTTGCGGTGTAAAATTTCCTTGATGAGGGTAGTCTGGCATCCACTTTGTTGTGCAGCGTAAAAACTTTTTTTCATGAGGTGCAGTAGCTTCGCGATCGCAGGAACCAAGCTTTACTCGTCTAGAACCCAATCCCTGTTAGAAATGACACTCAAGTCCAGACTGTACAATTCGATCCGTCAGTCTCGCGCAACGCCCAAATTTTTTCCCTGACCTCGAATGATTTTATTCCGATTTTTCCGATTTTTCGGAAATTTGAAGAAAGTCGCGTGGATTGATCTTGGCAATAACACTTCAGTCCGACTGCGGACAACTTGTCCAAAACACTTTAACAACAATCTTTTGATGAAGGTAGATATGGTATATGGTGCAATCTGGTTAGAGAAGCATGTGCTCGACCTAGTCCCAGTTGGT
Source organism: Amanita rimosa (assembly GCA_023014395.1). Taxonomy (NCBI): domain Eukaryota; kingdom Fungi; phylum Basidiomycota; class Agaricomycetes; order Agaricales; family Amanitaceae; genus Amanita; species Amanita rimosa. The sequence continues at coordinate 126,179 of JAEBUO010000061.1, forward strand.
AATAATACTGAAGTTCCGCGGTCGAACCTAGGAATGCTCCTCGCGTCAAGTTCGATGATCCGAATTTTGGAACTGTTCGTTGAAAATTTGATGAGGTTGCTATCTGAAGAGGAAGCTAGCCAGCTGGAGTGGAAAATGCATAAGATAAGAATCCCTCAACGTTCAACGTTCAACCTCGATGTCTTGGGCTCTCGCCGTCATTGCATTACAACCGGAGGCATTCTGCCACTCTAGGATCTGAAGATGTCTCCCTACTCACCACATATGGTACAACATGGCGTCATACAATATGGTGATGGCCCGGGAGCACATTACATTGTTTCATGATTGATATATTGATACGCTAGCGACCAAAAAAACACAGAAAAGCATTTTCATTTCACAATGTCAGATGGAAAATAATCTAGCGTCCGAAAGTATCCAAGACAAGGGGCAGCATCACTACAAAATCCATCCTGTCCAACCTGTGGAATGTAACCAACGTTTCTCATGCGTATGTGTACAACGGGGGCTAAAAAAAATATTCGGGACTCAATACTCAATATTCAAGAGAAAGGGAGATTCCGGGTCGTCATGGTGACCAAAAAAAGTTGACAAGCCTTTGGTCGTGTCACCAGTAAATTACCCTTCCGATCGTCCTAGTGCGCAGGGGATGGGGGACGGGTGAGAAGGACCTCACAGTTCGTTTGACGACTCTGACAGTCGGGCGGTGGGCATGGTATACCTCGTTTGAGAGCTGGACTTGGATAATCTGGTTGTCCTTTAAGTGGGGGAGGAAGGTCAGACCAGAGAAGGGGAAAGAACCGAGTGCAAACTTACGCCAGTATGGTAGGACCCGAGGACATAGCCTTCTTGTTTGAAGCCGTTGTAGTTAACAGTGACCAAGTCACCAGGCTAGGTGCAGCTTAAGAGATAATAATTACTAAGGCAAGAGCGGGAGGCTTACTTGAATTTCGTCGTCAAAGTCGGACATGGTGGTTGAAAAAAATGTTGGGGAGAAAGCGGCTTTATAAGTATCTAGAGCGGCCGTCAGGCTCGAGGCTGCCTTGAGGCTCGGCGCTTACGGCGGCCATCAGACCTTAGGCCTTATCATCTCCCCACGCTCTCCGAATACCCAGTAGGAGTATGTACGGCCTCTGCATATGGTGCCAACAGGTCGCATTTTCTCAAAGTGCATTCGGATTATAATACACCTCCTCATCAGTAGTTGCAATATAACTCTAGACGCTCTTCATCTCCGTGTCCTCGTCCTTCTTCATTAACCCCTCCGAGAGCAATAACGCATCAATCTCCGCAGGCTTGTATATCTTTGCTTTTGGTTGCTTTGTTTTGGCATCAAGGGTCAACACTGCAAACTCGACTTATCCCATTCATCAATGTCAGCCCACGACACGAAACAAAACGAACAGGCAACCATTACTCACGTTTTTCACTTCCCAGCGTCGTACTGTCCATCGTCTTACTCATCGTCTTGAGCACGAGTGAGATGGCTTCCTTGACTGTAATCTCATCCTTGTACTCTTGCTTCAAAAGACTCTGCGCCGTTCCAATGTTGGCCCCGATGCACGTCGCTTTCCAGCCTGAGTAATTGCCAGATGGGTCAGAGTGGTACAACTGGAACTGGTAGTGCGGGTCGTATCCTGCATAGAGGAGGGATACACCAAACGGGCGAAGACCTGGTGTTTTGTAATGACTTTGATCTAATGAACGATACGAGGCAAAAAAGCCCACCTCCGAATTGGGTGTATCCCTGCTTCATGTCGCATAACCGTTGTGCGAGGAGCTCCACGGGGATATCTTCGTTGTAGCTCAACAAATGTCTCTGGGCGGCTGTTCGTGCATAGTTGATAAGCGAGTTGGCGTCCGCCGTGAGACCTGCGACGCCGCCGATAACGTTCCTGTATCATCCAATCCATCATCATCGAGATCGAAACCACACGATATGTGAGCATACGCTCAGATGCTCGTGATGGGACATACGAATTTAGTAGAAATATCTTCTCCCCGCTCCCCCCGTACCCGCCTTCTTTCGAGACGGAAAGATCGAGCAGTTTCCCCGTCACCCGTTTTTCAGCGGCGAGCACAACGCCGTCGGTGGCTAATACCCCAATGACGGTACCAGCATGGGAGATGGCTTCCATTGCATATTCAACTTGATATAGACGGCCTGTATGTATGCGCAAGTTGGAAAAGTAGAACACAGTTGGATTGCAGAGCCGCACCCTCTGGCGAGAAAATTGTCGTTCGACCTGGGATTGAGTGAGTGGGAGATGTATGAATGGTAAGGAGGGCGCATACTGTCATATCGCCTAGCCTGTACAGACAAGTTGGGTAAGATGACATTGATTAGGAGCATCTGGACATACCATGGTGGAAGTTAGTCTTAGTCTTAGGAGGATGTACGCGCATACGCGTCCCCATGGCTTTCGGTGTTTGCCTGCCAATCAGATCAACACAGCCGCTACGAGAAAAAAAACAATGACCACCGCAGGACTCGAACCTGCAACCTTTTGGTATCCGTTTAGCAATCGAAGCCAAACGCGCTACCATTGCGCCAGGTAGCCATCGACATAATGTAGCACGTGATGATAACAAGATATACGGATGCATGCTTATCGAAGGGCACTGCATCTCCACGCCCGCGCAGCTCAGGTCCAGTGCTCAAACTCAAGCGCTCACCGGTTCACAGCTCACCACCACCATGGCACTCAACTGGACGATGCTCAACCCAGATCGCTCCCCTCTTCCTCTCCGCAACGAGATGACCATCACCACCGTCAACTCTGGCGTCGATCTCTCTCTCATCGTTCCAGATGTACCGCCACTCAACACCGGTCCATCAACATCGGCATCGGCGGTATCATCAACTGGCTCTGGCTCACTCTCCGGGACGCCCAGATTGGCCGGAGGACCCAAGAAGTTGAAAGCAATTGGCAGATTCTGGTTGACAGATCAGCGAGTACGTTCTCTTTCTGCGTCCGCGCATTCCTATCTCACCACAGCATCTCATACGCACAGCTTATTTTCACCTCGGGCCCCGCCAATAGCGCATTCGACTCTCTATCCATCCCACTCCCTTCTATTCTTTGCACCAAGTTCGAACAGCCCACCTTTGGCTCCAACTATCTCACGTTCGAGGTCAAGCCCTCTCCAGAAGGCGGATTAACAGAAGGCACGAGCGTCACCGTCCGCTTCAAGGATCGCGCCATGTTCGAATTTGTCAGTCTACTGGAGAAGACGCGCGAGAGAGCGATATACATGAGAAGGCAGAGTCATATCGACGAAGAGGAGGAGGGCTTGCGTGAGTTTATTTTTTTGTTTAAATCCGTATTTGGTGGTGGTCTAATGACGGGTGGGGATATATAGCGTTGTATTCGGCTCCAGCGGAATCACAGAATGTGACTATGATTGGGAGTGTTCCGGTTGATAACCCGCCTGGCTACGAACTTTGACGTTTGACCAGAAGACTGGTGATCATGTTATCTCTTTGGACTACTACATTAAATACCTTGTTGTATCCTGGATGATTGAGATTTGATTTCGTGTGGTGACAGGCTTTCCCTAGCATTTTGCTTCTGGCAATACCCATCAACGAAACGCGACACCACTAGTATACCAGGACGACGCACGTCGGCGTTCGCAAAAACAAACGGGCTGATGAATTTATAATAACCTTTCAAATTTCAAGTCCCGCCAATCGCCTGCAGTGGCTGCCCACGTCCGACGCTAGGTACGGTTTCTTTCTTTCCGTACTGTTCTTCGTACTGACATTGGTCTCATCATGTTTTTTGAAGGCTAACCCATCTGCTGTAACCTTTGACGACATCGACCCAGCGCCACTGAGTTACCAGAACCACATGTGGCTTCCATCCACTGTACCGTGACTGACACCCAGCAACCCCCAGCCTGTTGATCACCACCTCCAAGTAGCTATCTCGCGGGATTTTTAAGTTCCGTCATTCATTGGTAAGGCCTTCCGATTGGTCATTTCGTACATTGTTGTCTTGATTACATGCTAATAAATATAAATCACTCGTCAATCCAGTGACGGTCACACAAGCCTCAGCTGAGGTTCAGACGTGTCTATTCAAGAAGTAAACGAGCTTCAGGGGAACTCAGAGGTATCTGTAAGGTCAATCTCACCATGACATCTCACGCGCACACAGCCCATCTTCACCTCAGATAGAGCATTCGACTCTCTATTCATCCCACTCCCCTCCATCCTCTGCAAGAAGTTCGAACAGCCTACCTTTGAAACTCCCTCACGTTCGAGGCCAAGCCCTCATTCAGGGAGTTATGTTCGAGTGCAGAGTCATATCGACAACGAGGAGGGCTTGCATGAGTTTTTTTTTGTTTAAATCCGTATTTGGTGGTGACCCATTGACGGGTGGGGATATATAGCGTTGTATTCGGCTCCAGCGGAATCACAGAATATAACTATAATTGGGAGCGTTCCGGTTGATAACCAACCTGGCTACGAACTTTGACGTCCCGCCAGAAGACTAGTGATCATATTATCTCTTTGGACTAACATTAATGGAAGAATAAGTACCTTATTGTATCCTGGATTGAGATTTGATTTCATATGACTGACGGAACGGGCTTTTAGGGAGACTTATAAAATTTGGTTCTGGCAATACCCATCAATGATATTTGTCAAACGCGACATCGGTGGTGTATAGCGACAACGCACCATCAAATCAACTGAGATTATGTCGGGTTCCAGTCTTTATAAACCCAACGTCTGGGTGGAATCATTCCTAGGCTGGTCCTCACTCCTATCTCATCCAACTCTCTCTTCACTATGCGTTCTTCCTCCATCATTTTTTTCGCCTCCTTTGCACTCTTGGCATCCACCTTTCCGATCAATGGTATCAATCAGGACAATAATTCTCTTTGGGTACTATCCTTTTCATTCTACGAGACCATAAACACGTATCTGAACTACGCGCTTCTCCATCCAGAAACGAACTGGTCCTGCCAGTGCTGCGGTGGGTCAATATCATGGCATCTATTCCAGTCACCTTTGAATGTAGTTTTTAGCCAGCTTCCGCTGGCTCAGAAAGCGAATCAAGTGGACCAAGTGGACAACAACATGTGGTAGGTCGATGCTTTGCCGGTCTTCTTGAACTCACTTGTTTTTAGGAAGCTCCAAATCAACCATCACCCCCGGTAAGTCAATGCCTTGACATCGTCTTCAAAATAACTTGGTGTTGAACTACGATTGTTTTTAGACTGCTGCTGGAGCTTCGGTTGATGTCTCCGTGTATCGTGGTCTCAGCACTGGGACGGTTTGTGAATGCTACGGCATCTTGTTAGCTCCGGAATATACCTCACTTGTTTTTTTTAGGTTATTCGAAATGGAGGAAGTGAGGCATGGGTGTCATCTGAACATGATCGACAAGAGATCAAGTTCTATTATAATGAACGACCCAACCCAGAGGGGAGTCGTTATACGTATGTTTTTTCTTTCTCAGTTTGTAATAGTGCGTACTGACCTATGCGTTACGTAAAGACCGAGTGGAGAAGTGGGTTGATGCCTTGACATCTATTCTAGTCGCTTTTCGAAACGTAAAGCTAACCTCTACTTCAAGCATAGATACACTTTTACCCGGCATCGAGTACTTGAGATGGTGTGTCAATGCTGAGTCACCTCCTGAACGTGATCCTCACTTACTGCTCTCAGGAAATGCAAGATTACTGGAATGGTCGGCGAATGCTGATGTCAGTTTTAATATGCCCAAATGGAAATTATATAGTGTTCTCTGCCGAGTACGATATCTATTTTTTTTTGACGTTATGATAGACTCTGATCTTTGCTATGAAAGTATGAAATCAAATGTGGGTCGATTCTAAGGCACTTATCCCGCTCGTCTTTCTAAACACAAAGCTGCATTTTAGGAGCAGTACGATATGGAGGAGAGCCATCATGATTTTGATTCTGGTCGGGTGGGTAAATGCTGTGCCATCTAACTGCCTCTGAAACGTGAAACTAACCGTACTTACTGTTTTTAGTATAGTCGAGAATATTATCATGGCATGGTATTAAGAGTACAATATCACTACATTCCTCATCACTGGAGTGGCCCATCGTCGCAACTGGTTGAACAGGGTTTCGATGGATGGAACCACCCCGAGTATGATTGATCCTTTTTTTTTTCGGGTCATAAGTTGACTGTTCCAATGTATATCTAGGCGCGAAGCATTTCACCCGCAACAGTGAGCGGTTCGGCAGTATGGCCCAATAGGAGCATATCGAAGTCTGGTCCATTTTTTTTCCTACTAGTGATTAGTGACTCTCAGGTTGAAGGTAGTGCTGGATACTCCTTCAGTACGAACAATGCATATATTTTTGACTTATACCTGTCCTTGCAGGTTTGGGTGACGAGTGCAATCTTCGTAGCTTTTTTCTTTCTTTGAAATAGAAATGTGTATTGCTCGGGAGGCTCCATTCGGGGTTATCGACGCTAGCGGCCGACGACTCTGCGAACGAGGGCGAGGTGCCACAGTAGGCACATCCTCATGTGGGTATCAGGAGGGTTCAAGACCTCCCCGACGGGCTCACTGAAATTTCTACTCGAGGTTCCCCCTACGCGTATCTACCCGCACCACTACTGTGGCCTCCCATCGAATCAGGAGCACTGCACCTTTCACGCGTATGCTGGACCTACCGACTCATCCACACTAGGGCACTCGGATAACCCCTGCCCACTTTAGTCGACAGAGTACCGGTTCAATCGACGAACCCTTCACGCCCGATAAATGATCCTGAGAACCACAGGGGATTGAGCGCGCCTTCTCAGAGGACATGTACGCCGAACGCGTCCTCTTCGTTAACTTTGCCCACCCACCTAAGTCTGATGAACAATAAAATTATTCCAGGCGTGGTTTCACACTTCACCGGTCACCATTACCGCAATGGACGGCTCCCTCGCCCTTGGCGTCGCAACGGCTGGCTTCATCACTCCCATCCACTCTGAAGTTTGTTATGTCCCCCGCTACTTCGTCGTATGAGGCAGAGACTCCACCTCTTACGTCACGCGTCATCCAGGGTCATGTTGTTGGTAACGCCGCTGCTTTCTGTTTTTCTTTTCCGCATGGATATGGCGGGACACTCGCACATGACGCGTTCACCGGTCAGGGAGGATCCATGGCAACCTATTGGTGACCCATGGAACAAAAAACGGCGGGGATAATCCGCAGATAAGGCATATGCTCTGAGTTGAGGCGGGTAAAGCGGGCAAAAAGAGCAGGGGAATCGTCGCATTTCTTGATAATAAGCGCGATTTACCCGATCCCAGCGTATGCTGCAAAAGCCGGGGAGAGCTGGGCAGACGAAGAAAGATATTGCGAGGATATGATTGTGACTGCCACGCTGCAAACCAGCCATGCGGCGGAAGTTGGGCGGGATAGGATGGGCTGGGTGCCCGTGCCGTTGTAGTTGATCAGCTTTTTAAGTTCGTTTTCAAGTATACCGGCGTGGCTTGGGCACCAAGAGATGGTGAGGCATCGGTCTGAGTGTCCTTCGAGTCATGAGCGAAGTGTGGAGGTGAATCGGACAGCAATGGGTTGACCGTCGCAGTAGTCAAACGACCAGGCTGTTTCCAAGCTGCCTTTCGCCGCTTCCGACGCGTCCACTGGCGTCTCGCATGGCAAGCTCGGCAGTCTTTCGGGGCAACAATCGGCTGCGTCAACGTGGCTCCCGTCGTGCCCTCGCCCCTACGCTAAATCACGTTTCATCGGGAAGTGCGTAACCGGCCGGATTATCGACATCGTCAACTGCCTGCCGTGTCTGACCACGTCCGACCCGAGAGCACATTATGTGTTTGTGCCCTGGGTACAAGAACTATTTTCTTTCCTTCCGTACTTTTCTTCATACTGACGCGCACAGCTCATCTTCACCTCAGATAGCGCATTCGACTCTCTATCCATCCCACTCCCCTCCATCCTCTGCAAGAAGTTCGAACAGCCTACCTTTGGTTCCAATATTCGAGGTCAAGCCCTCATTCAGGGACCGCGCCACGTTCGAGTTTGTCTGTCTACTAGAGAAGATGCGTGAGAGTGAGAGAGAGCGATATACGAGGAGGCAGAGCCATATCGACGAAGAGGAGGAGGGCTTGCGTGATTTTTTTTTTTTTGATTAAATCCGTCTTAATGGTGGTCTAATGATGGCTGGGATAGCGTTCCTGTTGATAACCCGCCTGGCTACGAACTTTGACGCCCGCTTCTGCCAGAAGACTGGTGGTTATGTAATCTCTTTGGACTACTACACTAATGGAGGATTAAGTACCTTGTTATATCCTGGATGATTCAGACGGTTTGGTTTCATGCCACTGACGAAACGGGTTTCTAGGGAGATGGAAACTTAAGTAAAATTTACTTCTGGCAATACCCATCAACGAAACGCACCATCAAATCAACTGAGATTATGTCGGGTCCCAGGCTTTATAAACCCGATGTCTGAGCGGAATCATCCCTAGGCTGGTCCTCACTACTAACTCATTCAACTCTCTCTTTACTATGCGTCGCTCCTCTGTCATCGTTTTCGCCTCCTTTGCGCTCTTGGCATCCACCTTTCCGATCAATGGTATCAATCAAGACAATAATTCTCTTTGGGTACTATCCTTCCCATTCTACGAGACCATAAACACATGTCTGAACTACGTGCCTCTCCATTCAGAAACGAGTTGGTCCTGTTACGGTATGTCAATGTCATGGCATCGATTCCAGTCTCGTTTGGATGCAGAGTTGAACCCCATTTATTTTTAGTCAGCTTCCGGTGGCTCAGGAGGCGGATCAAGTAGACAACAGGTGGGTCAATACCTTGGCATCTATTCTGGTCATCTTGAACTCACTTGTTTTTAGCAAGCTCCAAATCAACAACCACCTCCGGTGAGTCGATGCCTTGGCATCTATTCTAGTTACCTTCAAAATAAGGGGTTGAACCTCAGTTGTTTTTAGCCAGCCTCACCTCACAATCCAGCTTTGGTGTGTCGATGCCTCCAGACACCGTCGAAAACGGGGTTGAACACCACTTATTTTTAGGTACCCGTGTATCGTGATACTTATGGGACAGTTTGTGAATTCTTGTCATTTCCGGAATGTGCCTCACTTGTTTTGTTAGCGTATTCTAGCTTCACCACTTCTGTCATGGGGTTCATTCCGACATAGTACAGAACAGATCACATTCCGTTTTGATCCCCACAACCCAGAGGATGGAACCATTACCCCGTATGTTCTTTCCTCGGGTCATAATAGTGCGTACTAACATTTTTGTTACATAAAGACATGTGGGTTGATGCCTTGGCATCTATTCCAATCGCTTTCCGAAACGCAAAGCTAACTTCTACTTCAAGGTGAGATACACTTTTAACCGGCTTACTGTACTTGGGATGGTATGTCAATACTGCGTCATCTCTTGAACGTGATCCTCACTTACTGCTTTCAGGAAATGCAAGATTATCGTGATGGTCAGCAAATGATGGTGTCAATTTTGAAATGCCCAAATGGAAATTCGATGATATTCCATCCCCAGTATGATTTTTTTTTTGGAGATTATTATAGACGCTGATCTTTGCAATGTAAGTATTGAATCAAATGTGGGTCGATTCCAAGGCACTTTTCCCGCTCGTCTTCCTAAACACAAAGCTGCATTTTAGGACCAGTACGATACGGATGGGAATTATATCGGACGACCTGAGGTGGGTCAATTCCAAGGCACATATCCCTTACAATGCTCCATTTTAGCACCGGTACACTATATTAGAGCGGCATATGGACCACGGGGTGGGTCAATGCTACACCATCCAATCCTAAACGCGAAACTAACCGTACTTGCTGTTCCTAGTATTCCCGACATTATTTGTCCAATGGAGAACTAATGCTTGGATATGTCAAAGCTAATGGAGAATGGATAGGCCCATTATTGGCAGTAGCTGAACGGGCGTTTCAATGGAACCTTCCCAGGTATGATCAATCTTGTTTTTTCTCAGGTCATAAGTTGACTGTTGCGATCTATATATAGGTCCGAACTAGCTCCCCAACAGTGAGCGGTTCGGCTGCATGGCCCAATAGGAGCATATCGAAGACTGGTCCATTTTTTTCTAGTGACTAGTGACTCTCAGGTTGATGGCAGTGCTGGATACTCCTTCAATACGAACAATGCATATATTATTGACTTGAAGAAATGAATACCTGCCTGACAGGTTTGGATGACGAGTGCAATCTTCATAATGAAAACAAGGCCCTTCGACGATATTACTCGTCAGTCCAGTGACGGTCGCACAAGGTACTCAGGCTCACCTGCCACATCTGTCTTTTGCCCTATGCACGACGTGTCTTTTCAAGCTGTTTGATAGGAAGTGAACGGGCTTCAAGGGAAAGAGGTATCTGTATGGTCGATCTTACCATGACATCTCACACGCACAGCTCCCGGACGGGCCTGCCAATAGCGCATTCGACTCTCTATCCACCTCGCTCTCGTCCGAGGTTCTAACTACCCACCCTTGTTTCTAACTACCTCACGTCCAAGGTTACCGGTCAAGTCCTCATTCAGGCTGAGTTTCATTGTTTTTAATGGTAGTCTAATGATAGGTGAGGATAGCGTTGTATTCGGCTCCATTGTAATCACACAATGTGACTATGATTGAGAGCATTCCTGTTGATAACCCGCCTGGCTATGAACGTTGAACTTTGACGTCCTGCATCTCTTTCAAATGGGTCACTACGTTAATCGAAGACTTAGTACTCTGGATGATTGAGACGATTTGGTTTCATGTAACTGAAGGGGCGCTTGTAGGGAAACGCCATCATGCATCAATGATAATTATCAACCGGCGACTCGACGCAACATCAGGCTGTAAGTATCACGACGACGCACCATCAGATCAACTGAGATTATGTCGGGTCTTTATGAACCCAATGTATGAGCGGAATCATCCCTAGGCTGGTCCTCACTACTAACGCATTCGACTCTCTTTTCACTATGCGTTTTTCCTACATCATCGTTTTCACCGCCTTTGCGCTCTTGGCATCCGCCTTTCCGATCAATGGTATCAGTCAGAACAGTAATTCTCTTTGGGTACTATCCTTCCCATTCTACGAGACCATAAACACATGTCTGAACTGCGCGCTTCTCCATTCAGAAACGAATTAATCCTACTACGGTGGGTCCAAACCAAGTGGGTCGATGCTTCCAGTCACCATCGAAAATGGGCCTGAAAATACGACTTGTTTTTAGCAAACTTTACAACGAGAGTATTGTGATGTTGAGGGGACGGTTTGTGAACGCTGCGGCATCTTGCTATCTCCAGAATGTGCCTCACTTGTTTTTTTTAGCTTATTCGAGATGGACGATCGTCATCGGTGAAATTCCAACATACTACACATGAGATCACGTTCAAGTATGACCTCAACAGCCCAGTGGATGGAGACCACGAGTATATTATTTTCTCGACTTCATGATAGTTCGTGCTACTAACATTTGCTAAAGACCTCAAGTAAGTCGATGTCTTGGCATCTATTCCGGACGCTTTCCGAAATGCAAAGCTAAGCATAAACTCCACTTCAAGGAAAGATACACTTTTAACCGGCGTACTGTACTTGGGATGGTATGTCAATACTGCGTCATCTCTTGAACGTGATCCTCACTGCTTTCAGGTAATGCAAGATTATTGGGATGGTCGGGTAATGAAGGTGTCAATTTTGAGAGACCCAAATGGAAAATGGATGATGTTCTATGCCGAGTACGATTTTTGTTTTTGAGGTTATGATAAACTGACTTCGTGCTGATCTTGCTATGTATAGCAAATCAAATGGAAAATCTGGGGTGGGTCGATTCAAAGGCACCTATCCCACTCGTCTTTCTAAACAAAACTGCATTGTAGCACGCGTACACTATAGACGACCAGCATTTTGGTCCTGGGAGGGTAGGTCAATGTCTAACCACCAAAACGTAGAACTAACTGTACTTGCTGTTCTTAGTATTCCCGATATTATTTTTTTAAGGGAGAACCAATGTTCCGATATAAAAAAATAAATGGAGAATGGGATGGTCCATCGTTGGCAGAGGTTGAACATGCGTTCGAATGGAACTCCCCCACGTATGTATGATCAATCCTGTTTCTTTTCAGGTTATAAGTTGAGCCTTGCGATATATATAGGTACTACAGCTAACTCACTGGCGTTGAGCGGTTCGGCTGTATGGCCCAACGAGAGCGTATCGTCTGGTCCATTTTTTCTTTCTGGTGACTAGTGACTCTCCAACTTGAACACGTGTTAGAGGTTGTGCTGGATACTCCTTCAATACGAACAATGCATATATTTTTGACTTGAAGAAATGAATGCCTGCGTGAAAGGTTTAAGTGACAAGCGTAATCGTAATGAAAACAACTTGGGGTCACATCGGCTTGCCGTCTGCCACTTCCATCTCATCTGCCCTGCCCAGGAAGTAGTATCTGCTGCATCGAGACAGTCTTTATTAAACCTGATGACTGAGCGGAATTCATCCTCAGGCTGATCCTTACGTAGTGGCACTTACTGCCGAATAATCCAATTCGCCTCTTCAATTGACCACTAGCTTTTAGTGAGCTGTAGTTTCAATCTATGGACACGTCTATCATGATCCTGATGCGATAGTTGACGATGTTTTGTATGCGGATGTTTGGCCGCGACACGGACAAGTGCGGTGCTCGTGGTTGGCGTCTGCAAACCCGCCTGTCCGTCACCACCATCATGTCGTCCAAGGCGCCAGCTCCTGCAAACAAGTATTTGACAACTATTCCAAACAAGAACGCCGATCTCGACGAAACGTGGTCATACTTGTATGATGGCGTCGAGCATATCATGTTGAGAGTCGAGGAGGGGCTGTCCTTCACGGCATATACAAACTTGTATACGACCGTGTATAACTATTGCACAACTTCAAGAATGCAGACCAAGTCTGATGGACATAAGGGTATGCACGTCGTCCTGGCATGTGCCACTCTGATTCCTATCATGCCTATAGCAGGGGCAAATCTGGTCGGCTCTGACCTATATAACAAACTAAGCGTCTATTTTATGGAGCATTTCAAGCCGATGATACAGGTTTGTCTTTCATATATACATCTAGTGGCACTGACACGAGCTTGTCAGACCACTGAAAGGTTGCAAGATGTTGATCTCCTTCGCTACTATGCAGAACAGTGGGATCGTTATACAACAGGCGCCAGCTATCTGAATCGGTTATTTATCTATCTTAACCGTTACTGGGTTAAACGAGAAAGGGACGAGGGAAAGAAGACTGTTTACCCTGTTTATACGGTATGACTACTTTTCATCCAACGTCCAGGCTGCCTCTGAATGCGCGCCGTAGCTTGCTTTAGCACAGTGGAAGCAGGGCTTTTTCATGCATGTCCAGCAAGACGATGCAAAGCTCATAAACGCCGTCCTGAGACTAATCATGCAGCAACGCAACGGTGAAATGATAGACCAAGGTCTCGTCAAGAAAGTCGTCGACTCTCTGGTCTCACTTGGTCTTGATCATACAGATCCCAACAAAGAATGCCTCGACATCTATAAGGAACATTTTGAGACACCGTTCATCATCGGAACCGAACAGTACTATAAAAAGGAATCAGAAACGTTCCTGGCCGAGAACTCCGTATCTGACTATCTCAAAAAGGCGGAGGATAGACTACGCGAGGAAGAAGACCGCGTAGAACGTTACCTACACACAAAAACGAGGAAGGAGTTGATCGCCAAGTGCGAGCACGTCCTCATAAGAGAACATGCAGAGCTCATGTGGGAGAACTTCCAATCGCTGTTGGACTATGATAAAGACGAAGATCTACAACGCATGTATGCACTCTTGTCGCGCATTCCTGAAGGTCTCGAACCTTTGAGGAAGCGTTTCGAGGCACATGTTAAACAGGCGGGCCTATCAGCAATCTCAAGGCTAGTCGGTGAAGATGGCAATACTGATTCACTTGATCCCAAAGCATACGTTGATGCACTGCTCGAAGTACATCGGAAGAACTCTGAGATTGTAAATAGGAGTTTCAAGGGGGAGGCAGGATTCGCGGCGAGTTTGGATAAGGCATGCCGAGAGTTTGTCAATCGCAATGCTGCAACAGGCACCTCCTCTACCAAGTCGCCGGAGCTCATCGCGAAACATGCAGATATGTTGCTAAGGAAGAGTAACAAGGTTGCCGAGGAAGACGATCTAGAGGGCGAGCTCAACCGTGTGGTAAGAACATTGATCCTTGACCTGTATCATACCTTATCAAAGGTTTCAGATGATTCTTTTCAAGTATCTTGAGGACAAAGACGTTTTCCAGACTTTTTATACGACAAAGCTTTCTAAACGCTTAATTCACGGTGTATCTGCCTCTGATGAAGCAGAGGCGAGCATGATCTCGAAGCTCAAAGAGGCTTGCGGCTTCGAATATACGAACAAACTCCAACGCATGTTCACAGGTGCGTTGTATGTCATCATTTTGTTTAACCACCAGTCTCACGCCTTCCTAGACATGAGTCTTAGCAAAGATCTTACCGACTCTTTCAAGGAACGAATGCTTCAAAACCATCCAGATGATCAAGACATTACATTCAGCATCATGGTTCTCGGTACCAATTTCTGGCCCTTGAACCCACCTACGCACGACTTTGTTATTCCTACCGAAATCGCAACAACTTATGACCGCTTCCAAAAGTATTATCAGACAAAACACTCTGGCCGTAAGCTCACTTGGTTGTGGAACTATTCCAAAAACGAATTGCGCACGAACTACTTGAACCAGAAGTATATTTTGATGACAAGTTCTTACCAGACGGCGGTGCTGTTGCAATACAACAGGCATGACACGTTGTCGCTGGACGAAATTCAGGCAGCTACGGCGATCTCGAACGATATCCTTTCCCAGGTGTTAGGATTGCTCGTTAAGGCAAAGATCCTGATCAATGAAGAGAAGGATCAGTATGATCTGAATCCCAGTAGGTTATCTCGCGAAAACGGTCATATGATTGATGATCGGTGATATTTAGACTTCAAGTCCAAGAAGATTCGGGTAAATCTCAATTTACCCATCAAGGCTGAAGTTAAAGCCGAGTCTTCTGATGTCTTGAAAGCTGTTGACGAGGATCGGAAATACGTTATCCAAGCTACAATTGTCCGGTATGTACAAAGATATTTGTGTGGTACATGTCTGAGCACGCTGTATTGCATAGTATCATGAAAGCACGGAAGACGCTGAAGAATCAGGCACTCATTCAGGAAGTTATTTCCCAGATTTCTCAACGGTTCGCACCCAAGATTCCTGACATCAAGAAGGTGAACTTGCCATTACCATGGTCCCACATCGGGGCTAATGTCACTCTTGATAGGCCATCGAGACTCTTCTTGAGAAGGAGTACATTGAACGCGTTGACGGATCAAAAGACACATTCGCTTATGTGGCATAGACGTATCTATCCCAAACAAGGACTTTCCTATGCTTACTTGTATCACAAATTCTCCTCCTCACGCCACCAGTCCTATCCTTGTCTTACACGTTGTGCATTATATACCATACTTCATTTGATTGTAATGTTTTACACGGGAATTTGTGTCATTGTGCACGTGGAGTCCTTGGACGTAACGTAATCGTCACCAAACCAAGACGGCGTCAGACCAATTGGCAATCCATGCTCTATTGCTCCACGACGGCGTTGCAGTGATCGCCAACCTTATTAGTGGCGCTGCTGCGCACGCAGGTCCTTTAAAACTGTGTACTAAATACTAACAGCTTCGACTGTGACGGACAATGGCCCATCTTGTATTCTGGCCAACCAAAATCTTTTTCTATCCTATCGGCAACACGCCCGCCGTTTGTCTAACAAGTGAGCTGCCGCCCGAGCAATCCGCACACATCTTATCGCTCGGATGTGGCGATGCTCGAAACCTCTTGTACACCGTTTACGCGAATCTAGGTTAGTACTTGTTCTTAATGCTCACACTTTCACGAGCTTATCGTCGTTTTAGCATCTAGGTCATTGGATTTCACATGCTGTGATATCGATCCGGCTGTCCTAGGTTCGTCAATCTCTCTCCCTCTCTCTTTCTCTCTCTCTCAGCTGTTATTGCTGCTTGCTGACGATCCCATTGGTCATTGGTATTAGCCCGTAATGCCATACTTTACACGCTTCTTATGGATTTATCCTCTGAACAGACTGAAGACTCTATACAGAAGATTTGGAATTTCTATTATCACTTTTTCATTGACCAGGAAACACTAGACATGGTACTGAAACAGTGTCAGTTCCTGATCGGTCTTTCACCAGATGTCGTGACTTGGAATAATAGTAAATACGGTGCCATTCTTCGCTTCTCGTCTGCTCTTTCGCTGTCAGCTGTCCGCAGACATTGGGAATTGTACGTTGAGACGAAAGACTTTTCAAAAGCAGAAAAGGAGTCTTTGCACTCCGATTTCAGGAAAAACCAAAACACAGATCGTTTTGGAGGACTAGAACATGGATTCAATGTAACGTCGAATCGTTCAGCGGGTCCGCTTTTTAGGAAGATGAGGGATACGGGGTCAAAGCAATTTCAACGCTACTGGAAGACAGGCGTGACCTTTGATGATCCCGTAAAGGTTGCTGCCGCTACAGAGGTAAATCCCACATTTGCATACTCTGCTATGGGAAGAGGTTTTGCGCTCCATTACGGATCAGATCCAATCCTATCTTTTCATCTTGCTAAAGCTCTTGCTCCTGTGAACGACTTGCCGTCCAATGCCAAAACTATCTCTATCTCTGATCTCGTCAAGTGTGCTATGGAGGAATTTCAATCTTGGTGTCTGGCCTTCAACAAACGTATAAAAGGACAACGCCCTTCTATAATGATCAGGATTTTGGTTGGCGATGCCATTGCGGCCTGCCGTGCACTACACTACTGCGCCGTTAATGATTCCATCGAATCTGGATTGTACACCAAGCCTTGGAGCTCCGCCTTGATGATATTAGATGGTGGTGACTATGTGCAGAATGCTTCGCATCGTGCACCTCTGCACTTTGATGTCATCGACACGTCTAATCTCACGGATCACCTAGGCTTGTTGAACGTCCTGATTTCTTGTAGGCCGTTGATGCAGAGGAGGCCGTCTTCAGTCATCTTTACTGACACTTTACACCCGTCGAACGAGGAAGGCATAGGTAGGAATGGTTTCCTCGAACTGCTGTGCGGAGATGTGTCCACCGTATCCATAATTCTTGACCTGATTCCCGTTTCGTACGTGTCGAATTTTACAACCCACGCAAACGTCCATGAAATCGTACCGTTGGCTTCAAGTTCCTCTGTCCGACAGCTCCATGAACATACAGCATGGAGGATAGGGTCGATGTCTGATTCTCTAGTCGCCGATCAGGAATCTCATACAGATCAACGTTTAAAATTCGATCACCAACAACTCGCTGGCTTTTTCTATCGCTTTTATCTTAGTATGTTTTCTGACGAGAACATGGGTGCCTTGCTCCAATCTGGGCTCTCGCTACAACAAATAAGAAAGCAGGAAATGGTTCACTACAATAGGTTCTGCCTTGCATATATCTTGCGACTCGTGAAGGACAGTGTTGATACCGATTGGGATGGATTCGTCAATCGCCTTCACGATCTCATTTTTCGTGACAAGAATCTCTTATTGGGATCCAATAACATTCAAGACATGTTTTGCGCCTTCTACCTTCTTGGGGTTTACAGTTTTAGCCCATTTTCTCCAAAATTCTTCGTGGACCGCCGCGAGGTAAAAGATAGCCCTATCAGAGGATGGAAAGACCTGCCTCCTGCCGTCTGCATAAGCGTTCAGGTTCCCAGGAAACATTTCAGAGTACTTGAAAAGTCTGACGCAGATAAGATTGGAACACCCTTCCTGCTTTGCTCTCTTTTAGGAGTTGCCGCCCACAACACCTTTCAGCATTATCAATGCTTTTTTGGACGCTTACGTGCTGAATACTCCGATGATCCCAGTCAAGAGCCGAAGGTCACTTTTGAAGACGATCCTAAAGGGTTCCAGGGCTCATCTTCTATCATCTTTTCTTTTTATCTTCCTACTTGGATCTTGGGTATCGAACCGTCGCAAAAAGTGACTATCTCAGTCCGCAGTAATCCGGTCGTGATAGCGAGCCTTTATCCTACGCTCGGGCCCCTCCTGATTCTATTCTCGGCAGATTTAGCTGACCGAAAGTATGTCCACATCACGCGAGAGCGCCCTGGAAATCCGGGTGAACTCCAAAAACTGCGAAACGTAACCTTTAGCAGACCTGGCACGCCTCTGAACTCACAACCTTTATGCGACGCTGTTAAAATCCATCTGGATAGCGCCAGCGGTCAAGTGTTGGTTCTGACAGGACATGCGAATATTCTCGACACCAATGCGAAATCTTCATTAGCTAGCGGGGCAGTTGTAACCTGCAATCAAACGTCGCCTCAAGCGATGCAGGTCTCAATTGGAAATTATCTTCACATAATCCCATATCCGTTCCCTATCGATTCGATCAACTCTAAAACTCGTATCGCAAGGAAGTCGTCGTATATTGAAGTGAGTATATCTGAAGAAAAATCCAATGAAACTGATCATGATGTTGCTCTATACAGGTCGACGTACAGATTTCACATCCTCTCGGGCAAAAAGGAATGACACTTAAGCCATTCCCCATTGTAAAACACAACAATGTGCTTAGCCTATGGAATGTTCACTACATCGATCTGGATCGTCTCCCGGTACTCGATCTATCTTCTCCCGACGAGCTTTCTTTTGTCCAGACGCATGTTGGCATGTCGTTCTCCGATCGCGAGCGCCGCATTAGCAGGCTTCCAGGATCAAACGCAGACGTTATGACTCGCCTGAAACAGAGTATCCAGCTTTTGTTCCTAAACAGTTGCGGTTTAGGGGAACGGAAGTCTCCATGGCGTATTTTTGGCCTGTCCGACCCCGACGACTGCGGCGTTTACACCCTCATCTTCATCAACGGTGTATGTCTGGACTTGTCATCTCATACGATCGTCATCGACGCTTGCGTCGTCCCTCTGACGCTCGACTGCATGCCTCACCTCTTCCATGGCATTTATAACATCCACAAAGCAGGTGTAATACAAATCATCACTGATGCCGAGGAAGTGAAAGCGTGGAAGCTCCTCCTCCCTGCCTATACCGAGCGCTGCCGCAAGTGGGGTCATAGTACCCGCCACTGCGAGTATCTCTCCAAGGGCATACCGGTGTCAGAAGAAATCGACCAGACTCCGCTGTGTCGGTGCGGACAGGGAAAGGATCTCGGGAGAGGATTTTCGCAACAACACAGTGAATGGAAAGATTTTGCGCCTTTTGCCACTCGTGCTGCGATCAGCCCTCTCTTTTCGGCAACCTTTATCGACACGTTCGGTGTTGATATATTCAAAAAGGAGGATAGTGAGGCATGCACCAAGTGTCATGGGCCTGGAAAACCAAAATTGATGTCCTGTGCAGCATGCAAGGCTGTTCGCTACTGTTCTGTAGATTGCCAAAAGGCGGATTGGAAAACGCATAAACGGTCCTGTAAGAAAATTTGAAACGGGGTTGTGATGGCATGCATGCATTCTATGAGAAACGTTAGATAAACCTCTGTCTATTTGCAGTGAAATATGAATAAGATGCGCAGTAAATCATGACATTCGCTCTGTTGCAGGTTATATTAGGCATCTTATACACCAAAATATGAGGGTACAGGGCATGCGGTGCCTCAATGTTGAGTTCAACTACGTGTAAGTCACTGGAGGTGTTTAGATGGTTATGCTTGATTCTATTTCTCCCAGGAGCATCACCCCTTCTTTACCTGCGGTAAGAACTAGAAAAGAAAGGTGAGATTACTCGACCGTTAGCATATGACAATCTCGGGACGCACTAATTGGCTCTTTTGGATGAAAGTCAACCGCTGTGACCGTTCCTTTATGACCCGGCAGCTGAGGACAAGAATATTAGGGGCGCGCACATGTACGGTAAAGTGGAACTAGGCTTACCTTGTACAAAATCTTCCCACTCTCTACCTCCCAGATACAAACCATTCTGTCTGCCCCTCCAACAGCAACACGTTGTCCACCGTCGTCCCTGCTCCATGCGCCACGTAGGAGAGTATTCTCGAATCCTGCGGGTGCGCCTTGGAGGATCCGATGTATCCGTGTTGGGGAGGGCGAGAAGGGCCGTATATCATGGATGATGGTTTGGGATGATAGAGAGGGAGAAAGGAGGAGTGACCCGTTTGGAGACAGTGCGAGAGAGGTAGGAGTGTCGGTGTGTCCAATGAGAGAGTACACCTGTGCGTTTTTTCGCATATCATAGACCTATAAATTACGCATATCAGCAGCACGCCTAAAAAAAAAGAACTCGAAAAAAGAAACAAACAAAAAACCCAAACTTACGTGAATCTCGTTATCCAACGCACCGACGTACAGATTGATCCCGTCTGCACCCCAACACACCGCCGTGGCCGGACAGCCCACCTCGAATGTGGCCACGGGAACTTTTCCCCCGTCCTCACCCGCATCCCATACCTTCACTGTCTTGTCGTCGGACGCTGTCGCGACCAGCTCGGTGCCTGACCCTCCGCCCGCCGCGAGGCTCCTGTCCACAGCATTAACAATCTCACGGTGCGCCCGGATTTTGCGAACACGCTCGCCAGTGGTGACGTCCGTGAAACTCAAGGTGTGGTCTGCGGCGACGGAGAAGAGGTGTGGCGAGCAGAGTGACCACTGGAGGTCAGTGATGGGTGCTTTGGCATGGCTTTGGAGAAGGGCATAGTTCGCGTTGGGAGGGTAAGTTCTCCAGAGGGCTGTTAAAGCACAAGCGTTAGGAAGAAAGGATATGGGACAGACAAAGAGAGACAACGGACAGATGCTTCTGTCTGCGGAACAGGCTGCAATGTTCTGTCCGTTTGCGTCGAATCGACAGCTCAAAATTTCTGCCTGACTCCAATGCACGTCAGCTCTGTGAATATATTCTATTCGAATTTCGAATGAAAACACACCGAGTGGGCGCCAGCTAGGCTGATAATGGGTGCTTCCAAGTTGCTGGTCCGATGGACGGAGCGAACGAGGCCTCTTTTGTCGTCACCGGCCGACGAAATAACAAGCTGGGTAGACTGAGTCTCACCCGACTTTGCGCGCTTGATGAGACTACCTGCGCTGGTCGGGGTGCTGGTAGGCGGAGATGGGCCTCGCTTGGACATTTTTCGCGTTGTTGGGAGTAAGGCAGGCAGGAGTTGTTACATAACCACATCACATGACCCACTGTGCCAATTTAAATCCCCTGCCCGAGCGTGTATGGTTTGACAAAACATTGTGGACATATGATACATACAATATCAAGCACATCAGACAATGGTACTATCATAGAAGTACTAGGCTTCCCTACATTATAACACACCAACCTCGTTCCTGTCGTCGTTGTTCTCCTTCCCGTACTCCCTGTGCTAGCTCCCGCGCAATGGCTTCCAATCTCCTTGCATCGTCGCGTTCTTCCTGAGCCCTCTGGATACGCGCCGCCTGTTGTGCCCTCCATACCTCATCAAAATTGTCCCGCCAATTCATCGCACCAACACGCTCATTTTCCTCTCGTTGTAAACGTTGAGCGTATATCAGGTCTGCGTGCTCTCTCTCCCGTCGCTCCCGTCGCTCCCGCTCGGCATCCACGGTGTTGGCCGGTGCCCTCCGGACCTCTGTACCGGCCCGATTCAGAGCAGCCATACGCGCCAACACACCCTCTCGTGGTAGACGTTGAGCGTTTGCCTGCTCTCTCACCCATTGCTCCGGCTGGAGATCCGCAGTGTAGATGCCGCCATGTGCATGATTCATGTGATCATATACCAAGGCGGGTTCATGAAACACTTGAAGGCATATCCAGCAAAAGTGAGCCCCGCACCTGCATTCCATATGATTGCATCCGTCCGTCTTCTGCATAAATACGTGGCATGATGGGCAACGCTTCGCACCGGCGTTCAACGCCCACTGTTCATTCCGACGTTCCTGCTCTTCAGGATTGCTCATTAGCTCTCGCTCATCACATGTCATGCCTTCATGGGCTTCCTTATTGCATCCCGTACAGACGCTTGTAAAGCATGACGGACATGTCAGCATCCTTCTTCCCCGGTCGCGACGATACACTTGTGTGCAATCAGGTGTCTTACAATACTGGAATATCGCCGGCTGTTTCTCGATATAGCTTGTCACAGCTGCATCAAGAAGTTCGTCAAATTTCTGCTGCGAAAGAAACCTTTGAATGACAGGAACGGCGATGGGGACTTTGCATCTGTCCTCGTCCCCTGCACAGGCAAGAGGAAATTGCTTCCTTTCCGAAGCAGACATAAGATAGTGGCGGAGGCATTCAGAGCAATAGGCATGTTTGCAAGCGAGCAACACAGGAGCAGTTGCGTCGTCAAAGCAGACGGGACACATGCCCTCTCCATTCCCTACATTAAGCCGGTAACCGGTTTTCGACTCTGCAATCAATCGATCGACAATACGGTGGGCTTCCTCCCCGCCACGAATTAGCAATTGTGGAGGTGATGTCAGCTCAAGTGTTACTACACCATCTCCCAATTCCTCTTTCAGTGTCGGCACTCCTTTACGCAAGAAGAACCCCACCGCACGTGGACTGATGGTGATGGATGTTTCAGAATTTTTTAAACGCTCTACTTCTGCTTCAATCAATTGCAATACCGCCTCTTTCGCACGACCATCTGCGGAGAGATTCAACGACTTGGTCTTCCAATCAATCCGCACGTAAGTTTTCGTCCGAGTGCCGGCGTTCTCAAGAAAACGTTGCCCAGTTGGAGACAAGAATGATCGATGCCACAATGAGGCATCCAATGTCTCTCCAAGAATCAAATTCTCCACGCGTACTTTCAGCTGCCCGACTGCTTTCTTGTCCTCACCAAGAACGCGAATATAGGTGGCGTCGACATTATTGTCGGTGATACGTACAAACGCTGCTTTATTATCGTCCCGTTCTGAGATGGAATCCCAACGAGCCTTCTGAGCACGGTATTGCGCCAAAGGAATGGTGATATAAAATTGGATTGGCTTGGGCAACCGGAGATGAAATTTCGGGTAATCGGGCTTTAACGGTGCCTTGAGTGCATCATGTGCCCGTTTGGCGTCATCCCATGAATGGAATCGGATGCGGACTTCGGCATTGGCTTTGTTAGGATTAAGTGGGCTGACTTCGAACGATTCTATTCGACCGAATCTCTCCACTTGACGACGGAGGTCTCTTTCGACAGCCTTGGTGTCGAAATTAAGGTAAGGAAATGGATAAGTTAAGGTGCACCGGTCGGGATGTTTTCGCACCCATGCAGAGGCTGCGTCCAGTGAAAGGCCAGAAACTTTGACACAAGTAAAGACATCGTCACCGGCTTTGTCGTGCAAGACTGCTTGAATTGTTCTGCCATCTTCGATTGTGTTGTGCAGTTTGTCCACCAGCTTTTGCGCGACAGATGCACGATGACACTCAATAAGGATCGCTGAAGTTGGAATCTTCCAAGAGACAGTAAGGACATTAGTATTACGCCCAGATGAACCCATCTTTCTTGGCCCAGAATCGTGATCGACTGCAACATCCAGAGTTGCATCGTCTCTGAAGTCCGTGCCATCCAGGCCAACAGCGAGGGATTCGCCCATTTCAGCATCAATGACGACTCTCGCCTCCTTCCTATGTTTAAAGTCCCGCATGCGTTCAATATAGAATGAGGTGGCCTCAACGCCTTGCTGAGTAAAAAGCTCCTCGACCTCTGAACGATTGGCATCTTGCGGAAGGTTCTTGATAGTAATATATAGGCAATCAAAGCCGCATACGATGTGTTGAACCTGCATGCCTGCACCACAGGTAACTAGAGTCGATGCTCCCAGGACGATTCGCTGGATTGTAGCGTTGGCTTCCTTCTTGACAAGGTCCTCTGCCTTGCCAATGCCATTCGAGTCAGCTCAGACTGACGATTAGAGAAAAAACTTTTGATGATGTGCTGACCTTAAACTCGTGGCTCCATTCGCATTGATCTCCTTTGTGACAATTTCCTTGGAGAAAAAAGCGGCACGGTTGTTTGCTCCTCCAGATTGACTGCCGATAGCTAGATTGCGCCACTGCGCTCGTTGACGCCACTGGAGATGCGGGGCCATCCTGAAAGACCGAGGATCAGAAAGAAAGAAAAAACACGCTGCAAAGGCAACCAGGCAGAGACCAACGACCTTGGTTGAATGAACATAGCGGCATTTGTCGCCAAACCGGCAATAGCCAGTTGAGGCGAAATAACGACATATCTGATTGTTGTTCATTGATGGGTACAACTTTACAAATGCAAAGGACGTGAGTCAGCTGTCAGCGGTCTATGTCGTGGTATGATGAAGGATGATAAGTGAGCAACCTTCCCCGAGTCCCCGTTAGGGCGACTGCGCACAATGTGTTCAAAGAACCACCGTGAGTACCCGCATGCTACTTTTATACGTAAGGACGGGCGTCTAGCGAGGGCGTCTAGGCTCAGAAGACCGCAGAATCGCCGACGTCAAATGTAAATCACAGAATACGCCACAGCAGCTTATTAAACGCTGTACTAAGACGGGAACAATAAAGGAACAGTGAGCGAGCATGAGCATGGGCGTTACAAGAACATCATCCGGTGCTTCTATCGCAGTGTCGTAACAATGACAACATTATGACTCACTCTTTTCCAATGAATTTAGGCTATGCTAAGGACGGTGGTTTTAGGCACTAGATGCTGCGGCATTTACATACCATTCCCTGATCATGAGAACGATAGTGATCCACGTCGAAAGTGTGATCGGGTATGATAAAGTGGATTTAATGTTGCGTTTCCAAAGCCGACTAGAATATGTTAGTCAGTAGAGAGTAGTGGGTGAGCACCAGCCCGGGACCAGGATACCAACGGCTTCACATGCAGCTTCATCTGATGCAGCCTGATGAGGTGTCGCAGTGGTTGGTGTTGATGGGTCTTCGCAGCAAAATGTTTACTCAACTCGTTGAAGTCCATTAGTCAAATCTTCCAGTGATTCAAAAAGAAGTAACTGCTCTTGGAACCCCGCGTTAATCCAGATCTGGCCTCGGGCTAGCATGTGATCGTTATTCTAACAATGAGACAGTATAAATGTTGAGCATACCTGTTCTGACCCGGTCAATCGCTTGAGTCGCGTTCAATCCTTGTGACTACATTACTGCCGACCATGTATTTTAATGGTACATAAGTAACCCCCCCCCCAAGAAACAGGTACTTACAATAGGCTGCGACACCCCCGGAATTGACGGCTTGGTCGATAAACTGACAAGCCGAAGGAAGATGAATGAGAAGGTCCGCATAATCGACATCCTCGATCCACATAAGGTTGAAACCCGACCGTGGATCTTCCGCTGGGATTCGATCCTCGCACACAGATAAAATATGTGTAATATGATGTTCTGTGACGGAGAGGGCTGAACGAGCGGCATAAATACTAACATAGTGGGCGTAACCCCATTCGTGGGTTATCGTGGATTATTTCCCCAGGAAAAGTTTGTCGGCATCGATATTTCTTGAAAAGGTGTGGGATTTTATCACGTGATTGTGTGAACTCTAAGCCATTTATTTAAACTCAGATCGTGTCTTGGCCCCTAACTACGCGTTTCTTCTCTTCCACTCACTCACAGTGGGTGCCGCATCGCCCGACGCGACCTTCCAAACAAAGACGGAGAGTAGCATTCCTCTAGTGATTGCAACTCAACCAACGGTCGCGCCGTTAGTCCCAGTAGAACCATCAACGATGTGTCACTGCTTTGTTTCGAGCCAGAGATTGCCTCGCGGTTGTGCTTGTTTCCGGCGGCTTGCTTCCATCGTCATCAACAATAAGTCGTTCCACACGCGTCTAGGCCTGGGGTTCTTTTTATGATGAAAAGGTATCAACCTTCAATCAACCCCGAGTGTGACGTCTCAGAGCGTCTGTCTGGGCCAAAGAGCAAATCAAAAATCAACTATTATTTGCGCATGATTAAATTCGATGCTTCTTTAACTAAGCAGCCGACATACAGTTCTACCAACATACAGTTCGACCGTCAACCAATCTTAAATATGTAAGCCAAGACAATTACAATTAGCGATCGACCATATCGCATTATCAATTCGGACCGATGAATTGGTACAAGATCCGTCTGACGAGCCCAGAGAGATGCTGCGGGTCATTCTGGTATATGCTCTGTCCCAAGTTTAGTATACTGCAGCAAGGCGATGGTAAGACATACCATGACCATTCCCATTCCAATCGTAGCCAACTGCGAAAGAAAATGAAGTTTTGGCTATTTCCAGATCTATTCAACCATGGTTGACTCACCAGAGTTTCCCCCCATTTTCCCGTCCGAAATACCAAGCCTTTGCCCCTTGCTGTGATCCACAAGCTCTCTAAACTTTTTGGCACCACGTACATCGCCAACTCTCCTCTTCGTCTCTTCTCCTCTACGAATAGTGATAGCCCTGCGGCAAAGCCAGAGAGCCAGAATGATGATTTTGAAACTAAAAGGTCGATTGTATCTTGGGGTATTTGCGAGAGTGGATTAGAAGGCAATCCCTTCAACTCGCTCAGGAATTTATGGAGGTTGTGCTTAGCACAGAACAAAGCTATGAGCAGCGGGTCATTTTTGCTTGCCAAATTAATCAAGCGCAGATGCAAACTTACTCTGATATATGACGACGAAGACACCTAGGAAGGCTGAGCTCCTCAAGCTCCCAAGGCCAGATTTAACAAGGACCCTTCCTGGATCCTGAGTGAAGGCCTTCCACTTGAACAATATTGCGGGCACGAAATGCAGGGCACTGTAGATGGGAAGCATCCACTTGGAGACAGCGAAAAACCGATCCAGTGGAACAGACATGCACGACGACAATGCAGGATGTACTGCGGAGCAAGGTGCATACCTAGGAAAATATGTGGACGTATCTAAAGAAGGAAATAATTGTTTTCGGAGATTTTTCAAATCAGTCAGGTTCCTGGGTGTAATATCCTACAAGCCAAAAGCTAAGCAAAAAAAAGTGAAAAAAAAAAACTTGAGCATACCGGCCTTGCGCATATTTGGTCGAGGTCTTGAATGTCGAACGTTCGTTCCCTAAAAAGACTGCAAGTCATGCGCACACACTCGGGCGGTACTTTGGCCGCTTCGTTGATCCTATGTATGTGGATAGTCCAGGTCAATCGTATTTCAAAGATGAGCATTTTCTCACCAGTTTCTATAGGATTTGTCTATGGTATCTGGGCGCAGAAGAAACGCATACATGATCTGACCACATCTAGACTGAGCATTGAGCATTGGCTTCAGATCATCGGATGACAATACTCACCCAAGCGAGAACACCAATACATCACCAAAAGGCACATGAATGTTATGTCTCGTCGTGAACGAGTTGTAGGACCCTTGGAGGCCGCTGATGCATTGAAATCCACACAAGTATCACACAATGGGTTCAAGCAGAGACGTACCGAACGAATAGTTGCTGAGCGATAATATCCCTTCGACTCCTCTTTTCCCAAATGATGGCCAACCCGCCAGCAATGGCGCCAGCCAATGCCGCATGCCATCGTTGCGTTTTCTTCCTCAGGAAAACGAGTTGCGCATGTGCGCTTAGCGTTAGACGAGTCTTGCGCTCGGGAAGCGCAATCTCTATGGTTTCGGTAGGATTCTCCAGAGTTGGACCGTCCGTCTTCAAATTCTGCTTTGGCTTTTCAGTTGGTGGATTCATGACGGGAAAAAGGATTGGGAGCGCGTTGATTAAGAATTTATAGAGTCCCGTAAAAGTGCCTATATGTACGTATGTCGGTTGCTGTAAATATAGTGGAGGGCACGCACCTAGCATGGCTGCAAATCTAAAAGTGTCCTTACCGAATACAGCGTACTTCACCATCGCAAATCGGTTATCTCTAACAACCCGTAAAGATTTAGCAAAAAACAGACGAAAGCTAAATTGACGGTGGCGAGCACCTCGGGACTCTTTTCAGACGCATAATTGCCAGCACCAAGTTGACACAAGCTCGAATATTAAACGCCAACGTCGCCGATCCTACATAATGGTTGATTTAGCAACGCAAGCCACTAGTGCTTAGTGCCGAATGAGAGTATTTTTTATGTAACTCACTAAAACTGCCCTTGGCAGCATGCATCAAACAGGCTTTCAGGCTATCCAGTTCAACGACTGGCTCCCCTCTGTCCCTCCATACCATCTTGCGCGCTCCTCTCAAACGCTCCTGGTGGTTCGCCAAGGCCACCAGGTTATCGAACGAGGCCATAGCGCGGCGGTGGTGGGGGGTAAAGATGATTCCAAGGGTATCGCTGATCTCGAATTGAGGCGTAGACTGGCCGGAGGCAGGCACGGTTGGCGGTGGAGTATCTGTAGTATCATGATCAATGAGCATTTTTCTCTCGTCACCAACTTTTTAGTCTAATGGGGAAATGGGAAATCAGTTGGGGGGGCAGTGCGCTCACCCCACAGTTCCGAAGTTAGGGTTGCAAATTTTTATTTTTATTTATTACGTAAATCAACATAATTATCCCGGCAATCATGGATTAAAAAAAAAACAGGCAAACCTGGGCTTGACCGTTCTGCAGGTTGATGCACTATCAAAGGGTAAACAAGACATCCCGATGTGTTTTATCCGCCCAGGACGGGTTCTTTCCTCAAGTACCTCTCGAATCATGATAAGATCAAAACAATCAACTCCGGCTGATATTGTGATAAACCTCGTGATAGGCGAGCGATGTAGAAAGAGAGCGTCAGGGACTAGACTAGCCTGGCGAGCGCAAGCGCTCATAACGTTCATCGTTGATGCATGATGGGCGGTGGCTGGATGACAACTAGTACTGTCACGTCATCATTGTCCATTACGATGTTGGGGTATATATCACAGCAACAAGGTTAGAATGAGGGTATCCTATCTACTACTATCTAGCAGTCCATCGCATATACAATATGTCATGTAACTAATATCAACTTCCACTCTACCACCTGCCTATTAAAAAAAAGAAAAAGAAAAAAGAAAAACCATAAATGCCATTAAATACATCACGCTTCCCATACGAATGGATCCCGCATACTCGCAGGCCCAGGTAACGAATTAAGAAGAGCCGCAGCACCCATCGCGCCCGATACCGTATTCGCATAATACGGCACCCCCGAACTCATCAAACCCGAAGGTCGCCGCTTGATATCCACACCTCTGCGCGGTGCATACGTATCCCCTGAGGGGATTTTGTTGGCACCCGACTTGACCTTGGCCCCCCTACAACTCTCCCCCAGACGCCCGTTCGACTTTCCATGAGGAAACTCAGCCATCGATGAAGGAGGAGGCTGCAGTGATCTGGCCAAAGCCGCAGTACTGCCACTCGCATTCACCACCATTGTTGATGAGGTGGACGAGGACGAAGACGACGAAGACGATGCCGCCTTGTCACTGGTATGGGTACCCAACCTAAAATTCTGCACGGTCCTGCTAAGCGCCTGCAACACCGATTGTCTATCAGGCCATGCAACAGGGAACCGGGCCTGTCTGTTCGGACCCACCCCAACCATCGGGGCCGCCACCGTCGGAGCCAAGGGTGACCCAGGGTGCAGCAGCTCCTCACGAGGAACTACTTGGCTACTGAACGTAGAATGGATCGAAGAATCAGATAATCCACGCCGGAGACGCAGTCGACTCGTCTGTTTGCCGGATGGACCTAGATTCTCGCTTGAAACGTTGCTAACGCGTTGGTGACCTTGGCTGGCCATAGGCGGCGACATCGCACTAGGTAGGTAGGCAGCCTGTCCTGGTGCGCGACCAAACACAGGATCAATGACCGCATCGACGTATCGAGAGAGTCCAGCTAAACCACTCATGATCCCTCCCTTCCCATGTCCCTCTCCTGCAGGTTCCAGGGTGCCCTCTGAGGTAGAAGGAACGGGGGTAGATCTTCCCGATACGTTTGCTCGGAAGATGGACGATTTAGTCTTCATCGGCATCTTTGGCAACATAATCCACGGCTCAGGTTCCAAGACCACACCTGGATTCCTCATCGGTGCACCCGCAAATATGTCCATGACATTCTTCGATCCTCCTCCCCCCGCACCAGGAACCGTACCCCGCACCTGCGAATCAGAATGATGGTTTTCCGCCTGGGAAACCGAAAGTGCTATAGGCACAGGAACTTCGCTGCTCGAAAACGTATTCGTGACCGATTTGCCCTTGGTTCCCGTGCCCAAAAATTCAACGTTCACAGTCGTAGCAATGGCAGCCAGTGCTGGCGCATTTTTGGGAACCGTTATCGTCCGCGGCCGGCCTGCACCTCCTACCCCTCCTACTATACCCGTACTACTCATCGTTCCCGATCCACCACTGCGGTTGCTGGTGGACCTTGTAACCGCAGAGCCAGTATGCAAGTTGTCGTCCGCCGCCCCAGTCTGATGTGGGACCTTATCCGTCCTAGAGCCATGCGAAAAGAATTTGGACAACGGGCCTATCCAGTTCAACGCGTCCCACCCGTCTTTTGATCCAGTTCCCAGACCATCCTCTCCCTTGTTTGGATCCATAGCGGCCTCGCTCACCCCCAGCGCCTCGCCCGGGTCCAGAATCACATCATTCAGCACAACCCTCATTCTTCCCATCTCTCCAAGCATCTCTCTTGCCAACCTGAACAGCGCCCGGACCTCCTTCCTCGTACATGCAGTTACCGCCTTTTCGTCTTCCAACAATGCTCGGAACTGAGACCTCAAAGCGGCAGCCTCAGCTAGTACCTGGTTGACTGTAGAACGCGAGAGGTGCTTGACGTCACTAGGGTTGTGGTACAAGTGCTGACGCTTGAGACGATTGGTTAGTGTAAGAGCGTCCGCTTGGGAAAGCTTGGTGAAGAGTTGAGACAGTCGTTCCAAAAGGGTAGCGATACGTGAGTTCAACGTTTCAGAAGAAAAGGAGGAGGAATCGGAACGCAGGTCGCTGTTCGTGAGAGGGGGAGGATGAAGTGTAGCGCCAAAGTGGCTGATATGATGGTATTTGGAGCATGTCCATCCGCTATTGACTTGTACTCCACGAGAACGCATCGGGAGGGATTTGGTAGGTATAGGCTTTTCAACAAGTCCGTCATCATCGTCCATGGTATCTGGATCTAGGTCGTAGCTCGAATACGGATTACCTGAGTCGGGTAGGTGACGTTGCTCCGATGGCGTGGATATATTCGTCGAGGGAGAAAGAGGACGGCGATTCGTTTCTGGTGTCAAGGGTTCCTGACAAAATGAGAGTTGTGCGAAAGTGGACTGCTAAGATTCCACTTACGAATGCAGGCGAGTTACCCTCAAGGCTGGAGCTCCGTTGGCTCGGGACGGGTATCTTGAATATTTCAGATAAGGATAACTACTGTATGCATGGCACGATCTCACCGAGAACTCCTTGATAGACAACGATGCCGCTATACTTTTCTTATGTCTTAATGTCCTGGCTGGTAGGGAAAACACTCGATTAATTAATTAATCTAGACCAAGTGAAGGTGACACGCACGCGATGGTTCCTGATTCGCCCGTTTCTCCTCCACTTGTTCCTGCAAGGCGTGAAAGTCCTCTCTACAGTCCGACAACAAATGTTGCAACTCTGCATTGTCACGTTTGAGGATTTCATTATCGTTGACCAATGATTCCAACACTCTCGTCAATTCGTCATGTTCATTGCGTGGAAACTGGCCACTATGCAGGAGTTGTATCCGTGTACGCGCGTCCTGTAAATTATGCTCGGATGATTCCATATGTGTAATGCGCTTGGACTGGAGCACTTCCTCAAGTCGTCGCACCTCCGTTTGAAGCTTGGCTACCAGACCACGAATCATGAGATATTTTCCAACACAAGATCAATAACCACGACACACCCGTTTTTTCTTTGAGAACAGCAAACCTGGATTCGGCCAGCCTTGCTTTCTGTGACTCGATGTCTCGTTCCTGCTGCATATCATCTCTTTCTTTCAGGGCAGCGGATAGGCGACTATCCCAACCTGTTGAACGTGCCTGACTGGCTGTAAGTCGTGAGATGGTCAATCGTGCTTCATTCAGCTCCTGGAGTATAGATTTGGTTGACGCTTCGGATACTTCATTATTAATGAGTGCCTGATTGAGACGCTAAAGAGCCGACAGCGTGAGTGATAGTAATGATGATAATAATGATAGAAACCAAATATCGGGCGAACCTTTTCCAATACAGCCTTTTCTTTCATCAGCTCGACCACAAAGCTGTCCCGCTCTTCTTGTGAAACCCGGACCTCATCAGAATCGATACTGTCCATACTCTTTGATAGCGAAACCTGTAGGTCGGATCGTATCTGAATGAGTCATCTTAGATCAATGATCCACACAAAAAAAGGACACAGCCGAGAGATGAACCAAACCTCGTGTCGACGCACATAGGCCTCATGCCGCTGCAGCAGTGCGTGGCCAACCTCTTAAGGCCCAACACATGTCAGAGAAGGCATTCCGAAGCAGAACTGTTTGCCAACAACCGGCTCACCAGCACTCAATCTCAACCGGCTCTCCAATTCTGCCTTGGTTGCTAACCAGTTGTGCATATTCTGGCAATCATCCTTCCCACAACAACAGGTAAGACGAAGCGGGGGGTCCGGAGAAGGAACTCGCTGCGAAAACTCGGCGAGGGCAGCGGTCAAGTCTTCGATGGTATGTGAGGCGCTGTAGAGGCTACCGGTTGTGAGGGGAGTGTCGGGTGTCGCTGGTCGCATGTGATGGGGATTGGGGATAGTGATGTTCATGAACGGGGCAACCGGTCTGGAGCTGAGGGGACGCGACTCGGAAGACTAAAGGAAAGGGACAAACGACACCGATCATTCTAGCCAATCGCCACGTGCGCTGAAGATCACAGGTCACTCAAGAGTCTCTTGTAAGAGTTCCTGTAGATTTTTAGAGTCAACTCGCACCAGACATTAGAGCACCCCTAAGGGTATGGAAACTGCGTCGTTTACTATGGACATATTTACATCGTAAACTTCGTTCCTTAAAGTGCATATTACGCAAGAGTATAACCCTCACTGAGTGAGTTGAAGTTCATGCGGTCACGAGATACGGAGACTCACTCTGGACAAAAGGAAAGTTGGCGAGGCCCAGCAGCCTGGGTACCGTATTCACTTTCTCCTTTTCTTTCTTGGTTGTTTGTCAACGCCAAGAGTATCATCAGTCATGTGCATGAGCCTCTGATCTCCTTCAGCCGCCGCCGCAATCACTCTCTGTACTGCCTGCTTCCGCACCTTCTCCGGCACACGTTCCCAATAAACTTCTTCCCTCCTCCCCAGGACTTTCTCTAGCACGATCGGCTTCTCCATTCCTGTCCTTGCACGCACTCCCTTGTCATCAAGTCCGTGGGCCTGGACCAGGGATTCCCCC
This sequence comes from Amanita rimosa, assembly GCA_023014395.1. Lineage (NCBI taxonomy): Eukaryota > Fungi > Basidiomycota > Agaricomycetes > Agaricales > Amanitaceae > Amanita > Amanita rimosa. The sequence goes on from JAEBUO010000061.1 coordinate 159,587, forward strand.
ACAAAGCGCGATACGAGTGCATCGGTATGTCTAGGCGTTGAAAGTCGAAGGTAACACGAGTCCACGCCTTTGTTAAAATCGACGTAATCCAGACCGTCTGCTTTAGGTGCTTCACTCGTTTTGGATACAGAAAAGAGGGCACGCAGTGTCGTCTTGTTCGTCTCTGGATGGATGTTTCGTACAAGGATAAGGCAGCCATAAGGATATGGCGCATCTGGAGCCAAGGCTCTCGCCTTCAATGAAGTCTCTGCAGTCTCCTGCGGCTCAGACTCCTCAGACTCTATGTCTCGTTCGCGTTTCCCCATTGTTTTTGTTTCAGTTTCCATTTGCGCGTCCGCGTGCTCATTAATTTGTTCAACGAGCTGGCTCCTGTAGCGCAGATACTCCTCTTTCAAATCCTCCCAGTTGGTTTTTGACAGTGTCCGAAATCCAAACTTGATTGCATCTCTTACGACTTCGGTGACCTTGTCTTTGTCAGTGGATTCGGCGCTGGCTACGGTGTCCCTGGTCCATGGCCATCGTTTGATCAAGAACTCGGCATCATCAATGGTCGCAAAAGTAACTAGACAGAAATCTTTGAATTTCGGAGGGTCTCCAGGTTTGTCTTGGTGGTGTGCAGGAAGCGTTACGCCTTGAATGCGTGATGGCAGGTCGGAGGAGAGTGTACCCTGGCTCAGAAGGTCCACTATGAGGCTTAGTACATTAGGCACGCTCCGGAATTGAGTAGGTATGCGCTCCTTAAAGTTAATTCTAGTAGTATACGTGGAGAAAACACATGAGGAGAACGTACGATATAGACCGTCCTCTCGTGCCAATCTTGCTTTGAAAACGACAGCCCTGTTGGCATATTCTGTCTCGTCCAATCCTTTCTCCCTATTTCGTATCCGCCGAGAGAACCAACAATTAAGTGGCCTGTGTTTGGCCTCTGCCACCCATCGGATTTTATTGACGGCTCTTCCAGCATCAACCGTACATTAACCAACTTGCCTGCACAAGCTCTCAAGGCTTTCACGATCCCCACAAGGGCCGTCGACGGAGGAGAAACAATCCCAAAATGCGGTAGCCAGCGTTTCAGCACATCATTCAGAGGAATATCTGACGAACGGCTTATAAGGTAGGCTTGAGGACACAGTTACAAACCACGTACACGCTGTTTCCGAGTTGTCTTGCGTCTGTGTTGGATCTAGAGCTCTTCGTAGTTCGGGATCGGACCATAGCGAGTAATCCGATAGTGAGAGGCACAACAGACGTGCACAGTCAATGTCGGTGAGTTTTGACGCCCGTTCCTCGGGGTCTCTCGCTTTCCCTTTTCCCTTCACTCCTTTTTGCGCTGATGAAGCGGCTTCAGTTGCGGAAGTCTGCGGCTCGACGGATGGGGGATTCTGTGCAGGAGGTTCGTGAATTGCCGACACCTGAACCTGATTTGCCGCTGACACAACATTTTGGCGCTGTCCGGTTTTCTTTTCTGAACCAACCTTCTTTGCTACTTTTCGAGGAACAAATGAGAGTGTTGAAGACATGCGTCACGACGTGGCCTCTTATTGGACGAGCGTGACAGGCCTCGATGAAGTTGACCCCTCAGTGTGCTATCATCTTACTATACATACTGAGGATGTATTCCTCTAGATTTCCGTGTTTCAAGAATTTCTTGTTAGCTCGCTAGCAAAGATTCATTAACTCAACCACTGGACCTCTGGCCCATACTACAATATTTTCGTTGGTACCTTTGTTGAGGTCGTTCGCGACGGAGAATATGTTTTCCCTTTCATAAGCTGTCGTTCGATGTGATGATGCCACTCATTATTCAAATAGATCTCCGAGGCTCCGAGAACTCTGTCTTCGTGCTTGAAATGGTCCCTCTCCTTTCGAAGCTCAAGTTCGCTGACAGTAGAATAAGACGCATTCTGTACCAATCAAATATTCCACTATCGTCTCGAATGCTATGACAAGTTATGTGGACGGAAGCCATGTCTCGAGACCATGAGGGTGAGGCGTATTCTTAATGTTCTGGTTTGCATTGATAGAATGCATCGGTCGTAACATGTAACATTCTCAATTCTTTCCTAATACGCTTCTAAGCTAGGGCAACTCATGGTAGGTAATACTGTAAATGTTTATCTCTGACTGTCGTCAATCATGTCGACGAGCTATTGCGAAGCAAGGAATTTCCGCAACTCAGCAAGAGCCTTCGACCGATGCGAGAGACCGTTTTTCTGCTCCGTAGGCATCTCTGCATATCTATGTCATAAATAATGAGTCTCGTGTTGAAATTATGAAAAAAAAAAAAAAACCAACGTCAATCCAGTTCCAAGGGGTTCAAACACGGCATCCCATCCAAAAACCTTTGGTCCACGTGCTTCAACTATAGTGCCTTCTGTATGTCCCTCGAACAGGAGAGGTTCAGCACCTGATCGAATCCTCACATCGAGTCGATCGTGTATGGAAGCAGACAACTGGTACTTACCAGGGCCTGCGGAATATGCAAACGTACAAATAGCGCTAGCTTCTTTTGTATCGAAACCGGCCAGCATGGCATTTAGACCTTCATGGCCAATAGAGACCATGAAATGTTTGATGTAAGGACCGGGAAGACCCTTGAGCGCCTTGAAACAAAGTGCGGTGTCTTCAGTTATGCACGGCCCTCCAACCTGCAGTGCAAAAAAAAAAAATGAGTAATTGGCGGCCTGATTCATTTCAAATAACTTCTTGTACCAGGTCGGCAGCGACGCGGCACTTGGCAATGGCCACCTCTTGAGTTGTTCCCTGGATCTCAGGGACTGATTGAGTTGACAATCAGATGGTATAGTTCGTCGTTGGGCCAGTAGACGCACCATCAAGAGTTTGGGCTTCGACTTGAATATTGTAAGGCCCAAGAATCTCTCTTACTTCTCGAAGCTTGTTCGCATTGCCTGTGACAAACACTTTTTTCAACTAGAACAATGAATCAAAATATAAACGCTAAGCATTCCAGGACTGACCCAGGGCCTGAGGCATACCTAGAATGAAAATATCCAAGAAAGAGTGTAGCAGCCAACCGGAAGTAGCCGAGCCAAATGCCGGCGTACGGCCCGTGGATTTCGAGAGACAAATCATGTAGCGGCACATGTTATTAACGTGGAAATCACACAAGGACCCTAATCCAGCACTGAAACACTGGTAATAGTGAGAGCTACCTTTACCGGCGGACACATCGCCGTTGAACGTTAAACCCGAATGCTCCATTGTTTTCATGGTCGTCTTTCATCAATGTTAAAGGTATCCTCACGATAGCGTACACGCTAATCAATTTTCTCTTCAAGTTCCTGGCTCTCCACGTCTACCTCAGGATCAGCATCCACACTATCCTCCTCCTCCTCCTCCTCCTCCTCCTCCGGGGTGTCGGAGGGCAGAATCAAATTCAAAATACAAGCTACCGCGCCAGAACAAAGGACTATAATCAACCCACATCAGAACGGGCCATCGCTCGCACAAGAACATCATCACTCACACGGCGTACTCAGCACAATCGTGATCGAATTGAAAAACCCATGCAACGCCGAATTCTGGTGCTTGACACCATCAAAAAGGTGGGTAAAGATGCCAGGCACCAACAGATCCCCAAACCCGACCGAGAGCGCGGCGCCGAGGACGAAACGTTCCCGTCTCGTGAACTTGGTAAGCGATAGGATGCGTGCACCAGATACAGATACGCTGGCAAACAAAAACGTCGTCACACCGCCAATGACGGGATTCGGAATGGCGAGGAAGACGCCTGAGAGCTTGCCCAAGATACCAAACAAGATGAGAAAGAAGCAACACCACCGGCCTGCGGCACGGTTGGCACAGCGCGTGATGGCGATCACGCCGTTGTTCTGCCAGAGGGTTCCATCGAGTTCAGTATATGCACATACCACGAAAAAAAAAGCGTTTTCAACTAGCTGACCTGTGAGGATACTGAGAGATGTGTGACTGTCAACAGGGTGGAGACGATGCCTCCAACGCCGTCAACCTATGCATTGTTAGGGGAGGACAGTATTAGATGTATTGAGACAACGCACGAGGATCCCGCCTTGAACACGGGAATTGAAATCTACTCCATCCACGGGCATCCTCGAAACTTCTGCAGAAGCGGTGATATCTCCCATGGCTTCTATTGTCAGAGCAACTGAAATTTGCCTTTAGGGAAACAGGCGAAAGGAAGGGGAAGGGACGAACTATATACGGCGAGCATTGGGAGAATGGCTGGTGGGTATACACTAATCTTGAAGCGGTAGACCCTACGGACAGAATTGTGAGACCTTCAATTTTGGACGGGAAGGGCTAGTGGGAAGTATCACCATAAGAAAGTGATGGCTGGTGCAGATGTAATGGTGCTACTATTCATATATCCAGCAGCACCGGCGACGATGGAACCAACTAGTAACCCAATAATGATACTGATATTCTTCATAAAGGGCGATCCAATAATTTCAGTGAGGATAATGGAGAGGAATGACAAAAATCCGAGGCCGATAAATTGAGGAGCGCCCCATCTGCAAAGCCGATTCATTTACTGCTGTAGAATGAAAAGAAAAGTTGACGCACGGCGCCGCATGTGGAGCATCGATGTTAGGACATAGAGAATATGGCCCAGAAGTTGGTCTCGTCTCGCAGGTGTTTGATCCGCCTCCCCAGTTTGGGATACCTGTGGATCCGATGAGGGAGGCGCCGATTATCAAAACCACAGTGCCTAGCAAGGTGTCAGCCTCGTTCTTCCCTAGTTAGCTAGCTCACCGGTCACAAGGGGAGGAAATACCCTATTGAGCACACGAGGCGAGCAAAATGCTAAGAATATTTGAAGAAAGGCACAGATGAGAGCTGTTCCTGCAAATGACCCGACATTTAGCGGACGTATGGGTCATCGGTAGGCAAGCTTACTAACCTAACAACATCCCAAACGCGTCCGGACATGCGTCACGAGTCGGCGTTCCGTTCACGATAGTCGTGGGACATGTTCCATCGCTATACATTGCGTCGAAAATCTATCATTATGGGTGAATTTATGTACACCCCGGGCGCATGCAAGATTGACTTACCGCATTTGCGGTGCCTAACGTTGCAAAGCTTGTCCCTACCACGCTTATCAGCCCTGTTCCAAGATAATACCCTCGAAACAAGGGTATCCTAGCTATCTGCACTAAGCTCATGATGCCTATACCCAGATCTGGGTGAGGTGAAACGCATGTTATGCAAGAGTCAGTACGTACCACAACCAATGAGGGAGGAGGAGATTAAGTATGCAGAGGTTCCGCTATCCAGGTGAAGTGTTGACGCAAAGGAGATGGGAGGCGTGATAATCCCTGCAAGCATGGCAAGTGCCTGTTGCAGCCCGCACGTTATCGCAAGCAGGAGTGGAATCTCATCGTCGACTCCATAGAAGGGCGGCGGACGTTTGTTCTTTTGGTGCAGAAATGGCAGCGACGGTGTGCATAGCCTACGTCGCAGTCAATTAATTTGCAATTGCTCGTGCTCGTATGCACCATGTGTAATCGTAAACTCCCAGCAAGCCTTTCCGGGTTGTAAGCTTCTGTTTGTATGCTTGGGCTTTTTGTCGGAATGGTATAATCATCGTTGGGCTGACAGATGCCATTGTAGTGAAGGAAGGAAAAGGACGTGGAGTTTGGCCTCATCTGCCCCTTATGACAATACTTATCTCATATGGCCTAGTAGGCCGCTCGTTATCAAGTTACTGCAGAGGGAAGCATGTGCATGTGCTTGACCAGTCCGAATAGGAAGCCTGATGCGCATGTGACCGGGAACGAGATGTCCCATGTGCAAAAGGTCCTCTCCACCAACGCATCATGAAGCAGCGACATGCCGCTCCCAAAAAGCACATGGAAATCAGATGGAGAACAGTTTGCAACGCTTAGAGTTCCAGATTGTCTGATCCTGTATAAGATTAGTTACTACTGAGTCAACTAGATGGAGATCGAGGAAGTCCTACGCTCGCGAATGGTTCCAACATATTCCAAAGATCTTCCAGTTCATCCGAATCATCCATGTTCGTACCAATCTGGAAGACGCAAAATGCATCAAGGTCAGTTAATAGCAGCAGTGGCCATTGAGTTAGCCCTGTACTGATTCTTGCCTAAAAGCCAGCCTGCGACATATTCAAGGCATAGATATTGACGAACATTCAAGTCTACGTGACGGACAGTGTCCGGGTGTTTTTGTTTTGCTGCCAGTGCTCTCTTCGTTTTTGCAACACACCATATCCGTCGTATGAGTTACTGCTCCTGCTAGTACTAAAGATTTTGATATAACAATTTGTGTCGGTCGCCGTATGCCGATCGGAGGAATGACTGTGTGAGAAATCCCAGTCATCTTTGTACCAATACAATTGATACTGGTACTGAGCAATCCGTCTCCTTAAGTTAGTGCAAGAGCTGAAAGGACAGGCATTCTGTCTTAATGGCTTCCATACCGTTCCGACAACGAACCCAAACATACAAGGAGAAACTCACCACAAGGCAAGGCTGGTTTGGAGAGTATGACTACAGGTGGTACGTCCTTCTCATGAACAGTCCAATTAATGTTCTCAAATTGTCCCACTCGCTATGCACAGGCTATGTACCCCCTCCTTACCATGTCTATACCAAGATACCAACCGCCAGCCACCCTTTTACGCACTTGACGAGGAATTGCCTATCCTCCTCGCGATCACATGTGGGCTGCAACATGCACTTGCTATGCTCGCAGGGCTTATCACGCCGCCTATCATCTTTGCATCAGCACTCAACCTCGACAGTGCCACCTCCTCCTACCTGATCTCCGCCTCCCTCATCGGCTGTGGTACGTTAACAGTCACTCATCTTCCACGCTGACGCTCAACTCGGGGTAACCTAAAGGGATTCTAAGCCTAGTGCAGATGTCCAGGATACCACTGTTTAGAGGCTACCGGCTTGGAACGGGGCTGATAAGTGTGGTGGGGACGAGCTTTGCAACGTTGAGCATTGCAAACGCGGTAAGTCGGTGGACCTGAGGTTGCTTGCTAGGTTTGTTGAAACTTGCAAACATTGATAGATTTTCGACGCGATGTATAGCGATGGAACGTGTCCCACGACTACTGCAGACGGAACGACCACTCGTGGTCCGTGTCCAGACGCATACGGCATGTTATTAGGTAAGCCTACTCAGCTGGTAATCATTATGCTTCCGCTCACCAACGGTTGCTCCATTTTCCAGGAACCGCACTTATTTGTTCCTTTCTTGAGATCTTCCTGTCGTTCTGTTCGCCTCGGGTGTTGAAGAAAATGTTTCCTCCAATCGTAACTGGTAGGTTCCAAGCCATGCATGTTTTTTTGGTTGCGATAGGTGGTGTTGACGCTTGATATAGGTACTGTGGTTCTGATGATCGGTGCATCCCTAGTGGGTACCTCCGGTATCCCAAATTGGGGAGGCGGATCAAACAGCTGTCAAACGAGACCGACTTCGGGTATATTTTCTATGTGCCCAAATGTCGGTGCTCCTCATGCAGCACTGTACGTTCCTTTTTCTTTTTAATCGCCTGCAGCAATACATAGGAATTGACACAACTCTTCGTAGATGGGGATCGCCTCAATTCATTGGCCTAGGATTTTTATCCTTCATCTCCGTTATCTTAACGGAAATATTTGGATCGCCATTTATGAAAAATATTAGTATCATTATTGGGTTATTGGTCGGATGTATTGTCGCCGGTGCTGCTGGTTACATGGACAGCAGTACCATCAGCTCTGCACCTGCTATCACGTTTTTATGGTGATATTTTCCATTCAACAAACAGTGGCAAGTACTGACTGTTTCCTGTAGGGTCCACCGTTTTAAGATCAGAGTATACCCACCAGCCATTCTCCCGATGCTTGCCGTATACAGTTTGTCCTCTTGTACCCCTTTTTCAATTTGTGTGCACTAAACTGCAGATGTAAGTCTCTCTGGCAATGGAAGCCATTGGCGATATCACCGCCTCAGCAGAAGTGTCGAGGTTGCCCGTGGAAGGGCTCGATTTTGATTCCCGTATCCAAGGTGGGATCCTCGTGCGTTCTCTTGACACGTACAATGTATTGTTTTGGCAATGATGCTACTTAGGCGGATGGTATTGGCGGCTTTGTCTCCGCCCTATTCACCGTCACACCTCTTTCCGTGTTTGCGCAGGTCAGCATTTGATTTATCACATTGCACCTCTAACTCAACGCAAAATTTGTGCCAGAATAACGGTGTGATAGCCATTACACGCTGTGCCAACCGTGCCGCAGGCCGGTGGTGCTGCTTCTTCCTCATTCTGTTTGGTATCCTTGGCAAACTGTCTGGCGTCTTCCTTGCCATACCAAATCCTGTCCTTGGCGGTGTGACAACGTTCTTGTTTGCGAGTGTGGGCGTTTCGGGCCTGCGTGTTATATCGCTCAATGGGTTTTCGAGAAGAGAACGTTTTGTGCTTGGCGCTGCGCTCTCCGTAGGGTTTGGGGACTTGTTGGTGCCTGGAATATTTACACACCTGTTTGATGGTATGAAGGATCCGAATTCGGGGCTCCGTGGATTTTTTGATTCGATCACAATCATACTGAGCACGCCATGTGAGTGTGTTTGTGTTCTCGTGTGCGGTGGGAACTGATATGGCATGAATATACATAGTCCTTTGTTCTGGTGTGGTCGCTTGTATTTTAAATTTGGTTTTACCCCCTGATGCTCCTGAAGAAGAGGAAAACGTAGCTGATGAGGTTGCCATGGGTGATATGATGAGCCGGGAAGAGAAGAATCCTTAGTGTGGATCCTGTTTGCCTTTATCTTGGGATCGTGCCAATCCTTCCTACAAAGAGCGAAATTCCAGTTGCGGAACAGGTCATACAATAGATGGATGCTGTGGCCAAGCAATCTAAGTTATATCAAAGGTTTCATTACCGATTATTGGCATGGATACCTACTTCTCCTTGTTGGCTGTGTCTCTCTATCGTCTGCTGAATCTTTTTGCGAGCTTTGGACTTTGACAATTGCTTCAATTGACCCTTCTGTTTGCGGTTTAATCGGAAAGCTCAGGACTTCCTTTCAAAATCAACTGGGTTAGCCGCCTGGACGTTCTTCACAGATCATTGAGAAGAACTGGATGGTTCAATTCAGGGTGATTGACGGGCTTCAAGTAGAACGCGCTTGTTGCAAAAGTCCATCAAGTGATCCGGTAATTGTACCGGGTCCCGGTCTTCATATAGCTTCATAAGCCGGATGTTTAAACACCAGTCCCGAGGCTGGTCCTTGCACACCACTCACTACCATCCACTATGCGTCTTTCTTCTATTGCCGTTTTTGTTGCCTTTGCACTCTTGACATCTGCCTCTCCAATCGACCGTCAAAGTCAAAGGAGTTATTCTCTTTTGGTAATTCTTCCCATCCTGCTAAACTGTACTATCCGCGTGTCTTACCTGCATACTTCTCCATTCAGAAACGAGACCGTTCTGCCAGTATGGTTAGTTGATGGCATGGCATTATAGTCATCTTCATTTAAAACGTTAATGAATCTAACTGGTTTTCAGGATAATTATCCTCCTGTGGGTTCAATGCATTGATGTCTATTACAGTCTACCTTTGACATATGGGCCTTGAACTCCTGTTTTTAGCTAACTGAGCCAAGTCTTCATACCCAGGGAATGAGTAGATCCCCAGTAAGTCGACGGCATCAACTTGGCATCTACTCCAGTTACATTCGAAATGTGGAGCTGAACCTCAGTTGCTTTTAGTCTCCAGAGCACAGGCCAGAAAGTGATGGACCAAGTGAGGTGGGTTGATACCTTTTATATGAACGCGGAGCTTAATTTCGCTTCTTTTTCTCAGGTAATTGGACCAGATACACCACCTGATGTGGGTTAATGCTACGGCACCTGTTCCAGTTGCCTTTGAAACGCAAAGCTAAACTACACCTTTAGGAGGTCCAGCGTGTTTCTAATCATCATGGTGGAATGGTGTGTGGTTTTTCTCCCACTCATCCCCGGAACCTTGCATAGCCAAACTCCGATTTAGAATACCTTTTATATTCATAATCTTACTGCCAATGGATCGGTGTGTTAATAGCATCTAGTCACCCTTGAATGACTGAACTGTACTTACTAATCTTAGCGTGTTGGACGTCTTTTCGGACCCAATAGCGAATTACTGCGGATAGGGATAGTTGTCCCTAATGGCCACGAGTGGGAGGGAGTCTATGATACGCACTCGTATGTTTTACTTTTCAGGTCATAATAGACTGCGTTCTGACCGGGTCCCTTTGTCTCATAGTCGTGTAGATAATGTATTGACACCAGTAGGTCGATGCCACAGCAGCTATTTCCAGTCACCTTTGAACTCTACTTTAGGGAACATCTTATACACGTGGTCTTCCTGATGGGACGGTGTGCCAGTGTCATTTAGTCACCTACAAACACGAAACTGAACCTGACTTAGCATGTTACAGTTCATATTGGGGAACATAGATTACCAGTACAGCTAGATGTGAGTCATGGTAGAGTAACGCAGACAATCCAGTACGCCAGTTACGCTTAAACGAGCTAGACTCATGATATATGTACATTTTACAAAACCTGATAGTTTTCCACCGTGATATACGCATCTACTGCAGTAGATAAATGCTGCAACTTCTCTGCCGTTGAATATTAATCTTTGTCGCTCCGAACATAATTACACTTGCGGGAGAGGAATCAAAATGTCCTCATCGTAAAAAGTAATAATTTTGTTTTCAAGTCCATACTAGAAATGTCTTGACGCTTCAACGCGATGGCACGTTCTAGTTATCCTGGGGCAAACTTGTAAATGTTTGGATAGTGCTTGAACTACAAAGCACCGTCAAAATCTGCTGAAAGCGGTTCCAGTGCCAGTTTTATATGAGCAGAAGAATCTGGGATCACAAGGAGCATTCCACCTTTGAGTTCCGTCGACTGCACACCTGTGTCGCGGAGTAGTCTGTCTCTTTGATCACAATACGGACGCTGACAATCAGTCAGCAAGCCCAGTTGCAATGCATCCATTGACTTACCTATCGCGTGAAACCTCTGATAGACATCTTCAGTACGCTTCCGACTTGCATCAGATGAATCTGTTCCCAATAACCCAACTTGACGAGCACCTAATAACCCAAACACGTTCTTCAAAATCTCTTGCTCATCTCCGCCTCTGCATATATCTGATACTGGTTACGCAAAGAGTGGTATCCATGTCCTGCAATATATTTGATGCTTTTCTTTTTCGCATAGAAATGGTTAGTATCTCAGGACAACAAATAGATGATGACGACGCGGATGACAACGCTGAGTCCGCGGGTGTAAAGTAGAAACACTACTATCAGCGGTAGAGGTATGGAACTTCGACGCTTTGTTCGTAGGCTTTCTGCTAGGTTGATACACGTACGGACAAGTTCGTGTTGGGTAATATATAAAAAAGCCATGCGAAAAAAAAAAAAAAAAGAAAAGTTCGTGTTGGGTATGGCTGAGTCAGCATCTGTTATTGAAAATAGTATTCGGTACTTCTCTTTTCTCTTTATCGTTTGCGATATTTTCCTTTTTACTTCACTGTTACAAATTAGTCAGGTCTTTTTGACCTCCTTTGGTACGCTACTGTAGTAGTTTTAAAAGGGGATCCGAAGGATCCCCTGAGGAAATATATTTCTATGCGAAAAAAAAAAAAAGAGTCAGCATCAGTTAGAAGTTGAACGCCTCGAGCGTGTGTCATCTGTTTTTTTATGCATACCGAGAGTTTAACTATCTTAGATGTCTGTGCAAGCTGAAGTTCGTTAATTCATTGACAGGTTTCATGCGACGAGCGGGCATCAAGGCAAAGCGGAAAACAAAGTAGAATGCGCTCCTTGCCAATGCCACAGTTACCTCGACATTGCATCAGGCTCCACCACAACGAATGAGATTGTGCCATATCCCAATCTTTTTAAACTCGATGTCTGGAAGGAACCATATACAGGCTGGTCCTTTTCTAGTTACTACCGACTAATCCATCTCTCTATTCACTATGCGCTTTTCTTCGATTATCGGTTTCGCGGCCCTTGCACTCTTGGCATCCGCCTTCCCGATCAACGAGCACAACAGTAATTCTCTTTGGGTAATCCTTTCTGTTCTACAAGACCGGGCCCACACGTTAATATGCGCGCTCCTGCATTTAGAAACGAGTTGGCAGAGACCGGGTCAATCTATTCCAGTCGCTTCTTAAAAGCAAAGTTGAACACCACCTGTATTCAGCTGTCTGTAGCTTCTGGGAGTAGATCTCCGGTGGGTTGGTGCCTTGGCATCTATGCTAGTCAACATTCGGAGTGCGAAGTTAAACCCTACTTGTTTTTAGTATTCTCAAGGGAGCAGATCTCCGGCGGTGGGTCGATGTTTTGGCATCCATTCCAGTCAACATTCGAATTACGGGGTTGAACCTCACTTGTTTTTTTTATTAGCATTCTCAAGATGAACGGGAAAGCAGAACTTCGGTGGGTCGATGCCTTACTCTTCCAGTCCACATTTGAAATTTGGAGTTGCAACCCATCCCACTCGTTTTTAGCTTCCTCAAGATGGACGGGACAGCAGATCTCCGGTGGGTCGATGCCTCGCAATCTATTCTAGTTAACATCTGGACTGCGGAGCCAAACTTCGCTTGTTTTTTAGTATTCACGGGGAAGGAGTAGATCTCCGGTGGGTCGACGCCTTGGCTCTATTCCAGTCGACATTCGAGGTGAACCCTACTTGTTTTTAGGGTACTCGAGATGAACAGGACAGGAGTAGATCTCCGCTGGGTCGATGGAGAGGATCTCCGGTTGGTCAACCCCATGGCATCTATTTCAGCCACGTTCAAATTACTCTACTTCCTTGTAGCCGCCAGAGCACAGACCGGAGAGCGACACTGAATCAAGCCAAGGACCATCTGAGGTGATGATGCTTTGGGATCCATTCCAGTCATATTCGAAATGCGGAGCTGATTATTGTTTTTGGAAGGGCTACCCGGACCATGCCGAAAGTGATCGTGTGGTAGGTCGATGCCTAGCCTTCGAACTTGGAGCTGAACCACTTGTTCTCAGACTCCGGAGCCTACGTCGATCATAGTTCCAGCAAACGCACAACCTAATGTGGGTCAATACCATGGCACCTATTTCAGCCGTCTCGTAACACAAATCTAACTCCACTTTAGCATACCGAACGTCTTGAGCATACCGAACGTCTTGAGCATACCGAACGTCTTGAGCATACCGAACGTCTTGAGCATACCGAACGTCTCGAGCATACCGAACGTCTCGAGCATCCCGAACATCGTGATGATGAAGTGTGGGTTTCAATTTACCTTTGAAATGCAAAGCTAATATCCACTTTGGAAGACCTTGTATACTTACAACCTTGCCTATGGATATGTTTGCATCCAGTCACCTTCGATCCGAACCTCACTGACTATTTATAGCATGTTGGACGTGTTTTTGGGTCCAATGGACTGCTAAAGATAAGTATGACTGTCCCAGCTTCCCGTGAATGGGAATCAATCTATCGCATGTATGAACTCGTTTTCAGGCTATAATATACTGCGTGCTTATTTTTGTGTCGTATAAACAGTGACCTGGAAGGTCAACACCGACCGGTGCGCTGAGGCCATAGCCACTATCTCAATCGCTTTTAACCTCTACTTTAGGGTACGAATTATCAACAACTTCTTTCTGATGGGACGGTGTGTCAATGCTGCGGCATTTACCTCTGAACATGAAATGGACCTCACTTAGATTGTAGAAGTCCATATTGGGCGAGATCGGGTACCCACGCGGCTACAAGTGATACCCGCTGGCGCTGACCCAGTTAGAGAGACGCAGATAATCCATTATGACTCCATGGCAAATCACTGATTTTCGCATCCATACGTTCTTGTTTACAAGGTTGTTGACTTGTGTATTTTTCATATTCCGTAATAGAACAAATCTTCAGCCAAGCCCAAGTACTTTTTCGATTTACATACAACAAAAGTGCCCACACATGTTGTAACTGTGCGTGAGAGGCTAAAATGAAATGGCCTCAGGATCAAGTGACTGATAATCAATAATTGACAATAGCTTCTGCTTCCCCACTTCTTGCAATTTGAAGCCATCAAATGATGTATGGCAGTCACATCAGGTTGACCTTTTTGAATTGGATGTCTGAGCAGAATCACCCCAGGCTGGTCTTCCTCTGTTCACCATGCATCTTTCTTTTGTCATCTTTTTTGCCACCTTCAATGTGCTTTTGGCATCCACCTCTCATCAGCAAACTATGGGGTTTCCCATGGTCATCTGTAGTGACTGTAGTGAGTCTGTAGTGTCAGTAGCTCCCATAGTCACAGAGTCAGTGGTAGAAATTTTGTAGCAGCACCAGAGTAAGCTATAGTTCTGAAGACTGTGGTAGTGTACTATTAGTGTTGCCAATGGCTTGGCTCTAAGCTGCCAGCTGGTTGAGTCAAGCCAAACTAGAGCCAAGCCAAAGCCAGCCATTTGGCTTTGGCTGAGGACAACTGAGCATTAATTTTGGATGGCTGAGGGGCAGCTAAGCCACCTTTTTTTTCTTCTGAAGGGTGATGTTGAAATGATCTGAAGAGATCATGATAACATTTTGGATCATTCCGATCTTGGCTGATCTTATCTTATCTGTCCTAGAATAGTTCATTCCCCTTGTAGATAATATAGTGATGGGACAGAAGTATCTTTGACAGATATTATAGAGTTTGACACATGTCATACTCAGACAATAAGTGCACCATGTGCATGACTGTGCAATGACTGTGCATTACCAAGCACAATATAAATCATCAATCATCAATACTAATATTGCTGACCTCATACAAGTAGATAGACAGTATACATATATACCATGTATGTAGTCATCAATCTACAGTTCAGTTCTCTGCTCTACTAGGTGTTAGGACTAATCCTCACACAATCACAAGCTTTGTAGAGAAGAATATAGTTTAGAGATGAGACTTAGACACAATAGTCTGTGACCTATGAGAAGGAAACAATCTAGAGTCTTAAGGACTCCTACCTACAGAACACACACCTTATATACCTGAGTTGCTGGTCTGTGCGCACAGTCTGCGCAGCCACTTGGGCTATGCACGTGCAGCAACAAGACCCAGACCCATCTCCCAGACCTGTCTGGACTCACCCAGACTACTGGTCCCTTCCCGTGAATGCTGTTTCACCCAATATCCCCTATCAGCCTTGATCATATAGCCACCCTGGGTTACATAATCCTCCTGCCATATCTGGATAGGGATCCCTCGTCGTATGCTTGCATCTTGTTATATGTTCGTAGGCCTCTGAATAAAATAGAGAAAAATAAGGAAAAAGTGTCCATATTGTAACATGACCTCCTCCTCAAGACTTCACATCCTGGGAAGTCATGCCTTGGTCTGCCTAGGGGAATCAAGTGTGGGTTTAACCAGCCCACTGTGCTCAAGGTCTCTTGAGAACACCCCTTCCATGTCAGGTTCAGCATGGATGAGTTTGCAGTTGCCTTTCCACCATTTCCAATTCCGTTTTAATTTCTCAAGGTAGTCACACTTGAACTTGCCATCTTCCCAACCAAACAACCACTTGGGAGCCTTTGTATCTGTAGTTGTGCCAATTTTTAAACCGTAGATCTGCCAGTGCCAACTGTTGGGGTGCACTTGGATTGTTCCTATGGAATTTTTGAACCTCCTTCTTAGCATTGGTGAGATTCTCTGCTGGTTCCCATGTTGATTCTTCCACAGGATAGTTTTTCCATTTCACCAAGTATTCCAGTCTGCCACTGTTCCATCTGCTGACTCTGCTGTCCATAACTTCTTCTACTTTGTACTCATTGTCCTCCAATTCCTCCACCATCTGTGCCTCTTTGCATTTGGCAGCTTTTTTGATTTGATTGGGGAATTCTGGAGTGTGATAAGGCTTCAGGAGCACTTTGTTGAAGATGTTATAGATTTTCCATGCAGCAGGGATCTTTAACTGGTATGCAGATTTGCTGACTTTTTCTACCACTTCCAAGGGACCTACAAACTTGCTGTCCAATTTCTTAGTTGCTCAAAGCGTTGGCAGGTTTTCTGTACTGAGGTACACCTTGTCCCCTGGTTTGTACTGTCATGCTGGTGCTTTATGCATATCCCACCACGTTTTCATGGATTCAGCAGTTTTCTCTAGTGCAGCCCTTGCCTTGGCATGAACATCCTCAATTTCTCTGACAAGTTCCTCTATCACAATGGTTTTTGGTTGATACAGCAGATTCATTCCTTTATTCAAATGATGTCCATAGTTCATAAAAAATGGTGAAAATCCTGTGGATGAGTGCACCTGATCATTGTGACAAAATTGTGCTACAGCAAGCCAGTTGCTCCAGTTGTCCTGTCAGTGATTGACAAACATTGTTAGGAATTCCTTGACTTCCTGATTAATGCATTCTGTCTGTCCATCAGTTTGTGGATGGTAGGCTGTTGATCTACATATTTGCCTGGATACCAAGAATTCCATACAAGTCATCCATGAACTTGAAGATAAACTGCGGTCCTCAATCACTGATAACCTTCCTTGGCAAGCCATGTTCCCTGAAGACATTATATCGGAATAGAACTGCTACTCCCTGTGATGAAATGGATGACGTCATTGGAAGAAAATATGCTCTCTTCGTGAACCAATCTACCATGACCATGATCATGTCGTTTCCCTTTGAGTCTGGCAATGGTCCAATTAGATCCACCAAAATTACTTCCCATGGTGCATCAGGAATTTCATTTGGGACCAATGGTGCTGCCTTTGGCTGCTGGTTTGGTTTTTATCAGGAACCCCTTGGCATGATGCCTAAGAGCCCCAACAGTGAACTTGACAGGAGGAGAGGAGAGAGGGGGGAAACCCAAGAGAACTCAACTGAGGACTCTGGGTGCTGAATTGCACTCTTTATATACTACGACAGGTGGTCTGTGCACTACCCTAAGCCCTACTCTAAATATAGTATGTGTATGAGTAAGACAACTGCGCATGTAGTAATAGTAATGAGTCATCAGTGCTGTGTTCCGGTATCTTATCTACTAGTTATCTAAGCGCCAAGCGATAGGCGCCTGCTTAGTCATCATGTTTATATAATACAGAGGAAAAATAAATAATAAAAGAGAAATGACTTAGTGAAAAAGCCGAAGCTTTTCAGTCAGTCATGACAGTACCCCCTTTTTAGGATTTGGCTTCCAGACAAATTTAAACCTCCTTATCATCTTTCAGCACATCGCGCTCTATCATGGATGGTTCCTCTAATTCTTTGATAATGGGTGAGAGTGGGTGGGAAGGTGGGGTGAGATCTTCAATTGTTTCAGTGCAAGGCGCTATATCATGTGATTGTTGTAGGCACATGTTGCATTGACATGGTCCTTCTGCATCCCCTGGCTCCATAAGGGTATCTAGTCCCTTTTGTCCTTTCCACTTTTGCCAGTTTTGTTCCCATTTTGCAGCTGGTGCTACTGCATTAACATCAATTTTGGACACTACTTTGTCTGAGGATTGTGTCAAGTTTTCATAAGGTCTGAAAGTTAACCTGTTATGGTTGATGTCCACAACGTCATTCAGCATCTGAGTCTACAGTGACAAACAGAGTCTCGGTCTGTTCCCAATCACTGGACAAGGGTTCTAGGCACTAAGTCTGATGATGACAAAGGCTAGCGAGAGAGCGAGGAGAGCGGTTGAGGCGACAAGCAGAAGAGTGTTCAAGTTATGGATATGATTTGACTAAGTTGGAACTAAAGAACTATGGTACATGAGAGGGGTTTATATATGTTTAGAGAACAATGGAAACTAAAGGGGAAAAGGCATAGCTATCTGAGAAAGGAAATGTGAAGGTAGCTATGAAAGGAGATAATGTCCAAAGCATAACTATGGGTTTGTAATAAGTAAATGTAGTCTGTTAACAAAGGGAAAAGAGAATTGTAACATTACCCCCTTTGTATGTGAGAAGTCACCAACTTCTACCAGCCAGAGGTTGTCCATCTGTGGTCTGTTCTGGATTCCGCCCATTTGACTGCATTGTTGAGTTCTTTTGTTGATGTTTCTACCTTCCACTTGAGAGCTTTGGTGGCTCGATGCAAATTTTGTGCATTTTGTAAGAAGGAATCACATTCCTCATAGGTCATCTTGTGTGGGTTGATGGTGAGGGTAAGGGCGGTGAGGTTGTCAGTGGCGGAGGACAGGTTAGTGATAGAGCATGTGGTGGTGGCAAGGGCATTGGCAATGACGGTGAGCATGGTGTTTCTTTTGACAAATTGGGCAAAATGAGGAAGGTGGTGATCATCAGGGTATACTTGAGGAAGCAAGTCGGCTGGGTGAACGTGGAGGTCATTGTCCTCGAAATGGATAACGGTGGTGTTCTCAATGAAGACCTCGAGTGGAAGGTCTGGGATGGCAAGGAAGGGCGAGAGGGTGGTGACAGTTTCATCAATGCGCCAATGAGTGCAGGAGAGAAGGATGAGGACAGTGAAATAAGCGGCGAGGGCAAAGAAGGTGAACATGGTTTCTGTTATGATGCGAGTCTGGCATTAGGTGGTTGTACTCAAAGAATTTATATGTATTCCAAGTCACTGATGTCTGTGTCTGAATCCGAGTTTTCTATATCCAGTGGATCTTTGATTGCAGGGTCAGTAAGGAGTTCTCGTTCTTCTGCAATGAACCTGGTTAATGAATTCAGGTGTTGAATTCCTGGTGTTGTGGTTGGAGTGACTAAAAGTTTCCTGATTCTTCTGACAATGTCTGTTATTATTTCTCTTTGTTCATCTAACAAATACTGGAGGTTGTCAAGGATATCTTCAATAAAGATACAAGGTCTCCCTGGGATTCTGATTCTCCGTCCCAGTAACCAAATTTGTGCACTACACTCCCGTGCCTGTTTAGTGATTTCATCAATCCATTTGTATTCTTCCAGACATAGCAATCTTCCATGAACACTCTTGTAAATATCGCTGTTCTTGATGGCTAGAAGTTGGTAGACCAGTGGATCTTCATTATAGATGGGTAAATCGTTTACTGAGAATCATAAATCATGGTATTGGGGAAGACAGTTCTGGACAGCATTGCAAGGGAACTTTGTTGTTCCTGAAGGGTTCTTCTGGTGATGGTGTTACAATTCTCTTTTCCCTTTGTTAACGGACTACATTTACTTGTTATAAACCCATAGTTACGCTTGGACGTTATCTCCTTTGGTAGCTACCTTCATCTTTCCTTTCTTAGATAGCTATGCTCTTTCCCCTTATATTCTTATTGTTCTCTTAACGTATATAAATCCCTCTCATGTACCATAGCTCTTTAGTTCCAACTTAGTTGAATCTTATCCATAACTTGAATGCTCTTCTGCTCGTCGCCTCAACCGCTCTCCTCGCTCTCTCTCTCTAGCCTTTGTCATCGTCAGACTTAGTGCCTAGAACCCTCGTCCAGTGATTGGGAACAGACCGAGACCGAGACTCTGTTTGTCGCTGTAGACTAGGACGCTGAACAACGTTGTGGACATTGACCGTAACATAAGTTGGAACTCAGGACTAGCTCAGGGTATCATCCCTAGCCGACACCATTGAGACCCAAAGCTCTCAGGAACGACCCCCGAACGGATCCGTCACCTATAAGGGGAAATACTACCTTGAACGACGAGAAGTTTTTCTCTACCAACGAACCTGGTACTTTGTTACAGAAGGACGGAAACGAAACAAACCAGTCCCAAACGAATACTTTTCAGGAGACTTCTACTCAGGAGTATCTGAATTCGATTTACCCGATCAAATCTACCTAGAATGGGGTAGTGAAATACAAGGAGAACCACTCTACCTTGTCAAGGAACCAGAGAATGACCCAGGAAGGACTCTCTATAGAAGATTCTTTAGAGACAGTAACCGACACGGAATCACAGCTAGCCTTTTAGCAGAGTGGGAGGAATTACTACGAATTGAACAAGCCAAGCTTGAGGAAAACCCGTTTGATACAGATTACTCGAAACAAAGACCACCCCCATCTCCGAAAACCAGAACCCCGAGTAGAACCCTTACTCCAGAACCGAAACCGATCACCAGAACCCCAACCCCTGAACCACCGATCAACCCCGAACCACCAACTACTCCTGAACCAAGAATGGCGTCTGAAACCAGTGCTAGTTCTAAAGGAGATATCAAACTGCAGCCTATATGACCTTTTACAGGCAAACGAATCGAAGCAAGGTCATTTTTAGGACAGCTTGAGGATTACTTTACCCTCAATGAACAGAACTATGAAGGAAAAGATGAGAAGAAAGTTAGATATGCACTTGCGTGCATGGGACCAGAATTAGACAACTGGAAAACGATTATCCGAAGCGAACTGAATGACAATAGAGGCAGTACCACAGCCGCGTTCAAATGGAGCAACTATGAAGCATTTGAAACACGTTTCATCAATGACTGGGGAGAAGTCAACAGCGCCCTTTGAGCCCTGAACAATCTATCCAAATTAAGAGTCGGAAACGGCGTTTCAGTCCCAGAATACATCAGAAAATTTCGCATGGACATAGGAACCTCTGGACTCACAGGAATACCCGCTCAACTGCAGGCATTCGTCAAAGGATTACCTTTAGAACTCACTCGGATGATCTTACAGGACCAAAGAAAGATCAAAACGATGCAAGAAGCCTATGATAAGGCTGAGGATCACCATAACGCTTGGGACATGACAGGACAAGGAAACAGGAGAATCAATGATGGATCTGGAACATGTTTCAATCGAAACAATAACAACCGATCTGGAACAATCAGAGCTATAAACACCACGATCCCTGGTCGATTGACAGATGATCAAAAAGAGGAATACCGAAAGACTGGCAAGTGTTTCAGATGTGGAACACAGGGACACATCTCCAGGAACTGCCCGAAACGCAATGATGCGTCTTCATCCAGGTCTTCTTACCAGAATAAGGCGATCCGTTCCGTCACTGAGGAACAACAGAAGGAAGAAGACGAACCAGCAAAGAAAATTAGAGCCATCTTTTCAGCAATGTCTACTGAGGAGAAGAATGCCCTCTTAAACGAATTCGAAAATGAGGGTTTTTAGTTAGGAAGCGTCACTCAGCGGTTGGCCCTTCCTTATTATCGAGATCTGAACAGTTAGCGCTTGATTCTGTAATAGTATTATCCAACAATGACAAGCGCATTTCATTAACTATCAAATCGACCGATTTACCCGCTGGAACATCTGCCCTAATCGATTGTGGAGCAGAGGGAAATTTCGTAGACGAAGGAGCAGTAAAGGAGCTCAGGAAAGAATGACTTAAGAAACCAATTAAAGTCAGAAACGCAGATGGAACAGTAAATGTGAAAGGAATGATCACACATCGGACCAAGATATGCTATACGATTGAAGGACAACAGTTTATCAATTGGTTCTGGATCACTAAACTAGGTGATCAACGAATGATCCTAGGGATACCTTGGTTGGAAGAGAATAACCCAATTATCAACTGGCAAGAAAAAACTCTGAAAATTGAAGATCCGGACGCATCGCCAAAAGCAATTTGGCAGCTAGCCCTTGACTCCCAGCAATGGGGTGAAGATGACTACTGGATCAGAGTTAAAACATCGGCATCACAGGAATTAGAACATAGGCTAAAGAAAGATGAACCATCTACCACTCTACCAACAGAGTATGAGGAATGGCGCACCATCTTTGACAAAAAGGTGTCAGAACGCTTCCCATCCAGTTGACCATGGGATCACGCAATCAACACGAAAGAAGGCTTTGTCCCGAAGGCTAGTAAACTCTACCCTCTATCCGTCAAAGAACAAGGGCTGCTAGACGAATGGATTGATGAACAGCTCAAGAAAGGATACATTAAACCATCTACATCACTGCAGGCGTCACCGTTCTTCTTTGTAGCAAAGAAAGAAAGCGGAGCACTCTGACCCTGTCAGGATTATCAATATCTCAATGAATGGACCGTCAAAAACACATACCCCCTTCCCTTAGTTTCTGATCTCATGACTAAACTACGAGGCGCCAAGTACTTCACCAAACTAGACCTCCGATGGGGATACAACAATGTTCGCATCAAAAAGGGAGATGAATGGAAAGCGGCCTTTATCACCAATCAAGGACTCTATGAACCTACAGTGATGTTCTTTGGATTATGCAACTCGCCGTCAACCTTTCAAACTATGATGAACAAATACTTTAAGGATATGATCAATGAAGGATGGTTAGTCATCTACATGGATGACATGCTAATCTGCGCAGAATCACTAGAACAACTAGAAGAGCGGACAAAACGGATTTTACAACGGTTACAAGATAACGATCTATTCCTGAAATTAGAAAAATGCAAGTTCGCCACGCAGGAAGTTGAATTCTTAGGAATGATCATTACCCCTGGACGCATTCAGATGGACCCAATAAAGTTAGCAGGGATCGCCGATTGGCCAGTCCCTACCACAGTCAAACAGGTCCGATCCTTCCTCAGATTTGGGAATTTTTACCGACGTTTCATTGGAAACTTTGCTGCAATCGCTAAACTGCTCACCGACCTCACTAAGAAAGCTGAACCATTTGACTGGACTACAGAACGAAACAATGCTTTTGAAATACTAAAGAAACGATTCGCATCTATGCCAGTATTATTAATGCCGGATCCTACTCAACCCTTTATCCTTCAGACCGATGCATCAAATAAGGCGATAGGAGCAGTACTGAAACAAGCAGATGAAACAGGATCTCTGCATCCCTGTGGATTTATTTCACATGCATTAACACAAACGGAACAGAATTACCAGATCTACGATCGAGAACTCTTGGCAATCATCAAAGGATTGATGACTTGGCGACATCTACTGCATGGATCACCCCACACTACTATAGTGCACTGTGACCACAAGAATTTGTCCTACTATCGAACGGCCCAACGCCTAACGCCCAGACAAGCTAGATGGTCATCCTTACTGTCAGAATTTGACCTACACATTGAGCACGTCCCTGGCACAAAAATGTTTGAAGCG
The DNA here is from genome assembly GCA_023014395.1 of Amanita rimosa. NCBI lineage: Eukaryota > Fungi > Basidiomycota > Agaricomycetes > Agaricales > Amanitaceae > Amanita > Amanita rimosa. The sequence continues at coordinate 182,573 of JAEBUO010000061.1, forward strand.
GATGCCCTATCCCAGTGAACTACAAGAAGATGTCATAGTCCTACCGGAAGATCGTTTTATTCGTCTTATTGCAGAAGATCTAGTCACGGAAATTCAGAAAGCGATGTCAAAAGACAATTTTGGACGCATTCTAATTGAGGTTATCACCGCGCATCGTGCTCCACCGATCAAATCGAACATACAGGATTGGTCTTATACAAATGGCATTGTTCATTATCTTGGGAAAACCTACATCCCTGACCAGGACGGATTACGAACCAGATTGATTAAGGAAACCCATGAAGCACGATCATCTGGCCACCCTGGACAATTAAATACCCTTGAACTCCTTAAACGAGATTACTGGTGGCCCGGAATGTTCAAACACGTCAGAGAATGGATAGAAGGATGCGCCCTTTGTCAACAAATGAAGATTAACACACACCCAAATATGCCAGCCCTTCACCCGATTTCGTCAAAAGCAACCCGTCCTTTTCAACAAGTCACCCTTGATTTCATCACCGACCTACCCCTTTCTGACGGTTTTGACTCGATCCTGGTCACGGTGGACCACGGTCTTACAAAGGGGGTAATTTTCACACCTTGCAAGAAGACAATCGACGCTTTAGGCACAGCAGAACTCTATGTCTCCGAAATTTTCAAATGGTTTGGCCTACCAGATGTCTTAATTTCAGATCGAGGACCACAGTTCTCCGCAAAAGTATTTCAAGAAATATGAAAAGCACTAGGAATCGACCATAGAATGAGCACAGCCTATCACCCTCAGACTGATGGGGAAACAGAACGAGTCAACCAGGAACTAGAAGTCTATCTCCGAATGTTCTGTTCCAATGAACCACATCTATGGAAACCACTTCTCCCAATAGCTGAGTTTGCTCACAATAACCGACATCACGACACGATCAAAACTTCTCCATTCAGACTAATGTATGGAACGGACCCTGTTGCGCTTCCCACAGCTACTACGTGAATGACCACACCAGCAGCAGAGGAGCGCCTTCAGTTCTTAAGGAAAGCCAGAGAAGAAGCGCTAGCAGCACATGAACTAGCAAGACAACTAGTGGCAAGACGACGCAAAGACAAAGCAATACGATTTGAAAAGGGTACCAAAGTATGGCTTGAGAACCGAAATCTTCACATACCATATCAGTCCAGGAAGCTAGCACCAAAACAAGAAGGACCCTTCGAAATCAAACAAGTGATGGGACCAGTAACGTACAAATTGAAACTCCCGAAACAATGGTGCATTCACCCTGTGTTTCATGCATCACTCCTTACCCCGTACAGGGAAACGGCTGCGCACGGCCCGAATTATATGAAACCACCCCCTGATCTCGTAAACGGACAAGAGGAATTCGAGGTAGAGGCAATTCTAGCCCACAGGAAACGAGGCGCAGGCTACCACTACCTAGTTAAATGGAAAGGCTACGGATCGAACAATAACTCTTGGGAACCTGCTCACAATCTTGCAAACACCACTGATATCCTATCAGAATATCAACAACGCCGACACCTCTGAACCATGATGCGATATAGAAACCGCCACGTCTTGAAACAAAATTACCACTATACAAAACAGAACTGCTCAACACTCTCTCGATACACTATAGCTCTCAAAGAAAAAACCGTCTATACCCACATACAATACCTCCCCTTCCAACATGCTCTTAGAGCACCGACCCCACCAGGAAAATTTACCCGAACTATGGCATTAGTCACACGATACTATCACACCCCTCGACTTGATCACCGTCACCAAAAGAATCCTTCAGGGATAATGGAATTCCCCTGCAATGATGCCCAGAATTATCTTCCTAAGTACCACGACCTACGATTTTCAACCGACGACCTACCTCCCTACAATAAGGATCCACCTGCCTACCAACTTTTAGCCATCAAAGGCAGTGATGTTTATAAAAGTGCTCATGGAAGATTGCTTTGTCCAGAAGAATATAAACAAATGGATGAAATCACTAAACAGACACAGGAGTGTAGTGCACAGATCTGGTTAATTAGCCAAGGAATCAGAATACCGGGAAGGCCTCGCATTCTCATGGAAGACATCCTTGACGAACTTGATTATTTGTCTACCGTGATGGCACAGGTAATAGCGGATATTATTAAGCAAATCAGAAGATTCCTAGTTACACCGACAACGACACCAGGGATTGAACATTTAAATTCACTAACCAGGTTCATCAGGGAAGAACGAGAACTCCTCACTGACCCTGCAATCAAAGACCCGTTGGATACAGAAAATTGGGACTCCGACACGGAAATCAGCAATCCGGAATACGTATAAACTCTCCAGGTATCGTCGCCTAACGCCAATAAACACATTACAGTAACCATGTTCACCTTCTTCGCCCTCGCCGCCTACTTCATCGCCCTGGTCCTCCTCTCCTGCGCTCATTGGCGCATCGACGAAGCGACCGCTGCCCTCTCGCCCTTTATCGCCGTCCCGGACCTCCCGCTAGAGGTCTTCATCAAAAATACTACCGTCATCCACTTCGAGGACGACGACTTACATGTTCACCCGGCCACCTTACTCCCCCAGGTACACCCCGATGACCACCATCTTCCTCACTTTGCCCAATATATTAAACGAAATACCACGCTCACCGTCGTCGCGGACGCCCTTGCCGCCACCACCTGTTCTATAACCAACCTATCCTCCGCCACCGACAACCTTGCCGCCCTCACTCTTACTATCGACCCACATGAAATGACTTACGAGGAACGTGACTCCTTCCTACACAATGCTCAAAATTTGCATCGCGCTGCCAAAGCACTCAAATGGAAAGTAGAAACGTTGACAAAAGAACTCGACAATGCTGTCAAGTGGGCAGAATCTAGGATGGACCATGGCTGGACAACCTCTGGTTGGTAGAAGTCGGTGACTTCTCGCATACAAAGGGGGTAATGTTACAATTCTCTTTTCCCTTTGTTAATGGACTACATTTACTTGTTATAAACCCATAGTTACGCTTGGACGTTATCTCCTTTGGTAGCTACCTTCATCTTTCCTTTCTTAGATAGCTATGCTCTTTCCCCTTATATTCTTATTGTTCTCTTAACGTATATAAATCCCTCTCATGTACCGTAGCTCTTTAGTTCCAACTTAGTTGAATCTTATCCATAACTTGAACGCTCTTCTGCTCGTCGCCTCAACTGCTCTCCTCGCTCTCTCTCTCTAGCCTTCGTCATTGTCAGACTTAGTGCCTAGAACCCTCGTCCAGTGATTGGGAACAGACCGAGACTCTGTTTGTCGCTGTAGACTAGGACGCTGAACGATGTTGTGGACATCGACCGTAACAGATGGTGGTTAAGTCGAGGGGTGCGGTAATATCGTGTGACCAATGCCACAGTTTGCGTAAGTTTTCCTGATAGATTTGGTGCTTTAGGGGCATGTTGGATGGGGAAGTATTGTATGCAGGTGTAGATCGTTTTTTCTTTAAGAGCTATAGTGTACCGAGAGCATGTCAAACAATTACACTTTGTATAATGATAATTTTGTTTCAAGATGTGGCAGTTTCTATATCGAGTCATGGTTCAGAGGTGTTGATGTTGTTGATATTCTGATAAGATATCGGTGGTGTTTGTAAGATTGCGAGTGGGTTCCCAAGAGTTATCATTTGATCCGTAGCCTTTCCATTTAACTAGGTAATGGTAGCCTGTGCCTCGCTTCCTGTGGGCTAAAATGGCCTCTACCTCGAATTCCTCTTGTCCATTTACAAGATCAGGGGGTGGTTTCACATAGTTCGGGCTGTGAGCAGTCGTTTCCTTATACAGGGTAAGGAGTGATGTATGAAACACAGGGTGAATGCACCATTGCTTCGGGAGTTTTAATTTGTATGTCACTGGTCCCATTACTTGTTCAATTTCAAAGGGTCCTTCTTGTTTTGGTGCTAGCTTTCTGGACTGATATGGTATGTGAAGATTCCTGTTCTCAAGCCATACTTTGGTGCCTTTTTTGAATTGTATTGCCTTGTCTTTGCATCATCTTGCCACTAGTTGTCTAGCTAGTTTGTGTGCTGCTAGCACTTCCTCCCTGGCCTTTCTTAGGAACTGGAGGCATTCCTCAGCTGCTGGTGTAGTCATTTGTGTTGTAGCTGTGGGAAGCGCAACAGGGTCCGTCCCATACATCAGTCTGAATGGGGAAGTTTTGATTGTGTTGTGATGTCGGTTATTGTGAGCAAACTTGGCTATTGGGAGAAGCGGTTTCCATAGATGCGGTTCATTGGAGCAGAACATTTGGAGATAGACTTCTAGTTCCTGATTGACTCGTTCTGTTTCTCCATCTGTCTGGGGATGATAGGCTGTGCTCATTCTATGGTCGATTCCTAGCGCTTTTCATATTTCCTGGAATACTTTTGCGGAGAACTGTGGTCCTTGATCCGAGATTAAAACATCAGGTAGGCCAAACTGTTTGAAAATTTCAGAAACATAAAGTTCTGCAGTGCCTAGAGCATTGATTGTCTTCTTGCAGGGTGTGAAAATTACCCCCTTTGTAAGACCATGGTCCACCATGACCAGGATCGAGTCAAAGCCATCGGAAAGGGGTAGATCAGTGATGAAATCAAGGGTTACTTGTTGAAAAGGGCAAGTTGCTTTTGACAGAATCAGGTGAAGGGCCGGTACATTTGGGTGTGTGTTAATCTTCATCTGTTGACAGAGGGCGCATCCTTCAATCCACTCCCTGATGTGTTTGAACATTCTGGGCCACCAGTAATCTCATTTAAGGAGTTCAAGGATCTTTAATCGTCCAGGGTGACCTGATGATTGTGCTTCATGTGTTTCTTTAATTGTTACAGTTGATGTCCACAACGTCGTTCAGTGTCCAAGTCTACAGCGACAAACAGAGTCTTGGTCTGTTCCCAATCACTTGGACGAGGATTCTAGGCACTAAGTCTGATGATGATGAAGGCTAGAGAGAGAACGAGGAGAGCGGTTGAGGCAATGAGTGAAAGAGTGTTCAAGTTATGGATAGGATTCGACTAAGTTGGAACTAAGGAACTACAGTACATGAGAGGGATTTATATACGTTGAGAGAACAATAGAAACTAAAGGGGAAAGAGCATAGCTATCTGAGAAAGGAAAGGTGAAGGTAGCTATAAAAGGAGATAACATCCAAGTGTAGCTATGGGTTTGTAATGAATAAATGTAGTCCATTAACAAAGGGAAAAGAGAATTGTAACATTACCCCCTTTGTATGCGAGAAGTCACCGACTTCTACCAGCCAGAAGTTGTCCAACCATGATCCATCCTAGACTCGGCCCATTTGACAGCATTGTCTAGTTCTTTTGTCGACGTTTCTACCTTCCACTTGAGAGCTTCAGCAGCTCTATGTAAATTTTGTGCGTTCTGAAGGAAGGAATCGTGTTCCTCATAGGTCATTTCATGTGGGTCAATAGTGAGGGTGAGGGCAGTGAGATTGTTGGTGGCGGAGGAAAGGTTGGTGATGGAGCATGTGGCGGCGGCCAGGGCATCAGCGACAACGGTGAGTGTGGTGTTCCTTTTTACAAACTGGGCAAAGTGGGGAAGGTGATGGTCATCTGGGTATACTTGGGGGAGAAGGTTGGCTGGGTGGATATGAAGATCATCGTCTTCATATTGTATGACCATGTTGTTTTCAATAAAGACCTCAAGCGGGAGGTCTTGGAAGGCGAGGAAGGGCGAGAGAGCGGCGACAGTCTTGTTAATGCGCCAGTGTGCGCAGGAGAGGAGGGCCAGGGTGATGAAGTAGGTGACAAGGGCAAAAAAGGTGAACATGTTGGTATGATGTGAGTTTGGCATTAGGTGATCATATTTTGGAGAATTTATATGTATTCCAGATCACTGATTTCCATGTCCAAATCTGAACTTTCTATATCTAGTGGGTCTTTGATTGCAGGGTCAGTAAGGAGTTCCCGTTCTTCTGAGATGAACCTGGTTAACGAATTCAGATGCTGAATTCCTGGTACTGTGGTAGGGGTGGCTAAAAATCTCCAGATTCTTCTGACTATGTCCGCTATTAATTCTCTTTGTTCGTCAAACAAATACTGAAGGTCGTTGAGGATGTCTTCTATAAGGACACGAGGTCTTCCTGGGATCCTGATTCTTCGTCCGAGTAGCCAAATTTGTGCGCTATACTCCCATGTCTGTATAGTGATTTCATCAATTTGTTTATATTCTTCCGGACATAGCAGTCTCCCATGAGCGCTTTCGTAAACGTCACTGTTCCTGATGGCTAGAAGTTGGTAGGCTGGTGGATCTTCATTATAGTTAGGTAAATCGGTTTCTGCGAATCGTAAATCATGGTATTTGGGAAGATAGCTCCGGACAATGTTGCAAGGGAGCTCCATGGTTCCTGAAGGGTTCTTCCAATGGTGGTGATGAAGTTGGGGGGTGCGGTAATATCATGTGATCAATTCCATTGTTCGGGTAAGTTTTTCAGACAGGTTCAGTGTTTTAGGGGCGTGTCGGATAGGGAGGTATTGTATGCGGGCATAGATGGTTTTTTCTTTAAGAGCTACAGTGGGTCAAAAAACTGCCCCAATGTTTGTGCATTTTAAAGAAATTCACTTGGTGTGAGCTAATGACATAAGACAATAATCTAATAAAGCCACATGATATACTACTATATGTTGGCTATCTGACAAATCAAAAATTATGTAATTTTAATGAAACCCCATTCTTTAATAAATCAAACAAAATAATCAATCATTGGGGCAGTTTTTTGACCCTGTATTATTTGATGATCTAATACTTTGTATGACCCCCCTTTGCCTTTAAAACTGCCTGGATCCTTCTAGGCATGCTTTCTATTAGTGTTTGGCATGTTTCTTGTGGTATTTCATTCCACTCCTTTGCCACCCTCTCCCATAATTCATGTACTCCTTTGGGTGGTGTATCATATTGTTGGAGCTTGGCTTTGAGATGTTGCCAGAGGTGTTCAATGGGGTTCAAGTCAGGGGATTGGGCAGGCCAGTTCAGGGGGATGATGTTGTTGTTGGAAAACCACTGGTCTGCCTTTTTTGAGGTGTGTTTGGGATCATTGTCCTGCTGGAAGTACCTCTCATCCTCTGCCATCCCCAAACTTTCAAAGCTCTCCTCCACTCCCTCCTCCAAAATCTCACAATACTGGTCAGCATTCATCTTCCCCTGCACCTCTACCAGCTTCCCCACCCCATTCCAGCCCATACATCCCCAAACCATCAGGTTATTCCCCCCTCCATGCTTGACAGTTGGTGTGGTGGTCCTGTCTGACAGTGGTTCCCCTTGTTGCTTCCAAACATACACCTTCCCATCTGACCCAATCCTGTTGATTTTTGTTTCATCACTCCACAACACCCTCTTCCAGTCCTCTACAGTCCAGTTTTCATGGTATTGGGCAAACTTTAGACATCTCTGACGATGAGTGGCCTTGAGCATTGGGACTTTCTTCTTTGTTGCTGACCGAAAACCTGCCTCCTTCAACACATTCCTAACAGTCTGAGGAGCCACTGGGGTAGTGATAATGGAATTTATGAATTGGGTGGCTTGGACAGCATTGTCAAGCTTCCCAGAGCGGATTTGATGGATAATTGAATGCTTATCATGGGAAGAAAGCTTGGAAGGACGACCACCAGGTGGTAAAAAGTGAAGCAGCAATTTCAACATGCCAAATTGACACAAATAAGGTCACATGACACTGTTGATTATTCACACGGCCCACTCCTGCCTTGTATTCATGTGTAACACTGAAAATACTCAAGGTCAAAAAACTGCCCCAATGATTGATTATTTTGTTTGATTTATTAAAGAATGGGGTTTCATTAAAATTACATACTTTTTAATTTGTCAGATAGCCAACATATAGTAGTATGTCATGTGACTTTATTAGATTTTTGTCTTATGTCATTAGCTCACACCAAGTAAATCTTTTTAAAATGCACAAACATTGGGGCAGTTTTTTGACCCACTGTATAGTGTATTGAGAGAGTATCAAACAGTTTTGTTTCATATAATGATAGTCTTGTTTCAAGACATGGTGGTTTCTGTATCAAGTCATGGTTAAGAGGTGTCGGCATTGCTGGTATTCTGATAGGATATCAGTGGCGTTTGCAAGATTGCATGCAGGTTCCCAAGAGTTATCATTTGATCCATAGCCTTTCCATTTAACTAGATAGTGGTAGCCTGCGCCTCGCTTCCTGTGAGCTAGAATTGCCTCTACCTCGAATTCCTCTTGTCCATTTATGAGATCAGGGGGTGGTTTCACATAGTTCGGGCCATGCGCAGTCATTTCCCTATATGGGGTAAGGAGTGACGTATGAAACACAGGGTGAATGTGCCATTGTTTCAGGAGTTTCAATTTGTATGTTACTGGTCCCATCACTTGTTTGATTTCAAAGGGTCCTTCTCGTTTTGGTGCTAGCTTTCTGGACTGATATGGTATGTGAAGATTTCTGTTCTCAAGCCATACTTTGGTGCCTTTTTCAAATCGCATTGCTTTATCCTTGCATTGTCTTGCCACTAGTTGTCTTGCTAGTTCATGTGCTGCTAGCGCTTCTTCTCTGGCCTTCCTTAGGAACTGAAGGCGTTCCTCTGCTGCTGGTGTAGTCATTCGTGTTGTAGCAGTGGGAAGCACAACCAGGTCCATCCCATACATTAGTCTGAATGGGGAAGTCTTGATTGTGTCATGATGTCGGTTATTGTGAGCAAATTCGGCTATTGGGAGAAGTGGTTTCCATAGATGCGGTTCATTGGAGCAGAACATTCGGAGGTAGACTTCTAGTTCCTGATTGACTCATTCTGTTTCCCCATCAGTCTGGGGATGATAGGCTGTGCTCATTCTATGGTCGATTCCTAATGCTTTTTGTATTTCTTGAAATACTTTTGCGGAGAACTGTGGTCCTCGATCCGAGATTAAAACATCAGGTAGGCCAAACTGTTTGAAAATTTCAGAGACATAAAGTTCTGCTGTGCCTAGAGCGTTGATTGTCTTTTTGCAGGGTGTGAAAATTACCCCCTTTGTAAGACCATGGTCCACCGTGACCAGGATTGAGTCAAAGCCGTCAGAAAGGGGTAGATCAGTGATAAAATCAAGGGTGACTTGCTGAAAGGGGCGGGTTGCTTTTGACGGAATCAGGTGAAGGGCTGGTACATTTGGGTGTGTGTTAATCTTCATCTGCTGACAGAGGGCGCATCCTTCTATCCATTCCTTGACATGTTTGAACATTCCGGGCCACCAGTAATCACGTTTAAGGAGTTCAAGAGTCTTCAACCATCCAGGGTGGCCTGATGATCATGCTTCATGCGTTTCTTTAATCAATTTGGTCCGTAGTCCGTCTTGATCAGGGATGTAGGTTCTGCCGAGATAATGAACAATTCCATTTGTATAAGACCAGTCCTGTATGTTTGATTTGATTGGTGGGGCACGATGCGTGGTGATAACCTCGATTAAAATGTGCCCAAAATTGTCTTTTGACATTGCCTTCTGAATTTCTGTGACTAGATCTTCTGCAATAAGACAAATAAAACAATCCTCCGGTAAGACTATGACATCTTCTTGTGATTTGTTATTTCCCATATGATCAGGGCGTCGAGATAGAGCATCTGCTTCAAACATCTTTGTGCCAGGGACATGCTCAATACATAGGTCAAATTCTGATAATAGGGATGACCATCTAGCTTGTCTAGGTGTCAGGTGTTGGGCGGTTCAATAGTAGGACAGATTCTTGTGATCACAGTGAACTATGGTGGTATGGGGTGATCCATGTAACAAGTGTCGCCAAGTCACTAATCCCTTGATGATTGCCAAGAGTTCTCGGTCATAGATCTGGTAGTTTTGCTCTGTTTGTGTTAATGCATGCGAAATAAATCCACAAGGGTGTAAAGCCCCCGTTTCATCAGCTTGTTTCAGCACTGCTCCTATTGCCTTATTCGACACGTCGGTTTGAAGGATAAAGGGTTGACTTGGATCTGGCATTAGTAATACCGGCATGGACGCGAATTTCTTCTTTAGGATCTCAAAGGCATTGTTCTGTTCAGTAGTCCAGTCAAATGGTTCAGCTTTCTTAGTGAGGTCGGTGAGCGGTTTAGTGATGGCAGCAAAGTTTCCAATGAAGTGTCGGTAAAAGTTCCCAAATCCAAGGAATGATCGGACTTGTTTGACTGTGGTAGGGACTGGCCAATCGGTGATCCCTGCTAACTTTATTGGGTCCATCTGAATGCATCCAGGGGTGATGATCATTCCTAGGAATTCAACTTCCTGCGTGGCAAACTTGCATTTTTCTAATTTCAGGAATAGATCGTTATCTTGTAACCATTGTAAAATTCGTTTTGTCTGCTCTTCCAGTTGTTCCAGTGTTTCCGTGCAGATTAACATGTTGTCCATGTAAATGATTAGCCATCCTTCATTGATCATGTCCCTAAAGTATTCGTTCATCATGGTTTGAAAGGTTGACAGCGAGTTGCATAATCCAAAGAACATTACTGTTGGTTCATAGAGCCCTCGATTGGTAATAAAGGCTGCTTTCCATTCATCTCCCTTTTTGATACAAACATTGTTGTATCCCCATCAGAGATCAAGTTTGGTGAAGTACTTGGCGCCTCGTAGTTTAGACATGAGATCGGAGACTAAGGGAAGGGGATATGCGTTTTTGACAGTCCATTTGTTGAGGTATCAATAATCCTGACAGGGTCAGAGTGCTCCACTTTCTTTCTTTGCTACAAAGAAGAACGGCAATGCCTGCGGTGATGTAGATGGTTTAATGTATCCTTTCTTGAGTTGTTCATCAATCCATTCGTCTAACAACCCCTGTTCTTTGATGGATAGAGGATAGAGTTTACTAGCTTTCGGGACAAAGCCTTCCTTTGTGTTAATTGCATGATCCCATGGTCAACTGGATGGGAAATGTTCTGATGCCCTTTTGTCAAAGATGGTGCGCCATTGCTCATATTCTGCCAGTAGAGTGGTAGATGGTTCGTCTTTCTTTAGCCTGTGTTCTAGTTCCTGTGATGCCGATGTCTTAACTCTAATCCAATAGTCATCTTCGCCCCATTGCTGGGAGTCAAGGGCTAGCTGCCAGATTGCTTTTAGCGATGTGTCCAGATCTCCAATTTTCAGGGATTTTCTCGCCAGTTGATGATCGGGTTATTTTCCTCTAACCAGGGTATTCCTAAAATCATTCGTTGATCACCTAGCTTAGTGATCCAGAACCAATTGATAAATTGCTGCCCCTCAATCATGTAGCATATCTTGGTCTGATGTGTGATCATTCCTTTCACATTTACTGTTCCATCTGCATTTCTGACTTTAATTGGTTTCTCAAGTCGTTCTTTCCTGAGCTCCTTCACTGCTCCTTCGTCTACAAAGTTTCCTTCTGCTCCACAATTGATTAGGGCAGATGTTCCAGTGGGTAAATCGGTCAATTTGATAGTTAACAAAATGTGCTTGTCATTGTTGGATAATACTATTACAGAATCAAGCGCTAACTGTTCAGATCTCGATAATAAGGAAGGGCCAACTGCTGAGTGACACTTCCTAACTAAAAACCCTCATTTTCGAATTCGTTTAAGAGGGCATTCTTCTCTTCAGTAGTCATTGCTGAAAAGATGGCTCTAATTTTCTTTGCTGGTTCGTCTTCTTCCTTCTGTTGTTCCTCAGTGACGGAACGGACAGCCTTATTCTGGTAAGAAGACCTGGATGAAGACGCATCATTGCGTTTTGGGCAGTTCCTGGAGATGTGTCCCTGTGTTCCACATCTGAAACACTTGTCAGTCTTTTGGTATTCCTCCTTTTGATCATCTGTCAATCGGCTAGGAGTTGTGGTATTTATAGCTCTGATTGTTCCGGATCAGTTGCTGTTTCAATTGAAACGCGTTCCAGATCCATCATTGGTTCTCCTGTTCCCTTGTCCTGTCATATCCCAGGCGTTATGGTGATCCTCAGCCTTATCATAGGCTTCTTGCATCGTCTTGATCTTCCTTTGGTCCTGTAAGATTGTCCTAGCAAGTTCTAAGGGTAATCCTTTGATGAATGCCTGCAACTGAGTGGGTATTCCAGTGAGCCCAGAGGTTCCTATGTCCATGCGAAATTTTCTAATGTATTCTGGGACTGAAACGCCGTTTCCAACTCTTAATTTGGATAGATTGTTCAGGGCTTGAAGGGCGCTGTTGACTTCTCCCCAGTCATTGATGAAACGTGTTTCAAATGCTTCATAGTTGCTCCATTTGAACGTGGCTGTGGTACTGCCTCTGTTGTCATTCAATTCGCTTTGGATAATAGTTTTCCAGTCGTCTAGTTCTGGTCCTATGCATGCAAGCACATACCTGACTTTCTTTTTGTCTTTTCCTTCATAGTTCTGTTCATTGAGGGTAAAGTAATCCTCAAGTTGTCCTAGAAACGATCTTGCTTCGATTCTTTTACCTGTAAAGGGTCGTATAGGCTGTGGTTTGATATCTCCTTTAGAGCTAGCACTGGTTTCAGACGCCATTCTTGGTTCAGGAGTAATTGGTGGTTTGGGGTTGATTGGTGGTTCAGGGGTTGGTGTTCTGGTAACTGGTTTCGGTTCTGGAGTAGGGGTTCTACTTGGAGTTCTGGGTTTCAGAGATGGGGGTGGTCCTTGTTTCAAGTAATCTGTATCAAATGGGTTTTCCTCAAGCTTAGCTTGTTCAATTCGTAATAATTCCTCCCACTCTGCTAAAAGGCTGGCTGTGATTCTGTGTCGGTCGCTGTCTCTAAAGAATTCTCTATAGAGGGTCCTTCCTGGGTTGTTTTCTGGTTCTTTGACAAGGTAGAGTGGCTCTCCTTGTACTTCACTACCCCAGTCTAGGTAGATTTGATCGGGTAAATTGAATTCAAAGGCTCCTGAGTAGAAGTCTCCTGAAAAATATTTGTCTGGGACTGGTTCGTTTCGTTTCCGTCCTTCTGTAACAAAATACCAGGCTCGTTGGTAGAGAAAAACTTCTCATTGTCCAAGGTAATATTTCCCCTTATAGGTGACGGATCTGTTCGGGGGTTGTTCCTGAGAGCTGCGGGTCTCAATGGTGTCGGCTAGGGATGATACCCTGAGCTAGTCCTGAGTTCCAACTTATGTTACAGTCGATGTCCACAACGTCATTCAGCATCCAAGTCTACAGCGACAAACAGAGTCTCAGTCTGTTCCCAGCCACTGGACAAGGGTTCTAGGCACTAAGTCTGATGATGACGAAGGCTAGCGAGAGAGTGAGGAAAGCAGTTGAGGTGACGAGCAAAAGAGCGTTCAAGTTATGGATAAGATTCGACTAAGTTGGAACTAAGGAACTACAGTACATGAGAGGGATTTATATACATTGAGTGAACAATAGAAACTAAAGGGGAAAGAGCATAGCTATCTGAGAAAGGAAAGGTGAAGGTAGCTATAAAAGGAGATAATGTCCAAGCATAGCTATGGGTTTGCAATGAATAAATGTAGTTCGTTAACAAAGGGAAAAGAGAATTGTAACAGGTATCACGAGGCACTGGATACCTGGGAAGAGCTCTTATTGAAGAGTTCAAACGCAGTTTGAATACCGGACTCCAAAAAAGGATCATGGAGGCCGATGAGGTACCCAAGACCATTGAAGGATGGTACCAAAAAGCAGTGAAGTTGGATCGCCAATGGAGACAGGCAAAAGCCAAGGAGAAGTACTACTCCTCGCAGACCAGTAACTCCGCCAATAGGAGTGAAGGAGCATCCAAAGGCCCAGATATGGCGAAGCCAGTAGCCCCTGGCCAGCCCAAACCCCGATGGAGATTTGGATCGGGATCAGCGAGTCAGGGACAATTGGGAGCTGGAGCCTCCGCGAGTTCAAGTAGTACGGCAAATCGGCTGGACCCTAACACAATGGATGTTGATCAAAATCAAAGACCGCCCCTCAGATGTTACAAATGCGGCAAGATTGGACACATTTCCAGAAACTGCAGATCAGGACTTGATATTCACACCATGACGTTTGATGAAATGAAGGAGTACTTCAAGAAAGGAGAAGAGAATTTAAAAGAGGAAGAGAGTCAGTAGGTCCCATACTGGACTCTCATAATAGATACAGTGTACTAGATAAACTGGTAGATAGTGCACAACCCCTTGATATAGTGCCTAGTGCTGACCGGGTTGATGCAAGGACGATCTTGGAAGTCTCAAGGACTTCTGAGATGTCCCCACAAGAGGCAAACTCCCAGGTGAAACACCTTGATATAGTGCACGGCGCTGAAAGTGTCACTCCCAAGGAGCGTGGCAGGGCAGTACAACCTGTGCTTAATTCCTTGTTACCAAATACAGTAGTACAAGTATCTACAAAGGGACAAAAGGACTTAAAAGGAAAGCAGCGTGATATAGCGCTCAGTGCTGAAACTGCTTGCCCAAAAAGGGTATTGAAGAAAGGGGAAAAGGAGTTTGTAATTAGGTCAATTGGACGAAAGGACAAGATCTTGATGGAGATTGGGTTCGAAAGGTTGGATACACATGAACAAACTCAACAAACTGCATTGCTCGACTCAGGGGCAACAGGATTGTTCATGCACACTGCATATGCAAAAAGGATGGGCTTCAAACTTGTACCCTTGGAACATCCCATTCAAGTTCGGAATGTGGACGGAACAAACAACAAAGGAGGAATGATCACCCACAAGGTTGATCTCCTCTTATCTTATCAAGGACATAAGGAATGAGCTACCTTCGAAATATGCGAGCTAGGGAAAACCAACGTAATCATTGGATTGACATGGTTATGCAAACATAACCCTGAAATAAATTGGGAAACCAGTCAAGTCAAATTGACATGTTGTCCACAGAGCTGTGGACATAGGCAAAGGGAGTGGACCAAGAAACAGGAGCAAAAGGTCCAATCAGCAGAACACTGGCATGTTCTGGAATATCTGTGGGAACAGGAAAAGGAGTTAGACTTCGCACACTGGCTCGAAGAAAAAGAGGAAAGTGAGAAGCATCTCACATACATGGAACAGATGAAACACCCAAGTCAATACAAGTATGGGGATAAATACCCATTCTTACCAGTGTTTCCATCCACGTCCGCCGGGTCAAAAGCTGGATCAATGAGATATGTACGAGAATTGGCAAAACTCATGGCCAAAGAAATGGTACCTCCACAGTACCACAAATACCTCAAAATCTTTGAGAAAGGAGCATCAGAGCACATGCCGGCTAGGAAGCCTTGGGATCACGCAATTGATACCAAACCAGGCTATCAGCCTAGAAAAGGGAAAGTCTACCCCTTATCCCCAGATGAGCTACAAGAGGTACGGAACTTTGTGGATGACCAATTAGCAAAAGGGTACATTTGACCCTCCAAATCACCACAAATGTCACCCGTCTTCTTTGTAAGCAAGAAAGATGGAAAGAAGCAGATGGTTCAGGACTACCGATACCTGAACAAGTGGATGGTTAAAAATAACTATCCACTACCTTTAATATCGGAGCTCGTAGATCGAGCAGGGAGTGCCAAATACTTCACTAAGCTAGATCTTAGGTGGGGTTACAATAACATGCGGATCAAGGAAGGTGATGAATGGAAAGCCGCATTTACTACTCCCAAAGGATCTTTTGAACCAGTAGTAATGTTCTTTGGGCTGACCAACTCACCAGCCACCTTCCAAGCAATGATGAATGACATTTTCCGCGATATGATCAATGCAGGGAAAGTCATTGTGTACATTGATGACATACTCATCTTTACCCAAACAAAAGAGGAGCATGACACAATCGTACAACAAGTCTTGCAATGATTGGAAGAAAACAATTTGTACATAAAACCAGAAAAATGTGTTTGGTGCGTGGAAGAAGTTGAATTCCTGGGAGTTGTTCTGGGACCCAAGGGAATTCAAATGGATACAAAGAAGGTCGAAGCTATTATTAGCTGGCCCACTCCTTCTTGTGTCAAAGATGTACAAAGGTTCCTAGGCCTTGCCAATTACTATAGGCGCTTCATACAGGACTTTGCAAAAATTGCACAACCATTGCATGATCTGGTCAGAAAAGAAAAAACATGGGAATGGACGGAGGTCCAAGAGAAGGCTTTCAAAAGCCTAAAAAAGATATTTACAGAACAACCATTATTGGTTGCCCCTGATTCAGATAGGAAGTTCAGGGTGGAATCAGATGCATCAGATTATGCTACAGGTGGCGTCTTATCCATGCTCTGCAAAGATGACAAATGGAGGCCTGTGGCCTATCTATCAAAATCACTCAATGACACTGAGCGCAACTATGACATCCATGATAAGGAAATGCTAGGTATTATGCGTTGTCTGGAGACATGGCGTCACTATTTGGAGGGCACACGTGAACAGTTCGAGATATGGACTGATCACAAAAATCTTGAGTACTTTATGAGTGCAAAAAAGTTGAATCGCAGACAGGCCAGATGGGCTTTGTACCTCAGCCGATTTAATTTTGTATTGCACCATAAAGCTGGTGTTACTATGGGAAAGGCTGATTCTCTGTTCAGGAGGCCAGACCATAAAAAGGGGGTGGATGATGACAATAAGGATGTCACGCTCCTTAAACCAGACTTTTTCAGAATTGCTGCACTACGTCATGGACACGTATTCATTCACAGCTCAGAAAAAGAACTCTTAAATAAAATTCGACATTCTGAAGCACATGATGAAGCAGTAGTAAGGGCAGTAGAAGGCATGAAAAAGGCTGGTGTTAAAACACTAAACGCTCGAGAATGGGAGATGGAACAGGGACTGATCCTCTGGCAAGGAAAGGTCCATGTACCAAAGGATGAGAAATTGCGGATGGAGATAGTCCGCTTACACCACGATACACCTATTGCTGGACATGGAGGACAGTGGAAGACAATTGAACTCGTCACAAGAAATTACTGGTGGCCAGGAATCACCAGATTCATCAAAAAATACGTTAGTGGGTGTGACAAGTGTCAGCGGAACAAGAACTTCCCTGAACTGCCAGCAGGAAAGCTAATGCCAAACTCCGCACCAGCTCAGCCGTGGACACATATCTCTGCAGACTTCATTACAATGCTACCCGAATCACATGGTCACAATGCAATTTTGGTAGTTTGTGACAGATGTCAAAAATGGCACACTTTATCCCCACGTCAGAGGAAACATCGGCTCAGGGTCTAGCCACACTATTCAGGGACCATGTGTGGAAACTTCATGGACTCCCTGAATCCATAATCTCAGATTGCAGCCCACAGTTTGCCACACAAATGATGAAAGAGCTGAACCAAATGTTGGGCATTAGTACAGATTTGTCCACAGCATTCCATCCACAAACGGATGGGCAAACAGAGCAAATGAATCAGGACTTAGAACAATACCTGAGAATATTCGTAGATCATAGACAAGAAACGTGGTCTGGGTGGTTGGCAATCGCTGAATTTAGTTACAATAATAAAATTCAGACATCCACCAAACAAACCCTGTTCTTTGTCAATTATGGCAAACACCCCAGGATGGGAATCGAGCCAAGAAGGGGAGGCAGTCACCCTGCAGCATCAGAGTTCGCTCAAAAAATGAAGGAAATCCACAAGGAAACTCAGGCAGCTTTGCTAAAATCACAAGGTGATATGAAGCTGTATGCAGATAGACACCAATCGGACACACCAGAGTACAAAGTTGGAGACAAAGTATGGCTGTCAACTAAGGATTTAAGGTTAACAGGCCAACCAACTAGGAAACTGGTGGAAAGATGGATTGGGCCATACCCAATCAAGAAGATAGTGTTGCCAAATGCAGTAGAACTGGACCTACCCTTTTCCCAACAAATACATCCTGTGGTAAACGTCTCATGAATCTGCCCTTGGAAACGACCAATGAGAGGGCAAAAGGCACAACCCCCTCCACCAATCGAAATAGACGGAGAAAAAGAATATGAAGTAGAAGAGATAATCTATGTAAGACTAAAAAGGAATAGGATGGAGTACTTGGTTAGGTGGAAAGGATACACTGCTGAGCATAACTCCTGGGAACCACTGGACAATTTACAAAATGCAAAGAAAAAGATAAAAAACTTTTACAATAGAAACCCCGGAGCCATCAGAAGGCTTGACAAAGCAACCTTTGATAGGTTGACTTTCAGACCCTACGAAAACTTCACACGATCCTTGGGCAAAATAGTGTCCAAAATCAATGTTAATGCAGTGGCACCAGCTGCAAAATGGGAGCAAAACTGGCAAAAGTGGAAAGGAAGAAAGGGTCTAGACACCCTTACAGAGCCAGGAGATGTGGAAGGGCCATGTCAATGTAACATGTGCCTACGTCAATCACATGATATAGCACCTTGCACTGAAACAATTGAAGACCTTACCCCACCCTCACATCCACTCTCACCCATCATTGAAGAAATAGAGGAACCATCCATGATAGAGCACAATGTGCTGAAGGATGACAACGAAGCTTAAATTTGTCTGGAAGCCAAATCTTAAAAAGGGGGTACTGTCATGACCAACTGAAAAGCTTCGGCTTTTTCACTAAGTCATTTTCATTTTATTATTTATTTTCCTCATATTATATAACTACATGCTGACTAAGCAGGCGCCTATCGCTTGGTGCTTAGATAAATGTAGTAGATAAGATACCAGAGCACAGTGCTGATGACTCATTACTATTACTACATGCGCAGTTGCCTTACTCATACTGTACTATATTTAGAGTAGGGCTTAGGGTAGTGCACAGACCACCTGTCGTAGTATATAAAGAGTGCAATCCAGCACCCAGAGTCCTCAGTCGAGTTCTCTCGGGTTTCCCCTCCCTCCTCTCCTCCTCCTGTCTTGTCTACTGTTTGGGGCTCTTAGGCGTCACGCTGAGGGAGTCCTGATAGTTTCCTTGTCCTGTCATGTCCCAAGCATTATGGTGATCCTCAGCCTTGTCATAGGCTTCTTGCATTGTCTTGATCTTCCTCTGATCTTGTAAGATTGTCCTAGCAAGTTCCAAAGGTAGTCCTTTGACAAATGCCTGTAACTGAGTGGGTATTCTAGTGAGCCCAGAGGTTCCTATGTCCATGCGAAATTTCCTAATGTATTCTGGGACTGAAACACTGTTTCCAACTCTTAATTTGGATAGATTGTTCAGGGCTCAAAGGGTGCTGTTAACTTCTCCCCAGTCATTGATGAAACGTGTTTCAAATGCTTCATAGTTGCTCCATTTGAACGTGGCTGTGGTACTGCCTCTATTGTTGTTCAATTCGCCTTGGATAATGGTTTTCCAGTCATCTAATTCTGGTCCCATGCATGCAAGCGCATATCTGACTTTCTTTTCGTCTTTTCCTTCATAGTTCTGTTCGTTGAGGGTAAAGTAATCCTCAAGCTGTCCCAAAAACGATCTTGCTTCGATTCGTTTGCCTGTAAAAGGTCATATAGGCTGTGGTTTGATATCTCCTTTAGAGCTAGCACTGGTTTCAGATGCCATTCTTGATTCAGGAGTAATCGGTGGTTCAGGGTTGATCAGTGGTTCAGGGGTTGGTGTTCTAGTGATTGGTTTTGGTCCTGGAGTAGGGGTTCTACTCGGGGTTCTTGGTTTCGGAGATGGGGGTGGTCCTTGTTTCAAGTAATCTGTATCAAATGGATTTTCCTCAAGCTTGGCTTGTTCAATTCGTAATAATTCCTCCCACTCTGCTAAAAGGCTAGCTGTGATTTCATGTTGGTTGCTGTCTCTAAAGAAATCTCTATAGAGGGTCCTTCCTGGGTTGTTTTCTGGTTCTTGGACAAGGTAGAGTGGTTCTCCCTGTACTTCACTACCCCAGTCTAGGTAGATTTGATTGGGTAAATCAAATTCAAAGGCTCCTGAGTAGAAGTCTCCTGAAAAATATCTGTCTGGGACTGGTTTGTTTCGTTTCCATCCTTCTGTAACAAAATACCAGGTTTGTTGGTAGAGAAAAACTTTTCATTGTCCAAGGTAGTATTCCCCTTATAGGTGACAGATCCGTTTGGGGGTCGTTCCTGAGAGCTACGGGTCTCAATGGTGTCAGCTAGGGATGATACCCTGAGCTAGTCCTGAGTTCCAACTTATGTTATGGTCGATGTCCACAACGTCATTCAGCATCCAAGTCTACAGCGACAAACAGAGTCTCAGTCTGTTCCCAATCACTGGACAAGGGTTCTAGGCACTAAGTCTGATGATGACAGAGAGTGAGGAGAGCAGTTGAGGTGACAAGCAGAAGAGTGTTCAAGTTATGGATATGATTTGACTAAGTTGGAACTAAAGAACTACAGTACATGAGAGGGGTTTATATACATTTAGAGAACAATGGAAACTAAAGGGGAAAAGGCATAGCTATCTGAGAAAGGAAATGTGAAGGTAGCTATGAAAGGAGATAATGTCCAAAGCGTAACTATGGGTTTGTAATAAGTAAATGTAGTCCGTTAACAAAGGGAAAAGAGAATTGTAACAACATCCAAGTGTAACTATGGGTTTGTAACAAGTAAATGTAGTCTGTTAACAAAGGGAAAAGAGAACTGTAACATTGGGTCCACTCACTGCACATCATTGGCACTAGACCAGATATCTGTTTTGCAGTAATAAAAATGTCTCAGTTTTCTGCAAATCCTTCTGCTGATCATTATCACAAGGCACTAGATATTACAAGATATTTAATCAAAATGCATGATTTTATTATCACATATGATGGATATAAAAAGGAAGGACTTGCAAGTTTTACTGATTCTGACTGGGCTTCTGATAAGAATGATCACAAATCTACCTGCAGATTCTTTACAAAGTTATCAGGAGGAACTGTATGTTGGACATCAAAAAAGCAGACTTCTGTGGCGCTTTCATCAACTGAAGCTGAATATGTGGCATGCACATGGAACAATGTATGGATAAAAAGCCTTTTTGAGGAAATTAAATATCCTCTTAAGGAAATTCCCATATATGGAGACAATATGGGCTCTCTGTTTATTGCAAGCAACACTGTCACAGAAAAGCATTCAAAACATATTGATATACAGTTTCACTTCATCAGAAACCTAGTTGCAGAAAAGGTTATCTTCCTATATTTTGTGGAAGGAAAAGAAAATCCCACCAATATTCTTACAAAGAATCTGGGGAATATTCTTTTTAATAAATTTGTTCCAATGCTGGGTCTCACACACTCTAGCTCTTAAACATGACAACTGGCCCTGGAGTAGGGCCCTAAACTGCTTCGTTTTATTGTTGTTGCCTTAGCACCAATAAATCTGGTCCTGGAGTAGTTTGCAAGGTTGTTGACTTGTGTACTTTCCATATTCTGTACTAGAACAAAACTTCAGCCAAACCCAAGTACTTTTTTCGATTTACATAGCGAAAGTCCCCACACATCAATGTGATTGAGATGAACTTGACAAGTAACTGATGGCTTTCACTTTTTTTTTTTTTTTTTTTTTTTCTGCATGAACATGAATATATTGAAGAACAGAAACCGTAAATAGACACAAGACTATTAGAAGGGAGCGACGCATTGTGAGTCGCATGTAGGGAGAGCAGGTGAGCTAGGGGCAAGAGTGGGTAGCAACGTAAAAAGGAAACGTATCTACTAGTCCAGGAAAAGAGCCACATGACAATGGCAGCAATGGGGTCTGTAAGTAAAAGGAACTAAACAGTCGAACGTGGTGGCGCGGGGGTGGTCCTTAAGAAATGCAATAAGGCCGACATAGTTGTTGTTGCACTGCAGGAAGGATCTAAACGAAGTAAAAGGAGGTGGGTAGCTAAGACACTCACATAGGATATGAGAATGGGTCAGTGGTCTCCAGGCCGGGCAGTCGATGCAGTGGATGGGAGCCTGTGGAAAGAAACGTCGCTGATACTTGGCAGAGGGCATGTGGCTGGTGACAAAACAGGTGAACCTAGTGAAAAGAGCCAGGCAGTCCTCACACGCAGTGATGTAGCGGGACTTGGACTTGGCCAAGGTGGGACACAGAACCTTGCGAGTAGCATTGAGGCGAACCAGATTGTGGCCCCTAGTCTTCTGGGAGAGCCACGCCAAGCGCCAGTGGACCCCGGTGGTGAGTCGAAATTGATTTGCAGCCAGTTGGCGGGAGACAAAAGCAGGACAGGGGGGACCCTGAACCTCTGAGACGAGGGTGTCGGCAGCCTCATTTTCCGGGATGCCAACATGGCTAGGGCACCACAAGATGGTTAAGGCATTCAGGTCATCGTCAAGAAGCCATGCGCGCAGGAGAGCACACACGTGGAGGTGGATATGTTGGCCGTCAACGACGTCAGTATTGAAGATGGCGCGAGCAGCTGCGGCATTATCAACGAGGACTACCTGGCCGGAAAGGCAGGCAGTCAGAAGGTGATGAAACACCATCTCAATGGCTTGTGTCTCAGCCGTGTAGGAGGAGGAAGCCGGGGTGCAATGGGTGACAGAATGAGTCGGGGAGACAAAGCCGCTAGCCGCCTGTCCACTGCGAAGCGATCTGTCCGATGCGAGTAAAGTGACGCTGGGATCAGAGCGCCAACGGCAAACCTGAGAGCGGAACGTGCGCAACCACAGCGGGAAGAGCTCTTTGTTGGCCTTAGGGGGGTGATCAAAGTGCATGAAGGACAGGCAATGGGGAAAAATATCCCACAACTGTGAACTGCACATGTTTTCAGTGTTGGTCGGGGCAAAAGGCTCATCAACGGTGGCAGCAATGGCCAAAAGAGGGAGCAGTGGGTTGCCCGGCAGACGAGTGTTCAGCAACGGATGACGTGTGCGGGCGCAAGCATGGGTGGGCAGAGCCGGGATCCTGGAGAGGACGCAGATAGCATGGCACGAATCTAGAGTCGCAAAGCAGAGGCCAGAGCAGCAGAGCAGCAGATCGCAATAAACACACACAGGGGGAAACCCAGTCAAATATTCCAATGCCCTGCCCAGCATAGTAGAGAAGGCACCACTCGCCCAAATGAGTGCATGCCACTGAACTGTCTTCAAAGGGGAGAGCAGATGATGGACCCCCGAGCTGCCCAGGCAATACCAAAGAGGGAGGCCGTAAGTCATGATAGGCCACAAGCAGGACTTGATAAGGAGCAGTCGGTGTGAGACAGGGAGACCTCTGACTGCGTTCCCAATCATACATAGAGCGCGTACTGTAGAGATAGCTTTATTAGTATAAAATTGGACATGGTATTTAAAAGAAAGAAAAGGGTCAAAAAAGAAGCCAAGATAGCGCCAATGAGTAGAGGGGGAGATTGTAATCTGAGAGGTGTCCGGATTTGTAAGGAGAATAGTGGTGGTAGTACAGAGATCATCATAGTTATGATCGAGCAAGCGGATGACCTTTGATGGGACTGAGTGAGGCCATGGACCATTTGCAGCCTGTAGGATGGCAGGTAAGGACAGTCGCCATCGGAAAGGTAAAAAGTGGATGAGTTCCGTTTTGGTGGGTTCGAGGTAGAGGCCAACCGCCGCCATTGTGCAGGCAAAATGGGTGTACATAGTCGCCAAAGAAGCCAGGTTGCGATGGAAGTCGTGGCCAGACCGACACAGGATGGAATCGTCGATGAAGTTAAGGACAGCGGCATGAGCAGTGGGATGGAAGGCAAAATGCGTGTGCAAAGGAAGGGCTGCGTAAAGACTCGAGATGATGGGTGATTCACACGCTCCTTGAGGAGCACCCAAACCCGCAGGGAGGGGGTTCGACACAGCAGCACCCCAATGATAGCAGGTAGTCCGGGAGCTATAGTAGTCGTCCAAGAAGCAAAGGAGGGGCGCCGGGAAACCCTGCTTCTCCAAAATGGTCAGTAGAACTGGTGTCTGGATGGAAGGAAAATACTGAGCGACATCGACTGCAAGGCAGGATGTGAATTTGCCCGCATTGCGCGCTTGGTGAATCCAATTGGTTAAAAACAAACCAGCATCAGTAGTAGACCATTGTTGCAGGCCGCCAAATTGTAAAGGATGAAGTAAGTCGTAGGCGATAGCATCCTGCTGAAGGTGGCGCGCAACCATTTTCATAAAGAGCTTTCCGAGGCAGTTCAACAAAGCAATGGGCTGATAGTTCTTCATGCGCCCATAGTCATCCCGTCCTGGCTTGGGCAAGATGACCGTGGTACTGGACTTGAACTGCGTAGGCCACTGGGCGGACAAGAAAGCGTGGTTATACAGGGCGACGAGTTGGCTCGTGAAGGAGGTGCTAACACAAATGGCTTTGATCAAACGCCAGGACAGCATATCCGGGCCCAGGGCAGACATATTGGAAGTGGAGTGCAAAGCATCGAGACATTCCTGGACAGAGAAAGCCGGCCACGTATGCTGAGGAATCGACGGCAAGGCATTGATGAAGGGCCAGTCAACCGGGCAAGCAACCTGGATGCCAACAAACTGGTCATGAGCGGTGGCCCAGAGGTTGTCTGTGGAAGTAGCAGGCTGTCCATCGGGGCGACGAATGCGAGGGAACCGTGGTGGGGGTCGCGGTTTTATCCACTGCAAACAGTCCCAGACCTGACCGGAAGCACAGAGAGAGTCAATCTTGTTGTTGAAAAACGAGCGCTTTGCAAGACAGCACTGATGTGTGAAAGTGCGCTGTGTAGCAGGCGACAGGGAAGAGCATAACTCCTGATATGCATCAGCACAAGCGGCCATCCACCAACGGGTTGGAGTGCTGGACGGCTTAGGGACTTTGGAGTGAGAAGACCAAGCAGCGGAAATGGAGGTGTACAGAGCATTGGCCCAGAACTGAGTGGTGCCCGACACGAAGGAGGTGGCAGAAACCGCAGAGATGAAAGTGCATTCATTGTCGGAGCCCCATGGGAGGTATGGAGGGCGGGAGCCAAGAGGGCCGCCAGGGGAGCTAGGAAAAGTCAGCAATAACACAACATGATCACGATGAGGCCCACAAAGGGTGAGGTCAAAAAATTGCTGGGCATTGTCAAGAAGACTGTCGGATGCCCAGACGAGGTCAAGCACGCAAGGTACGTTGCCCTGCCAAAACCAAGTCGGCTGATCAGGGTCATTAAGGCAATGGAGGCCCACGCGAGCCATGGTACCTGCAAGGTCAGTAGTGCAAGGGTCGTCAGTAGTAATGGAGGAGTCCCAAATAGACAAATGTAAATTAAAGTCTCCTTGAACCAAGGCCAAGTGTGGGACGCGATCCAAGGAGTGCAGTAAGGCGTCAAGGGTAGTCCAACGGGCAGGGTTGCAGTAATCATTGATATAAGAGGTGGTAGCATTGTCAGTGAGGTGTGTAAGAGAAAAAAGCAGGATGTTCAGGACGGCGAAGGTGGTGGTGTCAACTGCCAAATGGAAAAGATTGGCAACCCTTTGCTTGTGAATGTAAACGCCAACTTGGGAGGAGGCCGAGATACAAGGGCCTTCAACCGGCAACCACGCCGGGTGGCGAGGACTGCCAAAGACGGGAATACTGCTAGGGGAGGACGGATGTGGAGCATTCCGCACGTGAGGCCACGGGAATTCCTGTATGAAAATAATATCAGTATCACCTGATGTAAGTCCAAAAGAGCCGAGAGAGTCAGGGAGGAAACATGACAATTGTAAAATAAATAGCGCAGCTTGTGAGAGAAACCAATCATGAAGTAGGTAGAGTGGGGCCAGAGTAAGCGACATATTCTAACGGGTCGTCAGAAGTGTCTGGGTCCAGAAGTTCTTCAATAAAACCAGAGGAAGTGCCCGCAGGCAAGGCAAGAGGAGGGCCGGGAGGAGCAGGGTGCAGCAAGCCCTTCTTCAATATCTTCTTGTGGAGCGATTGGATTTCCCACTCCAGGGCGCCCCCACGTCTCTTCTCAGAGTGTGCCTGGTACAGGGAGCGAATACCTTCAGCATTCAACTTTTGTAGGGCAAATGGGCAAGCCGGGTCCGAAGCCAAGTGATAGGGATTGCGACCCCCTACACAATTGACGCACAGTCGTAGTTCGCATGGAATACCCGTGGACGTGCAAGGCACGCAATAGTGGGAGTGCTGCATGGTAGGATGCTTAAGCACGCACCAAGCACAAGTGGCCTCGGAGGAACGGCACTGGAGACTCATATGTCCCCACCTGCAACAGGTAGCACACTGGGGAACAGTGTTCTTAAACACCCAGTGGAAACACTTGAAGGGGCGATGCTGAAGGCAAACGATCGTGCCCTGCAGAGCAGAGGTGTTAGCAGAAGAAAGGAAATCATGGACTTCCACAACAATTGTGCCAGAGGCACTCAACAATGTCTGGCCCCGAGCTTTGACCCATCAGGGCATGCCGTAAATCTGCGTGGCCGCCCATGCGCTATGGGCCTTGAGGTCCTGTAGGATGTTGGCAGGGGAGTATTCCGTTCTGTCAGCTTTCCTGGTAGGCATGGCGCAAAACTTCAGACAAGATGTGGTAGGTCTATTCAAAACATCATCAGTGCTGAGCCGGGCATGACAAATGTCACTCAGGGCATTGATTAGACACTGAGACTGGGCGGTGGAGATGACAGTCTTGCACGTGAGGACAATGGAGTCCCGCATTGACCAGAAAGCAGAAATGAGCGAGTTCTTCTGGGCACTGTCAAAAGTCTGGGCATACTCCGGGCATCCTAACAGAGCCAGCAAGACAGTGCCTAGCAACCACAAAGGGTCATCCTTGGGCAAGGCAGAAGACGAAACAGACGCAGGTGGGCGGAACAATAGGACATTGGGCCAAGTACCCCTCGTCGTGCACTTCGGTTTTGGTTTGCCTGATGGGGTGGTTGAGGGTGCAGTTGGGGCGACAGCGGTGCGCGCAGCAGCAGCGAAGGAGGTGGGCCGCGAGGCGGGCAGGGGATGGTCCGCAATGATCTTAGAGGCTAAGGCCGCGGCCTTCTTCAAAGGGATAGCATGTGCTGCAGCCAAAGACTGGGCCAGGTCAAGAGTTTGATCAAGGAGGGCCGAGGAGGCAGGTGCGCCCGGAGTGTTAGAGGCCGGTTGCGAGGAGCCAGGGGCGGGGCATGGGCCAGGGGGCCGAGGCAAGGGATGGGAGCCTAGACGGACGGTGGGGCCCACAATAGTATCGGCGGGTGCAACCGGAGAAACCAGCGTTGACAAGGCAGAGAGTGGCAGATGGGATCGTTCGGAAGGCAGCAGGCAGCGAGCAGCCATGAGGCACAACTGGGCAACAACCGCAGCGGACGGCACAGCCGGGCCCAGTGTGGCAGCATGTCCAATCAAATCAGCAGCAGCAGTGGAATCTTGAAGCAGTTTTTGCTTAACCTGGTCAGAGAAGGGGGCGTCAGCGAAATGAACCTTATGTGAAACAAACAGGGAGATATAGTCCTCAAATAACAGGTCCTTGAACTTAGCAGACACAGTGAAATACTTATCCGTAGCCATGGGTTGGAATTGAGCTTGCAAACCCCACAGGAGGGTGTCGGCATCGCATTCCAGTTCAGCTTTCAGGGGTGCTTGAGCTTTTGAAGGAGCCCCACCAGCCTCAGAGGAAACCGGGGGCGCAGCGGCGGAAAGAGTGTCTGGGGCAGCAATAAGACAGCACTTACGCAGATATTCGTAGTGAGCGTGCATGTAAGGCGCCAAAGTGGTGAGGTCAATGGAACCATGAAGACGCAGCCAAGCAGCACACGCAGCGTGGCCTAGCGGGAAAGAGCAGAGCCATGCCGGCGCCGCAGGGGGAATGCCCACAGGGCGATCCGAAGGGACAGGAGGAGTGGGTTCGACCACCATTGCAAAATCAAAAGTAGAGGAGGGGGCTTCATCCCCGGAAGGAGCTCTGAGACTGACCAGCAGCGCAGCCACTTCTGGGGTTTGTGGGCGGAGTGTGGGTTGGCTTGGAGTATCCACCGAGCATCCCAGCATCGTGTCCTGGGGCAGGCCCCATCATATGCGGCATTCCCCAGGCGCTCCTACTGCCACTGGGGCAGCAGTCACTAACGATTGGGCGGTGTCTGGTGCAGGTGGCGGCGAGGGCGTAAGGGCCAAGCAGGAGCATTTCGCAGGTCGAGAAGGGACAGGAGCCTGAACAGAGGGCCTAGGGCCTGTAGGAGACGTTAGTGGACGAGGTACAGGAGGTGCAGTCACGGGGCGACGAATAGTGTCATCAGCAGGGTCAACATCAATGGGGTTGGGGGAGGAAGTAGAGGAAGGGGGATGGGAAGGGGGACAAGACGGAGGTGTGTAGTCAAGGGGGGAAGTGCGGGAGAGGAACTCATCCTTGAGAGAGGCCATAAGGACCGAGACAATAGCGGGAATGGGAGAGGGGGGGGCATACAGTAAGTGGTCATGAAGAGAGTGAGTACAGGAGCCTGTACCACGCATAACAAGGTGGGTCAGACAGAGGCCGGTATGTGGGCAGAGGACCAGTAAGGAGCCATCAATGCGGAACTTGTGGCAATTGCAGATGGTACACAGGACAGGCTCAAAGCATGGCAGAGTGCTCATAAGTGCTTGGAAGTTGAGATTGGAGCGGGTGCCGCAAGCTGCATGAATGGCAGCCCAGACCCGACCGGGCAGAGAGGCCAAAAAGGGGTCCTGTGTTGAGAAAACAAGAGTGTCCAGAGAGCACGGAAAAGCCTGGAGGAGGTCCAGGACATCGCGCCCACAGACACAATCACCGCTGAGAGGAGGGTCAAGGACGGGGGAACAACCCGGGGCATGGATGGTGTTAAATCAGGGGAGAGCAGTGCAGGACCAGTGACTAAGTAAGGATTAACTACTTACATCTTAGTACTGGTTAGTCTTAGTAGTTGACTTTGTAGTTCTTGGAACTGAGGGACAGTCGTCCAGAATGCCCTCCTTTTATGCATTTTGGAACCCTAGCTTACATACACATTATTCTACCAATGGAGTAACTACGAGGCTATGTACACACAGCTATTGCTGTGTAAGAGCTATCCAAATGCAATGCAATTGCTGTATCATGCACAGCAGATGACTGAGCATTGCTGCGCATTGCTGTATATGAGGTCATTCTGTACCTTATCTTATTATATTCCTTCTAATATGTTCTATATGATATCATAAACTTCTTTATGACTTCATTATCTACTGATAGTTATCTTAATGATGTCACTATGACTTCATTATGTACCTGATGATATCATATGGTGCTCTATGATGTCATCTCTATCAATAGATGTTCTAGACCATGAATATAATAACAGTTAAATATGAAACACATTAAATATTCACTTATAAAGTCATTATCTTACTCATATCTAATCCGTTAATCGTTATCTAATCACCAATCAACGATTATATAATACTCTGATAAGATACTGATTAAACAAGATCAGTTTAGATAAGATAAGAAGTGAAACGGATGAGTATTAAGTGAATACATTTTGTATGTATCTTTTAACACTCCCCCTTGTTGAATATTTTACTGAACATGTATACTGCAGAGGTCCAGCATTTTACTATGCTTATTCAACATTAGATTTTTAGTTAAGATATCAGCTGCTTGATCATCAGTTTTAATATAATAGAGATCAACCAGATCATCTTTGACACATTGTCTTATAAAATGATATCTTACATCCATGTGCTTCGTTCTTTGTTCTTGAGCTGGATTAGAAGCCATGTAAATAGCTGCTTGGTTATCCATTATCAAAGGAATGGATTTAATATTATATCCTAACTCTTCAAACAAATTCTTTAACCAAGATATTTGACGTCATG